>CATIXQ010000013.1:4459637-4472545 GCA_949711755.1 Leptidea juvernica | reverse complement strand
CACGGCTGGTTGGAGTAACTGGCCAACACTGCACGCAAAATAGACGAAATTAAATGGTTTAATTGCGGAAATAGAAGCCACTTTACCATATCATACTGTTTCAACAAACCTTGTATTAAAAAATTACTCAAATTTTCAGTAAATTTTATTCATCTTTTATTCTTTAAATAAATTTAAAGCCAAATAAAAATAAACCTAGAAAATCAAATAATCTAGAATGTTCTAGCAGTCATGTGAAACAGCTTACTCTGAAATCTTGCACCAGGGAAGTTTTATTTTAATCTAAAGTAGTCAATATGCCAAAGAGGCAATTTCATACTTAAACCCCTGTTATAGGTGGAGCCACAACCCACAGTTAAACAAATATTTTTTTATGGAATAGGAGGACAAACAAGTGTACGGGTCACCTGATGTTAAGTGATCACCGCCGCCCACATTCTCTTGCAACACCAGAGCAATCACAAGAGCGTTGCCGGCCTTTAAGGAAGGTGTACGCGCTTTTTTTGAAGGTACACATGTCGTATCGTCCCGGAAACACCGCACAAGGAAGCTCATTCCACAGCTTTGTAGTATGTGGAAGAAAGCTCCTTGAAAACCGCACTGTGGAGGACCGCCACACATCCAGATAGTGGGGATGATATCCTAACCTGTGGCGTGTCGTGCGAAGGTGGAATACACTGGAAACATACCAAGATTTATGCATCATGTGGCATGCGGACAGCTGGCTTAGGTGATAGAGTGCTGGGTAGTAACCCAAGAGGAGTGGGTTGGCATCCCACATTAATCCCAGAAGTGAGGACTATCATGGTATTAATAACAAACTGTATTATTCTTGAAAAGGGCACATAATAAAAATTTCTTGGACTTTTGTGTCTTATGTCTACATGTGTTTTTGTCTCAGAGCAATTCTTTTTCTAAATTTGTGGAAGTGATTTAATTATTGGTAGTTAAGTGTTGTTTTGGTGTCTTCTGCACTGACCAACAATATACTGAGTCAGCTACTTTTAGCAGGGAATTACGCGCCACACATTTATTTAATATATTGTTTTTGTTTATATTTTAATAATTTTTGTTACATTTAATTTAATTTTTTACTTTAACATTTATACTGTAAATTGAAGGTGTGTGTTTTACTGTTAATAAAGTGTTTCTATTCTATTCTATTGATATCACAAATAATTATTAAAGAATCAATTTTGCAAAAGTAAATGATGAGTTTCATTTCAATTTCAAAAGAGGTGACTTTCATTTTAATATCAAAAGAGGCTATCATTGCCCTTAATAGCTGATGACAAATTCTTTCCCATAACAACAATTAATTAATATCTCCCTTAAACAACACCAGTTGTTTAGAAAACCAAAGATCAATTACCCGACCCTAAATTTGTAGTTAATATAAAAATAATTACCAATGAACAAGAACTGATCCATTATCACATATTGCTTGTTTTAGGAAATCATTACACTCCGGGAGGTGACTTATCAAATCCTCTCGAGGCACATCTGCCACTGAAAAGATTGCATTAAATTATTACAAGATATTATGAAGAAAACAATTTTATAATAAAGTCCTAATTATTACAATATCAGATATTAGGAAGAAAACAAAAAAAAAACAATATTCAAACAATTTCATAATAGAGTATTGTTCAGGCATTATCTATAAATAAATTTTAATGTTTTTATTAAAAAATGGCTCTGTTGTAAATCCTACCATCTATCTTACAACAGCAGATTGGGTAGCCTAGGACTAGATAATTTTTATTTTATAGCAATAACAATGACAGTACAATATTGTAGATTTTATTTTAAAAAACACAAAAAAAGAATGCTGTGAGAGTTTCTTGCATCTTATCTATCAGAGCACCATTTGTTTCTGAAGCTGTGGTAGTATAAGAAATGACATCAAAAATAATTCTAAAGGAATCAAGTTTGAGAAAATAAATGCCTTTAATGCCTATTAAAAATAAAGTTTATTCTATAATTGTATGATGAATTACTCACACTTGACATATTTGAATGTAAGGTTGGGTCGATCCAAAATAGTCCTAGGTAAGGGCACAAGGTCTATTGTTAATATGTGTGTGATTTTCAGTTTCTCCAGGGTCTTGTGGTCGTGAGCACATGCCAGGTTACCTGTTTAATAGAATTACAGCTCCATTAACTAAAAACTGTAAAATTTACTTCTCTTTAGAAATAAATAGGTTTTAGTGTATGAACACCATCTTGAACATTCAGCTCTGCTCTGCTCATTTATAGTATTGAGGCAGATAACCGAAAAAAAACAGGACTATATTAATCTAGTTACTATAATAATTAAGCTTTCAATTTTCCATTCAGTTTGTTAGTTAGTCATATATTATGAATAACATACAAATTTATGTACATAATATATTTTTTATTTATTTAAAATGGTTAATCCAGTATCTCATGTATTATGTAGTAAATTTGGTAAAATAGAGAAATTAATATGTTAATAGCAAGAAGTACTGTGTTATTTGAGCTGAATTTTCATTCGAAAATAGGAAAATCTGGAGCTACATAATTTTCAATCATTTTAGTACACTTTCAAGTTTAAAATATCAGTAAAATGCCGTTAAAAATCCATAACGTTAAACATAAAATCCAAAAAAGGTTATATTATATTGTTAAAAATAAACAAACCTAGATATAAACCATCGTCAATTAAATCCACACTAATGTCCAAATTTTCATCATCGAGCGAACTTGATGCATGTACCTCGACCTCAACCTTTTTCTCCATAAAGTTTAAATTGTAAACTTATAAAAACACTTTGCTTGATCTCATAAAACCACCCTGATCTTTGCAAATACGAAATATTAATTTTCTTTTTAATTTTATCTCGTTAGAACTTAAAAGTACGTAACCAGAATAATATAGGTATATATTATACCAATCAAATAATGTTGTAAATGTGCACGAAACCACTTTTAATTTAACACAATAAATTAGTAACAATGATAATATTTTTGCAATAATAAAAATCAATATTTACATTAGAAAGAAGCGCGCGAAATGCGAATAAATCACAGAGATGTCACAGAGTACGTTTTAGAAACAAATGTCAAATGACAAATCATTAATGACAGTTGGCATTCGATCTATTGTTTCTTTTTTATGACATTATGGGACGAGACGAGGAGGACGTTCAGCTGATGGTAATTGATACGCCCTACCCATTACAATGCAGTACCACTCAGGATTCTTGAAAAACCCAAATATTCTGAGCGGCACTACAGTTGCGCTTGTCACCTTGGTACTTAATTTTAAGTCTCATTTGCCTAGTAAATTTCACTAGCTTTTCAGACCGAAACACAATAATGCTTACACATTACTGCTCACGGCAGAAATAGGTGCCGTTGTTGTACTCATAATCTATCCGGCATCCTGTGCAATTGAACCTCTCACTTTTAAATATTCCCTTGTTTTTTTTTATGGAATAGAGGTGTTCTATTGCAACACCAGAGGAATCACAAGAGCGTTGCCGGCCTTTGTGTATTGTAGCTTTTGCGGAAAGGTCACCAAATTAAGCCAATGTAAGTAGGCTACTAAGTAATGACTTCTACTACTGGTACGGTGTTAACGTGACTTGTAATTAAGCATCAAACTGGAGCGAATGCACGACATATTTGATATTACCTACCTACAGTAGTACTGATTGTGAGAATGCGTATAGTAGGTACGTATTTTGAAAAACGGCATCTCGCGGCAGTGACACTGTCACGTAGGTACCATTAATGTACACAAATTTGTATTTCATATTTTCATGTCACTTTACACTTTAACTTAATATACTTACTATAATGACACGTCTTAATCCATTTTAATTACAATGCGTTGCCAATGAGCTGTTTTAAACTAAATTACTTAACAGTTACCGTAACCCGCTTAATTAGCCATAGTGAGCTCCACCGTCAATAATATTGTTACATTCAATACAATTGAATTATCTGATGGTGCATGGTGTTTCAGGACAGATTTACAAAAAATATTTCGCAGAAATGCACGCTCTAAACCGCTTAGTATATAAAATATCGTATCACGATGTTTGTCCGAAATGACCTGGTAAATCGATTATCAGCAAATTTGGACACCATGTACAGTTTGAGAGAGTTAGTTAAGAGATTATTTTATATTTCGATTCGTGATCCTTAACAGTTTGAATTTTTGAATAATTAATTCTATTAGATAAATTTTTGACGCACAGGTTGACAGTTCTACAGTGACATTACCTATATCATTAGAACAACAGAGAAAAATGAAATAATAATTGGACGTAATTCCAGAAAAACTATCCAAACCACAATCATGTTGAAATTGAGATAAGAACACAAAACTGGTCACGTGATTCATATTACCGGACTGACAAAAAATGGCAACCCTACTATCACTCTTTAAATGACATTATGACTTAGTAGGCTAATCCACATGTATGGAATACACTAATATTGATTAAACTTTAAACACGAATTCCTTAAAACGTGATGTTTGTGAAATACGACTTTTGTGTGAAATTTTGTATATTAGTTATATGCATTTGTTTAGGTTAAATGAAGCACACAGTTATTTTAGTATAAATAGTAGGAGTAAAACTAGAAAACCCACTTTTTCTTAAGTTTTCTCAAAGATGAGGCTAGATATAGAGAGAGATATAGAGAATATTTTGCCCCCAAAAACTGCCACATACACTCGTATGTTTGATCAAAATTAATAGAGCAGTTTTCGTGATATTAAATATTGGTCATATTATAAAATAGTATAGGATTCAATAATGCCAAATTGGAAAATAATTCACACTGTAATAATAGTAGGCATTAGGCAGCGACGAATAACTTTTTAGGTTTATCAAAAATGTTAATTAAATAAGAGACACTTACTTTCAATTTACAAATTCTTCAATTTGAGATTTTTGTTATTATGATCAATTACCAAATCGTGTGAGTTTTATTATTAACTATGCGAAATAACAATATGTAAAATATAATAATTAAGGGAAAGTGACTGATTTCACTATAAACGATCTATGGCCAACAACTGAATGGCAAGCGGTGCTCAAAATATGTCTTTGTGGTAAATCTCAAAACTTTCTAATATTTTAACGAGTCATTCGATATGCGTTACAAAATAAATAATTTCTACTCAATTTGCTACACCTGTGACCTATTTAATTGTTTTTTTATTTTACAACTTATACCTACTAACTTACTACTGAATGGTCTAGTTGACCAACTTACGTCTGGGTGCGACTTTGGGTGCTGATGTGCACGCGCATCGTAAAAATTCACTTTGATAATTTTGCCCTAAAGCCAAAAGAAGAAACAAGAAACCTGCAAATGTAAAGAGTTTTGCGAGTTTTATTTCCGCTAAGACCCGACCTCTACACGAGATGTCCTCAGGAGATGTTGACTCGCCGAATTTTGGCACGAGACTAAAGCGGAATTAATACTGAAGAAAACTGATAACAACATTTTTATAGTTATGGATTTCCGCGAATTAATTATCTTTTATTTTGTTTTCTTTACTTTGTCTAAGTAATCCCAGAAGTGATTGTTATCATTAATAAAAATAACAAATTGCTTAGATAAGTATCGTAATCAAACAATACCTAGTCGTGCCATAAATACTGAAACATAGAATAAAAAAATTCTATTGCAAATAACATTTATTACTTTTACAGTGTGTTAGTATAAGACATAAGTATAAATTAATATATATAAATCAATTTAAAACATAAAAGGCTTATTCGAAGTGGTCTCCATTGGCTGCAATACAGTCTTTTAAACGTTGAGGCCAGTTATCAATAAAAGCACGCACTCTTTCCATGGGAAAATTTTTCACTGTCAATCGTACGGATTGTTTTAGGGACTCCAAATTATTATGGCGCTTAGAGCAAGCCGTACTCTCTAAAACTGACCATAAATCATAATCCAGCGGAATAAGATCGGGACTAGACTACGGCCAGTCTTCAGCTGTTATAAAGTCCGAAACGTACGTTTCCAACCAAGAATGCGTAGACCGAGGTTTATGACCCGGCGCCGAGTCTTGCTGGAAGGACCATTCTTGGTTATTAAACATGGTGTTGTAAAGGGGCTTCACTACCTTCTCAAGAATGGTATCTTGATACACTTGTGCCGATGTTTTGATACCTTTTTCACAAAAGTATGGCTCAGTCACTCCTTCGTAGCTAATATCTCACCAAACCATCACTGAAGTCGGATAGTGCCCACGTTGCACTCAGTCGACTAATAATGCTTCCATAGAGCTTTGAGCATAAATACGGTCATTTTGTTTGTTAAAATGGTACTCAATTGTAAAAAAATCTCATCTGTAAACAAAATTTTTCTGTGATCTCCCTTTGCGTACCGCCACGTTAGTTGATTCTATTTTACCACCCTATTCTTATTTAAATTATCAGTTAAGAAATTGCCAGTACGTCTCTTATAGGCTGCAAGTCCTAAGTCATCTTTTAAAATACGCGACAAGGTTCTAGATGCTATCTACATCTCCCGAGATAAAATCTTTCGCTTTCGGACAATATTTCTTCAAATTCATTCCCTTACTGCTTTGACCACCTTTTTCGTACGAACACTACGTGGACGGCCGGAACTTTTTCTGTCACAAACAGAGGAGGTCTCATTGTAGTTTATTAATAGCCCGGTACACAAACATTTTACTAATACCAAGCGTATGGAGAGTTTTAAAAAAAGCTTTGCATACAAAAATTGCACATACTCTGTGTAATGCAATCAGAGCGATTCGGTTCTCTTTATCACCCCACTCCATTTTAATATCGCAAAATATTTTGCAATGTATTGGCGCCAAAATGAGAAAACTCAATGAACAATCATAAAAAAATTACAGATTTTGTTTATTTTTAATTGTAACATTATTTATGGCCAGACTAGTCTTAGCCATCAAACCCTCGTCTTCGCTCGATTTTGTGGAATCAAGTGACCTTGGACGGTTTGGTTGATTTCTGGTGGATGAAAGTCTCAATCATCTCTATAAGAATAGAACTCGGAGTCATTCTGTCTTTGCAATTGCAATGTAAGGTTACTCCAAGTTTAAAATTACTTCTCCCTGTCATGTAATTCTGTAGTAAAAGGTACGATAAAGACAAAATGTTTTAAACTTGGAATAGCTTTACTCCACGTTTATTAATAACTGATTGAGTGCTTCTATAAAGTCGTATACGCTGAAACAAACATGAAAATGGAAGATTACGTAAACATAGTAGTTAGTACTCAGAAAGACGGAAAATGGTGTACTACAACTCAGGCATTACTTGCTTACCCGGCAATGGCTCAAATTATGTTAATGTCAGTTTAAGATATAAGAGCAAATTAAATTATTAATTTAAAAAAAATGTAAAATATGTTATAAGCCGATAAACAACGTCATAAAATTATTTTTATTGTCTGTAAGTAGAAACCGAATTATATTTTTTTTAAGTATATTGTAGTTATAGTGGAATGTATGTAATGTAAATGAATGAATAAATAAATAAGATAAAGAAAAAGATACATTATTTTTTTTTTTAACTTATTGTAGTTATAGTGGAATGTATGTAATGTAAATGAATGAATAAATAAATAAGATAAAGAAAAAGATACATTTTTTTTTGAACTATCGTGAAAAATATAACTTGCATACTTCTGTGCAGTAGAAAGGAAGGGCTTACATCATATCCTGTTGAAATATTGATTGCAGATTATTACTTAAATGTATATTTAAGTTTATAATCATTTAATCAAAGGAGATGAAAGTTCTGTCCGTATTTCAGTTGAGCAGAAAAGAGAGTTGAAACACGCAGTGTGATAGGTAATTGATAATAAGTTTTAACTTTGATATTATACTCAACCCAGATATCTTCAGCTTACTTAAATACCTTGTACATATATCACTGTACACATCCATATCCTGGCACACTATTCCCTTACCAAGTTTTGACACTTATTTTGTTTATAAGATGGTTTATTTTGCATTGTCTTATAGTTTGTTTCAATAGCTTTCAGATACATTCACTTTTTTTCACCTTTTGTATATATTTTGTTGTACAATTATGTTCAAACTATTGTACTATTGCAAAGTAAAAGTTTGACTTAGGCGGTACCAATATATCTTAATACATATAAATTACGTGACACGTTGTTTGTCCGCGATGGACTCCTAAACTAATGAACGGATTTTAATGGGGATTACTTCATGGAGTGCAGTTTGGTCCAACTTGAGAGATAGGATAGTTTTTATTTCGATTTGGGACCCATAATTATTTTTATTTTCGATATTTGTTTTGTATGGACATATTTTCTATGAGAGAATTTAGTGACGCACGGTTTGACTGTTCCGCTGTGAAACAATTTCATTAACACAATAGGGATCATTTTTACGAAATAATTCTTGATGTTTTGAAATATTATTGACAATTTCCTATAAAACAGTATCTACAGAACAACGTCTGTCAGAGGAGCTAGTAAATATATGTTTATTATACAACATATATATTTAATTATATGATAGAATACTTTAATGACTTAAAAAGTACATAAATGGCTATTTTAAATACTTCCATATGTTTGGAAAAAGTAGAGCTCGTGAAGTCGAGCCAGAGAATGACTTACAAGAAACACATCTAGTCATTGTGGAGCTTCGTGGGATGTGGGTCGTTACCTTCCCTAAAGTAAGCTGGTCCATGCGTCATGCTTATAAAAGGGCGCTGCTTGTGGTGCCTGGTCTCTTCTGCCTCCGAGTTTTTTTTATATTGATCATATACCATTTCAAGATCTGAGTTTAAACATATAATTGCTTTGCATAATACTTTAAATATTTACAATGCATGCTGATTGATTCTGTATATACTGCGCTCGTTACTCTTTTGAGGTTTTTTAATGATCAATCACTTTTTTTTAACTAACACAGTAAGTCAAATCGTTTGAGTAACTTTGGTTTATTAGTTTACTAACATTTATGTATAAATCTTTAATGTTAAATGCTGAAACTGTAAATATGGATTTAAAAGAGTGGCAATAAGTTTCTTGCCACTTCTTATTAAAGCTCAACTTTTACGAAGCGGTGGTAAAATCTTTCACATTCATATGTGTCTTTTTGTGAATAAACAATTTTCTTAGTTTCAAAAGGCATTTATATTCCCAAAATTGATTCCTTTAAAATTCTTTTTGATATCATTTCTTATATACTAGATAATAATACCGCTTTCGAAACAAATGGCGTTCTGAGATAGAAGAAGCGGCGCAAGAAACTCTCCCAGCATTCTTTTTTTGCGATCTTTTTATTAAAAATATACAATATTGTTTTTGTGTCAAAGGTTTCTTTTCAATTAATGAGTATTTTACAATAAATGTATTAACATACGAAATTAGTTTGTAATTGTGTTTAATTTATAATTGTGTTTAAAGTTAAATAGCTTTTTAAATATCAAATATTTCGTAAAAGATAATTAAACGTAAAATGATGCATACACCTTAAGAGCTTGAATTCATTGATTGTGTAAGGATGCTTCGTGAACATAATTTTCGCTGGTCGTGGCAATTGCATCAAACAATTATAATTAATAACGTAAAGGAGGTCAAGGTAAAAAAGAGTTTATGGGAAGGGAAATTCATATTTTCGTGTTATGGAATTTAAACCAAATTAACATTTGCGTTAGTGGAAATAAGTTACATAATGGTTAGTCATTAGGGAAAATTAAAATATTTACACAATATTTGTTGCAAAAGCTGTTCACAGTTGGTTCACACTATGGTGACATATTATACTTAGCATTACTTTCAGCTTATTCATGCCATATTAAGGTTAATGTTACTAACTTTAACAATTTTTTTAATACTCCTGTTGAAATGTTTATATATGATTCATTGTTCCAAATTACTTTTTTATTTTACTTAGTTGTTTAAACAAAACAAATCTTATAACTATATTTACAGTAACTCTTTATAACTAAATAACGTAAGTAAATCTTATAACTAGATTTACATTAAATTAAAACTATCACAACGGAAGTGTACAAAGAATACTGGCAGCATTTTCGCGTTGGATAGCTAGGCTGATCCAAAATAGCTGCCAGCGGTGGGGTTTCCAGTAGCCCTATTGAAGAACGTATATAAAAATATTTTATTTTATGCTTCCGAAATCGGCAGTGTCCCAGGGCACTAGATTTCTAAGATACACCAAAACCGAGAGTGCCGTACGGCACACTATTCCCTTACCAAGTTTTGACACTTATTTTGTTTATAAGATGGTTTATTTTGCATTGTCTTATAGTTTGTTTCAATAGCTTTCAGATACATTCACTCAAACCATCCTAATAATTATAAGCAATCTATTAATACACGTAGAATCAAACGCATTGACAGAACGCCGAACCAAAATCACGCCGATCTGAGGAATGCCGCGCGCGACCAGTGTTTCCTGGAATGGAAAGGTTTATTAGTGTTTTTCTCTTTCATCCATTGTTTAAATCGTTTATTAATCGACTCTTTCAGATCAACATGTGTATTTGTTCCAGTGATAGTGTATAGTAGACGTCAGGTATCAATTTTGAGAAAATAAATGACTTATATGACTTCTTTATGAGTTCAATAAAAGTATTACGTTTTTTTTTATCATGCTAGGGCCTACACCTTAGTATTTTCAATACTAAGCCACTGGCTAGTGCACACATTGACAAAATATCAAAAATGGTCACGCATTATTGGCCTGTCAGTTCATCTATACCCTTATATATTCTAAATCAATGGTTAAATAAAAGCCATACATTTAATTTTGAGCTAATATATTATTAATGATTATTTTTGATCATTTAAATTGATTTGATTTGTGTGTGTGACACCACTATTGTAAGAGCGCTTTCGCACTACGTCCGATCAGAGTCCGACCCGTACGACGGGTACGGATAAAAACGGGTAAAAATATAGGTCTAGAAATCTCCGACCGAATTCGGATATTGCTTACGCACTAGTGCGATCTCTTTTCCAATTCCAAGCAATTCAGGGGCCATTTTTCGGCATACGTGTAGCCACAGCAGAGCATTCACGTCGTTGATCATGACTCCTTACAATGGCGTCAACTTCTGGCGTACCTACGAAGGCGCAGAAGAAGTAAAGAATTCTGGGTGCACTCTCTTGGTGGATCGACGTTTAAAAGGAGCTTTTTACAATCACCACGCAATGTTACGTCAATACGACGGGAAATTTTATAATTACTACCGAATGAGTGTGTCCACTTTCGATTTTATTTTACATCACATAAAAGATAATATGTTGCGACAAGACACAAAATTTAGACAATGTATAACGCCAGAAGAAATGCTTGCAGTTTTAATTTAGGTAAGTAATTAAGGTAAGTAAAACTCAGTTCTTAATTCGACAATATTTATTATTGTTTACTTATAAGTACTAATAAAGGTAGATCAACACTACATATTCCTGTAATTCGGATTCGGATCGGACTACTTCGGTCCGTCAATAATCTTCTCCGGAACGGAGAAGGGAAAGTGTCGGACGGAAGCCGGATCTAGTGCGTAAGCTACCATAGACTACTCCGGACCGTGTTTTCACGGGTTCGGATCGGATTCTGATCGGACGTAGTGTGAAAGCGCTCTAACAGTCGTTACACAAACAATTTTTGGCAACATTAGATATTACGACCAATCTATCGACTGCGAATTCGATCTTTAATTTATTTATGTATGAGACACTTCCAAAGTGGTGAAATGTCTCCCCTCTCCCCCTGTAAGTTCTAAAATAAGAGAATGATAAAATTAATCAAATATATGATGTACATTAATTACCACGCCAACTTCCACCAAAAATTAGTTTGAACGAGATCTACTAAGTAGTTTTTTGGTACACTGTTATTAAAACATCACATTTTATATTATGTTACTTGCTGCCACGGAATCCTTCATGGGCGAGTCCAACTCGCACTTGGCCGCTTTTTAAAACTTAAAAGTAATTGTTGATGCCAATCCCATTACTGACGATTATGTAAAAGAAGTAAATTGTATTGTTTACACCACATTTCAGTGCTATAACTGTTACAGTTTGTAATTGCTTACTATGCTTTGGAGCAGAGAAAATCCCTTGACCTTTATTTGTTTATATAACATCGAAGCCTAGATATTTTGAAAGGGACACCTGCCTGCCCTAGTGAGGGCAAGGTTACTAAACGCCTTGCTTACAAACCGATCAATTGCATTACTTAACATTGATTTACGACATTTCAATTTTCGCAATCAGCTGACTTGTTTTGTGATAGTTTGATTATGATTTTTTAAACTAGTCATGACAAGCGAAACGCTGCAAGTTTGTTGTTTTTTCTATTTTATTGATTTTTTTGATAAATGTCACGAGGTTCAAGTTTCAAATTAAATGTCTGACCTAACTATATCATTTATTTTTGGATCTTACTTGATTATAGCAGACTAGCTGACCCGGCAAACGTTGTTTTGCCATATATAAATTGTATTGATCTTTTCCTTGCTAGTTGATAAGAGATGGCGCTAGTTGTATTCATTAGTAACAATCACACTTCTTTTATATTTTGTATAATTAACACTATAGTTTTATAAATTATAGCCTATTTGTTATTCTGGTGTGTAAGCTATATTATTGTAAAGTTTCATCAAAATCTATTCTGTAGATTTTGCGTTAAATAAGTTCAAACATACATCCAGACATACAAACACATTTATAATATTAGTAGGATTGTACACCAAGAGAGTAAAGAACTGCTTCACGTCTGGGCGTCATATTGGATCGTGAGCGTAGCGATGGATTCTAGAGATGAGAAGTTTAATTTTCTCTTCTAACCTTGCTGCATCATTTATTTTTGTATCTTACTTGATTATTGCTGATTGTATACCATA
>CATIXQ010000013.1:4408205-4459627 GCA_949711755.1 Leptidea juvernica | reverse complement strand
GTCATGGGCGTCATATTGGATCGTGAGCGTAGCGATGGATTCTAGAGATGAGAAGTTAAATTTTCACTTCTAACCTTGCTGCATCATTTATTTTTGGATCTTAATTGTATACCAAGCGAGTAAAGCAATACTTCACGTCACGGGCGTCAAATTGTATAGTGAGGGTATCGATAGATTTTAGAGTTAAGAACTTTAATTTTGACTCATGGCCTAAGCGAGGGTGCTATGTAGAACAATATGTTATGTCTTTAAAGTGATAACCCTCACTTCTAGGATTAATACACAAATAAAATTTGAAAAACAAAATTTTATGAACGATGCGGGATTCGAACCCACGACCTCCGGCGTTCCGTGCCGGTGCTCTAACCAACTGAGCTAACCGTTTGAGTATCGCCTCGTTCAACCACCGGGATTCAAGTCGCACACGACTAAGGCTGAGAACTATAGAGTGTACATTGCTCAGACTTTGTTCACATAAAACTCACTGAGTTAAAACTTAGCATAACCATTAATTTGGTTTTTATAGTCATTTGACAGCTGAAATTATGCTGAGCTTAAAATAAGTCCGCGTTCTATTACACAAAGTACATTCTCGATTATTCTTAAGCAAACATTCACAATAGAAAAGATTCTTTAGTTTAAGTTTAGTTAGTCAAAATCTTCACACAAACACACGTTTGATTCCACAATTACATGTAATGCATGTACTACTAACATCACCGATTTTTTTTTATGGAATAGGAGGACAAACGAGCGTAAGGGTTACCTGTTGTTAAGTGATCACCGCCGCCCACAATCTCTTGCAACACCAGAGGACAGGACCTTGCAACATCACAGGAGCGTTGCCGGCCTCTAAGGAAGGTGTAAGCGCTTTTTTTGAAGGTACCCATGTCGTATCACCGCACATGGAAGTTCATTCCACAGCTTTGTAGTACGTGGAAGAAAGCTCCTTGAATACCGCACTGTGGAGGACCAATACACATCCAGATGGTAAGGATGATAACCTAACTTGTGGCGTGTCGTGCGAAGGTGGAATTCGGCGGCAGGAATCAAATGACAGCAATACTCCATGTGTGGCCAGACCTGCGCTTTGTACAGCGCTAGAATGTGGGCCGGCTTGAAGTATTGCCGTGCTCTATTAGTGACGCCCAGTTTCTTTGAAGCCAATTTGGCTTTGTCCTCCAGATGGCCACGAAATTGGCAATCGCTCGAGATTTCTAGAGATTTCGAGCTTGAGATTCTTGCAATAATGGGTATATAAACCGGTATTTTATTTTTCTAAGTCATTGTTATGGTGGACTTAAGCTTAGATCGCACTCAAAGCTAGATAAGTCTGAGCAAACTCGAAGCATGCTCTATAAATCTCAGTCTAAGACATGCGTGGGTCGTTCTGCGCCGAACCTATACCTGCAACGAAAGCATTCCAGATATCGGCTCATATTTCCCTTTCTTTGCTTATTAAGTAAGTAAAAGTTAACTCACACTATATACCTAGATACTATCGAGAAAATTGAATCGTACCTACTACAATGTCATTTCCCTACAGCCATAATAAACAAGAAGGTCGAAATTGGCTTGAACGCACATTTACAGTCACCAATCGTCATACAATCTTTTTCGATCTAAACTAAGAACCTTTTTTATGATTTTAAGGGTATTAAAAATAATGAAAGGCTATGAATCAATTTTTTCGATGGAACTATTTGATACTGACGCGCATTTTTCTCAAAAATGTAATATGAGTGTATCGCTTACAAAGAAAGTTGTGGGGACAGTGTGAAGTGGTCGACACAGGCACAAGAGAGCAGACAATGCGATTGTGTAACGCTTTTTAATTCAGTATAATGTTACATAACGTAATGTTTTCCGCCGCCGCGACTGTAACGTTAGTAATACTGACGTGGTAATCCTTTTGTTTAAACAATATATATAGTAACCTTAAATTAACAGTTACTAAACAGCGTGCGCTACAATGGCGATAATAAATGACCGTAACCATAAAAAAAACATACGTTTTTTTCATGGAAAAGGAGGACAAACGAGCGTACGGGTCACCTGGTGTTAAGTGATCACCGCCGCGCACATTCTCTTGCTGTTGCAGAGGAATCACAGGTGTACGCACTTTTTTTGAAGGTACCCATGTCGTATCGTCCCGGAAACACCGCACAAGGAAGTTCATTCCACATCTTTGTAGCACGTGGAAGAAAGCTCCTTGAAACCCGCACTGTGGAGGACCGCCACACATCCAGATGGTGGGGATGATATCCTAACTTGTGGCGTGTCGTGCGAAGGTGCAATTCGGCGGCAGGAATCAGGTCAAACAGATCACTCCCCGTGATAAATGCAGTAGAAGACACACAATGAAGCGACGTCCCTACGCAACGATAAGTGATCCAGCCGTTCACAGAGCACTAGGTCCCCGACAATTCTAGCTGCTCTGCGTTGCTTGCGGTCAAATGGATCGAGCTGATACTGGGGTGCGCCAGATCAGAGATGACAGCAATATTCGATGTGTGGCCGGAGCAGATGGTTGTATTCCATGTTTGTAGAGCGCTAGAATGTGTGCTTTGCCCTCCAGATGGCCACGGAATTGGCAATCGCTCGAGATTTCGAGACCCAGTATTCCGATATTAGGCGAGGCTTTAAGGGAAGTGTTGTGGAAGAGCGGTGATATGACAAATGGTTTTTTTTGTGGTAAACGCGCAAACTTGAGTCTTCCGGGGGTTAAATTGGACATTGTATTTTGGAGGTGTCCAAAATATCATTGATATGCAGAAGAAACAGCGTGGTAGATAGCATACAGCCTTGGGGCACTTAAGCGTTCCCGGGCTTCGGGATCGAGCATTAACTGGCGACGACGACCTGAATTCTGTGCCCAGTGAGGAAGCTGGAGGTCCACTTGCATAAGCTCACGGGATGGTCAAATGATGGATGTTTTGAGAGGAGTGCCTTGTGCCATACACGATCAAAGGCCTACGCTATATCCAGGCTAACTGCCAGGCCTTCCCTCTTGCTTTCGATAGCCGCCACCCATCTATGTGGTAGGTATAGGAATATAGGAAGATCGCCTGCCGACCGACCATGGCGAAAGCATATTAGCGAAAGCGTATAACAAGAGCTGGCGGGAAATTATGCTCTCCATGATTTTGGAGAGCAGGGAGGTAATAGCAATAGGCCTGTAGTTTACCGGATTCGAAATGTCTCATTTTTTTTTTGGATCGAATGGACAAGGGCTGACTTCCATGAGTCAAGGACTACGCCTTTCGAATTTGAGTGCCGGAATAAACGCGTTAGCACCAACGTCACATCAGGGGCACACGTTTTAAGCATGATTGGAGAAATGCCATCCGGGCTGCTCGACTTTCTGACCTTCAACGAAAACAGAGCTCGCCGAACAGTTTTCAACAAGCCGAACAAGTACAGTTCAGACAACTGTACTTTACGCATAGAGCTCTGACACCGGGGGATGGTCCGCGTTGTTCTTCCGTTGTCGTAAAGAGTCGAATTGGAGGTAAAAAGAGCGCACAGAAGATCGGCTTTCTCTTTTGCCGTATAGGCCAGGGCGTCATTACTTATGTGCAACGGCGCCAGGTGCAGCTGTTTGAATTTTCCAAGAGCAGCTTTCGACAACGACCAGTCAGGTTACTGGAAAGCTCGCCGATTTCAACAACGTGCTTGTGCTTGTATTTCGTAATTGCTATTAGCCGCTTAAAGAATCTAGAGGCACGGTTATATTTCCTCTTTAGAACTTTGCAGTTCGGATCCTTTGAGCCCAGCGCCGGAACCCAAGTTTGATACGCCTGTTTTTTGTGCAGTCAGATGCTGCTTTAACTGACACTTCGAACCAGGGCTGTGATCTGCCAACGAGTGGTACTACAGAGCTTGGTGTAAAAATATCTATGCCCTGTATTATCACATCGGCTACTGCAACGGTACAGGCACTGGGATCATCCGAAGGGAACCAAACCTTGCCCCAAGGGCAGGATGCAAGAAAGGAACGCATCCCAATAACCTAATATCTCCGGTCCTCGACACTAACCTATGCCAAACATAACGGCACTAGGCCGCTACTTCACGCCGGTATTCTGTGCGAGTGTGGTAATTAACCTGGACGAGTCTGGTCCGATTTGATCCGATTGTGCTGACGGCAGCGTGATTGTCCAACTTCTAAAAAACCCTTAGTCGCCTATTACGATACCCTTGGGTGCGGACTCCCCTGCGACATGAAAGGTACCTCTTACACTTGCGATACGTATGTCAGTTTGTTTTAGTGCTCAAGAATGTACTGAACATGAGTTGAGGCTAACAGTTCCCCGCTACTTATATTCGACGTAATCATAGTCTATCTAGAGTTATATGGCCTTACAAATAAACTTGTTATAAATTTATACCTGAGAATAAACCAAGAATATGCATAATGTCGGCTATATCGCTGACAACACTATCAATACAATGATAATTATTCTGTAGTTTTTGGAATGTCAATGAGCCTCGCAAATAAACGCGGGAAACGTTATACGTCTAAATAACCCAATCACAAGCAAAATGTCTATTTGTAAACGTTTTGTTTATTCTCACGTATAATTTTATACCAAGTTTATTTGTAAGGCAGATAAATTATCTAAGTTATTTTAAAATTATTAAGTACTTTTCTTATCCGATCGACCAAATCCTAGAAATCCTGTCGATAAAAGTTGACGAATGATTGATGATGACTATAATTTTTGTAACATCAGAGATATTTTTTTTCATGCATGAATAGCTGATTGTGTAAGTCTGAGAAATTGTTACAATTTAATTAATCGTAACGTGAGAGATTCTCGTCTTAGAAAAAGTTAGTAATAGATGCGTTTGAGAAGTATTATTGATGTTTTGAAATAGTTTGAAAAAGCGTCGATGGCGCAATAGGTTGAGCCTGTGACTTCTCACAACGGATATGTTTGTGCTTTTCAAATTATGTAATTACTATTGATATTTTTTATTACTATTATTAGGTTTATTCTACATATATCTATTAAATATCCTAATTATATCAGCACAATTATTACTATTGTTATTCTGAACGTTTAAAATGAATAAACTTGATTAAACAACTTATATGGTCTGCAATGCCTTTGTGATATCTCTGGTGTTGTAAAAGAGAGTATGGGCACTGGTGATGATCACATTCCATCAGGTGTGAGACACCCGTAAGCTCCGTTTATCCTCCTTCCTCTTTGATTAAAAAATGGGTTCTTTACATATCAATCACTAGTAGGTTATGTATTTCTGTTCCCATCAGAACGCTAAGAGAATATAGTTTGGAACTTGGCGGTCTCTCGTATAATGTGTTGAGTGGCAGTGGAAAAAACATTGTGTGGTATATGAAAAACATATTAGAAGAACTTAAATACTATCGACGGACATATTACTGACCGAATCCGATTTTAGGACAAACTAGTTTTTCCTAGGCCAATTCAGTTTGTCAGCTGTTGTTGTGTCAAAATTATATCTTAATATATATAAATTACGTGACACGATGTTTGTCCGCGATGGACTCTTAAACTAATGAACGGATTTTAATGGGGATTACTTCATGGAGTGCCGTTTGGTCCAACTTGAGAGATAGGATAGTTTTTATTTCGATTTGTGACCCATAATTATTTTTATTTTCAATATTTGTTATGTATGGACATATTTTCTATGAGAGAATTTAGTGACGCACGGTTAGACAGTTCCGCTGTGAAACAATTTGATTTTAAAAACAGGGAGCATTTTTTACGAAATAATTCTTGATGTTTTGAAATATTATTGGCAAATTCCTATAAACAGTATTTTTTTTATTATCTACAGAACAACGTCTGTCTGGGCAGCTAGTTTATTATATTATTATGACATTAAGGGTTCGCTGTGCATATGGTACCTACAGTTAACTCGCTTCAAATGACTCCCAGAAAACTTGAAACGGTTTTATTTAACATAACATAACAGTTTATTGACAGAATCAACGATCAAGGAAGGTATAATAAGGTGAGAAGTATATTACTTCTATTATACCTTATATAACATTATCCTCAAAGCTGGAAAGAAAGGAATATTAAGGAAAGTAGAACAGGAATCAAAGGCTTATTTCTTTGCTATTGTATAACAGGTCCGTCAAAAACAGTTGAAAGATCGGGCTGTGAAATTTAGGGGCGGCCCTACAAGGACGCGCACTACAGGCAGCACAGCTATAGAGCCTTCAGTGAAAGTTTGGTAGCGTAATTCTGTTATGTCACCGCCTCACAGCCGATCGCCAGTCACACCGGTGATGCGGACAAGCGCGGACCTGTCATCACCCCACGACATGTGCTAGGCCACCACGATGTCGCATCTACTTATATTCGTCTTAATCAGTGCAACGTGCGTCCTTTGTAACGAACTCAACGACAAAGAGAGTGCCCGAGAGGAAAAGTTAAGAAGTGCCTTAATCGACGCTTTTCAGAATATCAAAAAAGCTTCCGCTAAGGGTGGGGTCGACGACGAAAGTCTGGACCTAATAGGATCCATAAATTCGAATACTAGTAATCACAAATCTACAACTGAAGATTCGTTCGATTTATTCGCTGACGAAGATGGATTATCATTTGGTGAAAAATTTTCGAAAAACGATACTGAAAAACTAACACCTGGAACAGAGAAATCTCACAATGTACAACATCTTATAAAAACTACGAAAACAATTGAATTCACAACAAATAAACCGAACAGAGATGTATTTAGGAAGTTAAACGACTCGATAAGGAATACGGTGAACGAAACTAGAATGCAAATGAGGAATACTTTCAATGATACAAATCTTTTGAGCTTGGAAAGTATGCTGCGAGTTTTTGATGCGGAGATATTGTTGCAACAGTGGGATGAACTGAAGAACACTGTTTCTGGAATGTGCAAGGAAGATATGCAGGAGTACATCGAGGGACTGCGGGAACGAGCTTTGTGGGCATTGAAAAGTAAGTCACCAGATTTTACTCCTAAAATATTTAAACAATCATTAAGTTTTGTTTGTCCATTGTAACGTAAAACATTAATCCCCTTATTCATAATAGTCTGCTAACTTAAAGCATTGCTAATTCACACTCTGTCTTCTTCTATTGACCTAAGTCAGAATGACAAAAAACACTCCTTAGCGGCTGTTTTAAGTAAGCGGACCATTATGAATAAGGGGGTAAATATTTTTAACATATTTTTGATAATTTAAATAGTGATAGGCATACTCTAATATGATTATATTCGCTTTGTTGTATTTTATAAATCTATTTCATTTTCGATTTAATATAATTTGGTATACATACGATTATTGTTATTACGATTATTATATTATTAACATACATAAGTATATATTTAATATAATCATATTTAAAATAGTTTATATTTAATGATCTAATATTGAGTTAGACAAGGATATATTGAAAAGTAAGTCGAAATTAACTTTTGTACTTATATAATTTCTTTGTTTTACGTTTGACTAAAATACATGAAGTTAAACATAATTTCTAAGTGAATACCAAATAAACAACAAAGCTATAATTAAATAAGAGTCGATCGCGATGCGCCAGCGCAGCTCGTTCGTTTATGACATAATTGAGAAACACAATCTGCCTTTCACGGCTTCTTCCGTAACCCAACACGGTTACGTAACATTGCCACATTAACCTTGTTACCGGCTTTCTACCCCGCGGCTTTACTCACAATAATTACGTTTGCCCCAAAACTCCGATTGACCCAAAACACGATCTTCATCTTATTCATTCAGAATGTCGGAATTCAAACAAATGAACAATAATTGTATGGTTTTATGAAACCAAGATGAAAGTGATTTTTTTCATCAGGATTATACAAACGATTTGAGTTTTCTTTAGTGTTAATTCCGCCAATATTTGTCTTTAAACAATTCGACACGTGTTTCGCCTCTACACGAGGCATCCTCAGGACGTTAAATGTGTTAAAAAAAAGAGTCTCGTGCCAGATTTTGGCGAGTTTAAAGACAAATATTGGCGGAATTAATAGTAAAGAAAACTCAAATCATTTGTATAATTATGGATTTCCGCAAAGTAACACCTACATCAATAAATTTTCTAAATACTAATCTAAAGAAAACAAAACAATTTTATACAATATATTATGCTTTCGATAATCATAAAATAAAAAAAATGTCAATTGAAGAGTCTGTCGATAGAAGTATAAACTTAGAAATTTTAATATTAAAATTTGAAATCTCATAATTTATAAAAACAATTAAATTATTGATTTCGATTTATTTTTAAAACTCATATATTAATCAAACAAAACTCTATTTCATATATTGCTATAAGCATTTTAGTGACGCGAACTCAAGATATTTCAACCATCCAAAAAGTGTCTAACTATATAAATTTATCTTTATATTTTTAATAATTTATTTATCACGTGCGCCATTCATGAGCATGTCGGTGATGCAAAAAGTGCCCAACGCAGCTAAAGAAGTTATTAGTTCAAAAATATAATTTTATATAAATATATATATAAAACCTTTGTCAGTTTCGAACTCCCTCTCTAAGCTACTCGGCCATACTCATTTAAAAGTAGTAGTTAAAATTAATGATTCAACCCTTTGCGTGGCCGCTTGTAATGAGACATGCGATAGATGGACGAAAAAGTTTGAGGCGAAGTTATAAAAGTTTCCCTTTATAAAATTAATTAGACAACTCACCGTATAAAAGGGTCGAACCGGTTACCATGTTACGAGCTTTATAACTGACCTACAATCTTTTTTCCCTATCTTTTAATCAAACTTATCTGAATATCTCACAAGCCTTCAATTTACGCATCCATTAATCTAAATGATTTTAAAGTCCAGTGTGATAAAAAAGTATTTCATAATAATAGTTATATTACACAAATAAAACTTGAAAACAAAATTTATGAACGACTCGAACCCGCGACCTCTCGCTTTCCGTGCGAGTTCTTCCACCTGAGCCAACCGTTCAAGTGACGTATCGATGATAGATCTTGTATGTCTTGTTCAACTCTCAGGTTATGACTTTATCTACAGGATCTACTTTACAGTTGATAACCTGCTCAACCCCAATAATTGCATATTAGGAAATTAACTTGAGATGCTCTTTCAAATAACTCACAATTCTGAGATTAATTAAACAAATAAAATTTGAAAACAAAATTAAGAGCCTAATAATAATATTGACACACTTTTACACATATTATCTTGCCGAAAACTAGACAGAGCCTATAGATACAAGACAACGATATATTTAATACAATATACTTACTTTAACATAAATAAATACTTATAAACATCCATGACTCGATCTCAAACATACATTTTCATCATTAAATTTTTTTTATGAATAAAATTACAAAAAATAGTAAGGCTCATTAACCAAATAATATTTGTTACTCGTAATGTCTAAGTTCTTTATAAACATAACGTTTTCTATAATCTTAACCGCATTACGCAATATTTTGGCGAAAAAAATCTAGGCCATTCGATTCTGAAGCCGTTTCTAATGCACTGTGCATGCATAACGTGTTATCTGGAGTAGAACGGATTATCTGACTGCTTTTAAAGCTAAAATCGTGCTTTAAGGAGTGTTTTAAAAGTTTCTCAAAAGAGGCAATATTTATTTACTTTGTATATTCGTTTTAACGTTATCGGAAATAGGAAGTAGGGATAGTAAAAGACTTTGGCAATTCAAATGCTTAAGATTTTATTTAAAGCTTATTTGAATATTGACTATTTGTTTTTAACTTATAAATAACATAGTGGTGCTTATTAAAATTCTCGTGAAATACATTTATTTATTTACGGTATGTGTGGATTGATACATCTACTGTACTATCTCAATAATTCAATAACTCTTATTTTTAAGTATTAATTTTAAATTTACTTTTTTGACTTACTCGTGTAAGGCATTGACTATTTGAGTATTTTTGTTGCATCACTTTGCATATGTTGCTTTTGAAAAGATTTGTAAAAAGCTGTAAATGTTGATTTAAAAGAGTGGCAATGAGTTTCTTGTCACTTCTTCATATTAAAGCTCAACCTTTTCCTAAGTGGTAGTAAATGTAAAAAGAAGAGAAAACTTTTGACATTTATGTCCATGGCCTACAAATAAGATGGCCCTCAACCAAGAAAAAATGTAAAAAATGTAAAAAAATGTTTATTTATAATTTTTCTGGAACCATAAATTAATAGATTAGAATTAATAATCGATAGAATAATTTTAGCAGAATAAATTTAAACAAAAGGTTGACTTGATATAAGCTCTGCAATGAAAGACAAAATTTTGAGCTTAGCGCTTAAAATTTAGATTAAGGTTTGGTCTCCACTGCGCTGCAACTAGATACCGCAGACGTAGTCGCAAAGTGCGCCAGCTAATATTACAATGTGTGACGTTGACGTGCCAAAATATGTTTTGTTAAACTTTGCTAGTTATTGAAACTAAAATGCCGGGTTGCGTAGTAAGATTTTGTAAAAATAATACTACAAGAAATAAGAAAGAATATCATCAGTAAGTATTTTCTATTTTATTAATTTCAATGTAAAATAACACTTAGCGTAGGTATGTTAGAAAATTTTAACGATGCTATTGAGTGTCAAGATGTCACACACACAAGGTATCTAATAGTTGCCGTAATAAATGAGCTGTTGTTCTTTGCTAGTACGGTATCGAGTACCAAGTCGAGCAGGCAACAGCGCACCAGGTGTCTGGTGATCACTTAACATCAGGTGCTTATTTTTTTTTATGAAAATTAGGGACGAAACGGGCAGGACGCTCACTGATGGTAATTGATACACCCCACCCAGTACAATGCAGTGCCGCTCAGGATTCTTGAAAAACCCAACTCTGAGCGGCACTTCAATTGATAAGACATAAGTCTCATTTGCCCAGTAATTTCATTAGCTTCGGCGCCCTTCAGACACAAGTAATGTTTACACTAAGGTTACTAAGCAGTAATCTGCTTCACGGCAGAATTAGGCGCCGTTGTGGTACCCATAATCTAGCCGGCTTCCTGTGCAAAGGAGCCTCCCACTGGTAAGTAATTTATCCTCCTCTTCCTAAAAAAAACTGTTAACGAAACGTTACCTATATACTTTTAGCTAAATTAGAAGGTTTAGGATCGGAACTCGTCAGGCGCTACTAGAAAGCAAGCGAGGAATTATTTTTGAACAAAGCGGTCGGAGTTATTTAAACAATTTGTGTGGCAAGAAGTCTACAGGTGCCCAGAAGGCGCGGGCGGGCCCGACCGCCGACGTCGACACAACCGAACGACCTTCACACTTTCTACCTGCTGTTTCTTAACGAGCCTTTCCTAATACCTCTTATGTAACTGAGCTCTGTAAATATTGTTAACTCAACACTAATAAATTCCTCGAGATATTGGAAGCAAACTGTTAGTATTCACTTGATTATATTAGTAGCTGACCCGACAAACGTTGTTCTGTACATAACAAATAAAATATTGTTTTTTTATGAATTTGTCAATAATATTCCATAACATTAAGAATTATTTCGTAAAATATACTCCCGATGGTTATAATGAAATTGTTTCACATCAGAACTGTCAAACCGTGCGTCAATAAATTCTCTCATAGATAATATGTCCGTACAAAACAAATATTGGAAATGAAAATAAATATGGGTCCCAAATCGAAATAAAAACTATCCTATCTCTCAAAGAAACATCAGTACACTGGATTTATATTTAACTAGCTGACCCGGCAAACGTTGTTTTGCCATATAAAGTATAATTCACGCGATAGTTTTATAAGTAATAAAATATTGCCTATATTATAGCCTGTACATCATTTTGTTCTATTGTCAATAGTTTTTGCAGCGCACGCAAAAATAGGTTTTCGATTTTACACATTGTGTTACAAAATAGCAATTTTATTACGGATCCCTAATTTTGAAAAAAAAACATAGCCTATAGCCTTCCTCGATAAATGGACTACCCAACACTGAAGAAATCATTCAAATCGGACCAGTAGTACCAGAGTTTAGCGCGTTCAAACAAACAAACAAACACTGCAGCTTTATAATATTAGTATAGATAAGATGTATATACATGATGTAGAGTCTTAATGAAACAGGTTTGTATTTTCTTAAATTTGGCGTTCGGTAAAAACATCGTTTTTTTACACCACATTAGGTTATGCTTAGGAAAAATAAAACATAAAATTTAAACTAGATCTTTTTTTTTTTTTAAAACTATCTGGGGCGCATCCCAGATGTAATAGTTTAAAATTCGATAGCACATTTATCCAGGGATACTATCTCAAAAACAAATTGAGAAAATTCCGTCATTCACGGCTTGAAACCAAAAAGAGTGGCAAAGGGTGTCATTTTATAAAAATATCTAATATCTCGAAAATCGAGGGACTTATACCAAACATAAAATATATATTTCTGAATTACCACAACATCTTCTATCCTCAGGTACCATATTATCCATTAATTACGCCACAACCTGTATATGTGTATATAAATGTATTTTTAAGCATTACGTTAGATATTTGCAGAAATTTACATCTCTTCGTAAAGATACAGGGGTAAGACATATAAAAACTTTCATTACATGTATAACTATTCAAATTCAAATATTTTTATTCAAAATGTGACATAATATTATTTATTGAAAATCAAAAACTACCACCGTTTCCAAAAGGTGTGCCTCAGACCTGAGAAGAACGGGCGCAACAAACTCAGCGGCTCCTTTTTTTTTTTATAAAAATATGGTTACAATGTAAAATCGTACACTAAATATATTATTTAATAGCCTGTGGGCGGTCACTCAATTCCCAATCAGTAGTATAATTAAGAAAGTCATTTATGTTATAGTAACCTTTGTCACACAAAAATTTTTAACATTCTTTTGAATTTCGTAATACATTTGTTTTCAAATATTATCTGGGATCTTGTTGTAAAAGCATTATATACAACGACCCACAAAAGACTTACTAACTGGACTTAACCGAGTAGTAGTCAGCATAAGTTTATGTTTGTTCAGGTGTTAACTGGACTATGTCAGTGACTTTCCTAATTAATTATTAATTGATGAATAATTAATTTCCCTTATAAATTAAAATAATTGTTCATTTCGTTTAATATATCATATAATTTAATTTTAAGCGACTTCACACAAGTAAGCTTCTTAAAGTTTAAGTGTGTGTTATTATATTTTAAGCTATAAACTACATTAAACATATTATAATCTATTGTCAGACGTTTGTCACAATTGAATCATTATCTCCTTTTAAAGGCATAAAGGCATTTATTTTCCCAAAATTGATTCCTTTAGAATTATTTTTGATATGATTTCTAATAACAACTAGATACTACTACCGCTTCGGAAACAAATGGCGCTCTTAGAGAGAAGAAGCGGCGCAAGAAACTCTCTCAGCATTCTTTTTTTGCGCTCTTTTCAATAAAAATATACAATATTGTACAGTCATTTCTATCGCTATGAAATAATCACAATCTAGTCCCAGTCTATCCGATCATTTAGTTATTCAGCAGTGGAGTAATAGGATTTACGACAGAGACATTTTTTTATAAAACATTTAAATTTATTTACAGATAATGCCTGAACAGTGGCTGCGACTTTATTATAGAAGTGTATAGATTTACCCTTAAAGCTATTATGTATCTTATGAAGCCTACTAGAATTAGTTACAAGCAATCCCTTATTTCTAGTATTATAATAATGAAAATCACTATTAAGAGCAAAAAGGTGACGATTTTTGTGAACGTATATTAAATTTTCATAAATGTACTGAGAATGAACAGTCATAATTTATATCATCTCTCCGAATACTTCATCTCAAAACTATTCATAAGTAGTACATAAATTTTAATGAATTGATTTTTTAATTACAATGTTGTAACGAAAGAGAGTAATTTTTCAATAACCACGACCCAATGACACACGCACACAAGCACACAGACACCCACTTACATACCCACACACATACACACATCCCGTTCATATAATATTTTTCTTTTGATAAATAATATTTTTATAGACTTACATAAATTGTGATCTCTTGTTTTTGGTACTGTTTATATTAATTGATATGGAAGAGCGTAGCCTTCTGGCACAGGTGTTCCTCACTTAATAGAAGGTCACTATCATGTTTGTACCATTATTGTTAGTCAAATAAATATTTTTCATTTTCATAACCTCATTAATTTATCTCCAAGTGTAGCCTTTTGATGAATAAAAGGGAAGCTTTGAAGACAAAACAGGAAGTCGTATTGAACATGAAAGAGGTCGCGATAAACAATGAGAATGAATCAATCGCACTTTATTAGCTATATCCATAAACAATGTCACGCTCTCAATTACTTAGTTCAGATTCTGGTAGCTTATGTAAGGTCTTCCTAGGCCAGTAATTGAGCTAGATATATAGCACCCTTCAAAGTAAAACGAAATAATGCTTTTACATTACTGCTTCATGGCAGAAAAAAGCTCTACTTCGCAGTAGTTGGAGGCTCCTTTGCACAGGAAGCCGGCTAGGTTATGGGTATTACGACGGCGCCTATTTCTGCCGTGAAGCAGTAATGTGTAAACATTACTGTGTTTTGGTCTGAAGGGCGCCATAGCTAGTGAAATTACTGGGCAAATGAGACTTAACATCTTATATCTCAAGGTGACGAGCGCAATTGTAGTGCCGCTCAGAATTTTGGGGTTTTTCAAGAAACCTGAGCGGCACTTCTTTGTAATGGGTAGGGCGTATATTATTTTCATAAAAAAAATACCGAAATGCCACTCTGTAGGTACCTATATGTTGTGTAACTGTCCTAAATCTGACGGTCTCGTGTAACGCTAAAATCTTACACGAAGTTAGTGAGGCCCGGACGTCCGTATAAAAACCTTGCTTCAAAAAATTGTCTTACAATTATTAAACTAATTAATTAATTAAAAACTAGTTATGATCTGTGAGGTAAACTTAATGTAATTGCTACATATCTCGTCTATTTATCAGCCACCAAAATTAAAACAATAATCAAATTACAGAATTAAATCCAATTCTTAATTAATTTTCTAGAGATAAGAGAACCCGGCAATAAATGTGTTGCGAGATCTCGTATATTAAGTGCAAACATTTCTCAACATATACCAATTATATGTATGCGAACCGTGCAGCTTTACCTCACACTAATTACGGACTGAAGTTACTCAAAATAATCGTCATAACCGTTACGTGGAGTGGGCCGTATGATGTAACTACGTAATACTGACACCACGAATTAAAACCGCGAGATATATATACCAGTAGGTTAACGACGCGTAGCTTTTGACTATCGAGTTAATAATAATTTAGTCTCGAATAAATTTTTAAAAGGACATTTTTTTCTGTAAGTAACAACTAACTCTTAAGAAGGTCTTACTTATCGTTTATTGGACTCCTTAAGAATCGATTTTCATATAAAGCGCCCGGTATGAGAAAAATATGGAGAGTAAAACCAACTCATCAAATGGCATAGTAACGTTTTTGGTGCGCATCATTTCTCGCGCACCTTTCAATTTCTTGTATTTTAAAGCTTTATTATATTATTGAAATTGATTTATTATTATACTTTCATAAAGTTAAGTGAGAATTGTATAAATTATGGAAGAATGTGATGTAAATAATAGTGCCGGAAAATCTGATAAGCACGTGGGTACTAAGTACAGTTACAATTCATACATTAATATGACATGTATTGTATATATAAACTGACTCCATTGGACTTGATTTTGTTTAATACCTGTTCAAAGACAATCGTTCTTGAGGAGTAAACGCCAATCGTGCGTTCCGACGCACATACTTTTTTTTGTATGCAGAAGGTATCACTTGATAATTTGGTGATAATAAGGCCACAAAAAGCCATAAAGACTGTTATAATTTCCGACATTTATATTATTAATATGGAATTTTTCGAGTCTTGGAAATCTTTAAATATGTATATTGTTTTAAATATATCATAGGCTTTGCATAGTTTTAGCACGATAATTTGTGTAAAAAAAAACTTTTAACCGTAGAGTAAATACACACTGTTGCGGTTTCTAAGATAGCGGAGAGACAGACCGACGTTCAGCCGAATAGTAATACGGTTCCCATTGGTTATATATTGGGTAAAGTTTCGCACCTTGTCACCACATGCGCTGTATAACGCTTGCTTACCGTCCTCAATTTACACATCCGAGAAGTTCGAAGTACAAATCTGCATATTACTTAACTCCAATCCAACACATTAATTTTGTTTTGGACGAAAGTTAAAAGTTCATTAATTATTATTTGACCTGCCATCTCTTATGATCTTGGACCAAGCAGCGTCTATGACATGTTATGACTCATAACTAAAGAGAGTTGCAACAAAACGAAACAAAAGTAAAGTAGCCTAAAAAAAAAATTAAACTCACTTAACTCCAAGCTAGAGTCCGCAACCCGTTACTTGAAAGGTACTCTAATACGGTGTTCTTGAAATCCTTCATTATATTAGTATTCACACCAAGCCTGAGTGTTATTAAATAAATAAGGTATATTATGTTTCCTTAAGACGTGTGTGTGTATTTCTGATCAATGAGCAAATATTTTTAATGCATATTTGTCCATACATATTAATGCGACCTTCAATGAAGACGCAATAAGTGATTTTTTAACAAACGATTAATGTAACCTAGGTTTTATAAGTGATTAGGAAATTAACAATATTTAACCAGTTTTCGGGAAATAGAACCCGTATTAGTCGTATAACAATTTCAGTCACTCAAAATTGAAGAAATTATTATAATAATATTGACACACTTTTTACACAAATTATCTTGCCCCAATCTTTGCATTGCCTGTAGATACGATGGGTGCAAGAAAGATGTATTAATACGATATACTTATTTAAACATAAATAAATACAAACAAAGAAGAAAAGAATTCATTATAGTCAAAGTTAAAGTCAAATAAACTTTATTCAATTGTGCTTAAACTAAGCGCTTTTGAATCATCACTACATATCATCATCATCAGCCGGAAGACGTCCACTAATGGACAAAGGCTTCCCCCAAAGATCTATACGACGTTCGGTCCTGCGCTGCCCTCATCCAACGTATTCCGGCGATCTTGACCAGATCGTCGGTTGGTTATGGGGACCTACTAACACTGCGTCTTCCAGTAAGTCGTCGCCATTCGAGGATTTTTCTGCCGCACCGGCCATCTGTCCGTTGAACTATGTGCCCTGCCCACTGTGCTACCCACTATATATATTTCTTATTGGATTTTTTTTCCACTATATGGATTTCTTTACCGAAGCGGGGACCTTCAGCTCAGTGGACTACTAACCACTGAGCTATATGTTTTTTTTTATGAAAATAAGGGACGAGACGAGCAGATGGATCAGCTGATGGTAATTGATATGCCCAACCCAGTACAATGCAGTACCGCTCAGGATTCTTGAAAAACCCAAAAATTCTGAGCGGCACTACAATAGCACTCATCACCTTGATACATAAGATGTTAAGTAAATGAAGTAATTTCACAAGCTACGGCACCCTTCAGACCATAACACTAATGCTTACACACTACTGCTTCCCGGCACAAATAGGCGCCGTTGTGGTGCCCATAATCTATCCGGTATCCTGTGCAAAGGAGCCTCCTACTGGTAAAATGGTTCATCAATGTATCAAATAAGAAAAGGTTCTATAGAATAAAACAGTGGACACAAGTCCATTAAAATTCAATTCAGCTCATAATGTTCGGCCTCAGTGGTTGCGACATTTGGCCACATTCCACCACCAGTAGTTCTGAGGTTACTCAATATTGTGGTCGTCGAATAAGAACCCCTACTTAGAGGAAATTGCGATAGTTTTTGCTGAAGAAGGGAAATTCTTTTAAAAGCGAATTGGGAAAGAGCGGAACTGATCTCAGACTAGGTGCGGGTAATGAATTCAGATTTACTATTAATGTGAATTCATGTATTGAATTAAATGTGTACGATATATCTCACATTTTTGAAGTGACATTAACATATAAAGATGACATATGAGATGAGATGATATATATATATATATATAAGATTTCTTTCGTATATATATATATATATATATATATATATAACATTAAATATTTTTTTAATATTGTGAGTACCTTCAAAATATGCCAGAGTAATGACAGTGACGGACTGCTAAGTTAAATGGTTTATTGTTAATTATAGCTCTATTTAATCCCAGGATACAGTCTGGCGATGCAATGACAACCACAATGTAGTCATATCACATACATATACAAGCTTGTAAAATATTTAAACTTATTATAATTTAATGAAAATGCTTATGTAAAAAATCGATTTCAATAAATTATTGTTATTCTTATATTTACAATACTAAAATTACTAATATTAAAACTATCATTACGGGGAAGTGTACCAACAATACTGGCAGCATTTCCACGTTGGATAGCTAGGCTGATCCGTTGATCGAAATAGCTGCCAGCGCTTGGATTTCCAGAAGCAATATTGAGGCGAGAAGAGCCGCGCCACGTTTTCCATTCAATAACAAAAGATCTATTTATATATAGCCTACTATATTATTTTTATTTGTTCACACAGTATTTACTTTTAGTTAAATAAATTGTAGTAAAATAAATGGAAATACATATATAAGATGAAAACAATTACAATTGGTTTAGAAGTGGACTAGGTCCCATATACGTGTTCCATTGCGTATTATATTCGTTGTCAAATTAGGTGATTCAATGGGATTAAAAATTATTCAATTTTCGGGAGTCATGTTTTAACACTAACTTTATACTTATATTTATTACCAACTATATTCTATATTAATTTTACGTAAGTTAAGTCTAAGCAACATCTAAGTACGCTGTATAGATCTAACCCTAAGAACTAGGTTATAAATAGCGCAATAAACATATAATTTTATATATAAAATTAACTATATTGTATGTCAAATCTTTATTGTGTAGATAACCCCAAAGGCCTAGGTTATGTCACCTTGTACCAGCAAATCACGTAGCGACAAAACTCGCTCCTAACACTTTCCTTTTTAGAAGTGACAGGTTTTTATATGGTTTTTGTGTTATCACTTGGCCGTGTCATGCACTTTCACGTGTAGCTATTGTAACGAGTGACATTTGATATGTGTTACCATTTAACAATGAAGTTGCATTATATTCCATTCAAATACAAGTATTTTAATTCAAAATAGTATTTAAAATCACTTATTGAACATCAAAAACTACCCATTGGAACTAGTATGCCTCAGACCTCAGAAGAACGGGCGTTAGAAACTCGGCGGGCTTTTTTTTCTTTATTCAGTTATATATGAGTTGAAAAGAAGTGGTTAAACCCATTGCTACAGTCATAAATCGCCAAATATTTAAAGCTTCACTTAGTTAGTTAATTTTTTCAAAATTTTGAAGTCATACCACCGCTAAGGAAACAAATGGCACTAAAGCTCTAAAGGAGAAGAAATGTAGCAAGAAACTCTACCGTGATTCTTTTTTGGGGTTCTTTTTACAAAAGAAAACTTAAAACGAAAAGTTTGTTAGGTACCTTTGGTCATGCGTTGTGTTTATAATAACCAACCAATAACTGCGTTCCATATTGTCTTTATAGTATTATAAAACCTCATATGTACTATATTACCTTTTTACTTTTTCAAACCAGGCTGCATTTATCAGTTAAACAATTTTTTTTATTTTTTTATGCGAGAAGAGGACAAAAAAAGGAAAACAGCGTAGGGTCACCTGAAATTAAGTGATCACTGCCAGCCAAGCTCTCCTGAAACACCAGAGGAATCACAGGAGCGTTGTCAGCCGTTTAGGATTTCTTACACTTGCATCAAAACAATCTTGTTAAAAGAATTAGTGATTCATTGACCTACTTTTCTTCAAAATTCTTTTGTCTTGCACGATTCTACGGTCAATATACAAGATATGCATCTCAGTAGCACCAGACACGCATCACGTCATGCTGATTTGATTCTAAATTATAAAGCCTTAATAAACTAGTAATTTAACAACAATTACACTAGGCCTTAACCCGTTATCATATCATTTTTAACTCCGTCTCTATGTTGTCACAATCGTGAGAAAATTTCATTACATTATTAAATTACTAGAGATGTGCCGACTAGTCGGTAAAGCTGACTATCCGGTAACTATCGTAGTCGGCCACTAGACTCACTCGTTTTCTTTAGTAAGTAATCAGTTTCCAATATTTAATTATACTTGTCAAAAAACATATCTATTCGCCATGGCCGAGTAGTAGACCGACGTGTCGGCATCCTTGCAACCGACCAATTGGCTAGTCATAATAGTCTTCACATCTCTATACATTACACACTTACGTAATTACTAATAAGCATCAACTTTTAAAATATAAAAATACACTACAATACATCATTATCATCATCAGCCTGAAGACGTCCACTGCTGGACAATGGCCACCTCCTAAGTTTTCCACGACGATCGGTCCTGCGCTGCTCTCGTCCAACGTATTCCGGCGATCTTGATCAGATCATCGGTCCGTCTTGTGGAGGGCCTACCAACACTGAGTCTTCCAGTACGTGTTCTCCATTCGAGGACTTTTCTGCTCCAACGGCCATCTGTCCGTCAAACTATGTCCCCTGCCCACTGCAACTTCAGTTTCGCAATCATTTGGGTTATGTCGGTAACTTTGACTGTAATATATACGGTTAGGTAATTAGTTCGATCTTATTCTCAATCTATTACACTTAATTATCAGTGTGTCAAATCTTATAAGCATTGATTTAAAAGCTTTAAAATTTCGGACAATCCACAAAAGAAATAATTACTTTTAAGACTATTTTTGAGAAATAGTGTTAATAGTGCTACATTTGACATGTTATCATATGTTTTAATAAAGAAATCAAATAATACAAATTTACGTGATTTTTATAAGATATAAGTTATTTTTTTTGCTTTCACATTTAAAATTCAAATATTTTTGTTCAAATTCAATTCATTTGGAAGTTAATGCACAAGAGTTTCTTGTCGGGCTTCTCTTTTTTTTGAATTAATAATTAGTTTTTTTAACTATACAACTGCTCGCATAATACACTTTTACTTATTTACAGTGTATGCGAATTAAACCTACACGAGTACGTTTGAGTAATTTTGGTGCATCACTATACATACCTTCACTGTGTAAAATATAACTTAACATGCTAAAACTGTTAACACAGATAAAAAGAATGATTATGAATTCCATGCACTACTTCTAGATCATTTTGAACTAATTAAATCAACTATTTCTCCTTCCTTTTTTCACGAACGCTACGCAGTCTATCTTTTTATTAATATTTCCTTTAAATTGTAAATATAACATAGTTTTAATATAAAGAAACAATTATAAAATTATGGGGGGAAAATAACGCAGCACGCGCGTTGATGTCTTTTATATGAAGATATTTTGTCATTGCGTGATACATCACCGCTGTTACTTTAACAATTTGAAACAAGATTTAAATAGAAAATATAATATTTTTTAAGTAAATTGATGATACTGTAATTACGTAAATAAGGTGAAAATATTGCTAAAAGGCTTAAGACATACATAAACTTTAGAATCAAATTGAAAAATATAATTTAAGGTCTCTAATTTTCAATGTTTAATGTAACAGCACGTCCTTAAAGATAAATATTTTAGACAAATAGGTACTTGAACAAGTTGAATACATAAAATAACAACGGACATTCGGTGACACAAAAATATTTGAATAATTTTGTTAAGAAAGTTGTAGATATCGATCGCGAGCGAGACAAACGCTAATATTTAAGGTTGTGTGAAAGAGACAAAACGCCAAGTGTTGAGAGCAATTGCATAAGACAACCGGTTCGATTCTCGTGAATTTAATAACCGTAATGTAACGCGAAACTTGCAAAACTTTTGTGAAATAAAAGGAAGTCTGATGTAGCCCGATATGATTCATGCCGAGTGTGTACATTTAAATTAATTGCGTTGATGTGTTACTATGTGCTATCATTGAAAATAATTAGATAAACACAAGCAATATTTATTTAAATATTTAATGTTTGTATTAAAATATACTAGGATAATCATCGACACTTTTTGCAATTTTTTAAGAAGAAACAAAACTATACAAATGATTTAAGTTTTCTTTAGTGTTAATTCCGAGTCTCGTGCCAGATTTTGGCGAGAAAACACGTCCTGAGGATGCCTCGTGTAGAGGCGAAACACGTGTCGAATTGTTTAAAAACAAATATTGGCGGAATTAACACTAAAGAAAACTTAAATCATTTGTATAATTATGGATTTCCGCAAAGTAACGCCTACTTCAATAAATTTTCAGAAACAAAACTGCCATTGCATGTATACTGTAGCTGTTATGTGTTAGTGGGAGGCTGTGTTGCACAGGTGGCTAGATTATGGGTACTACAACGGCGACTATTTCTGCCGTGAAGCAGTAATGTGTTTCGGTCTCAAGGGCTAGTAGTTATGAAATTACTGGGCAAAATATGAGACTTAACATTTAATGTCTCAAGGTGACGAGCGCAATTGTAGTGCTGCTCAGAATTTTTGGGTCTTTCAAGAATCCTGAGCGGCACTGCATTGTAATGGGCAGGTCGTATCAATTACCATCAGCTGAACATCCTGTTCATCTCCTCCCTTATTGTCATAAAAAAACACAAAAAAAACTGTAATACGACTATCTTAGAATAGAATATAGATCATCCCCACCATCTGAATGTGTGGCGGTCCTCCACAGTGCGGTTTTTCAAGGAGCTTTCTTCCACGTGCTACAAAGCTGTGGAATGAACTTCCTTGTGCGGTGCGATACGACATGGGTACCTTCAAAAAAAGCGCGTACACCTTCCTTAAAGGCCGGCAACGCTCCTGTGAATTCTCTGATGTTGCAAGAGATTGTGGGCGGCGGTGATCACTTAACAACAGGTGACCCGTACGCTCGTTTGTCCTCCTATTCCATAAAAAAAAAGAAATATAGTAACCATAGAGACTCATTTATTACTACAATAATTTAACATATTGCAACAATACTTGGTAAACATCATAAAGCTACATCAGTTCGAAAAGGGGCTATGACATGGAGAGAAGAACTGATAAGAAACTCCCAGCCTATCTTTTAATTATATAATAAAAAAAATCTTAGCCGACTATTGCTACTATATAATATATTTTTACCAGTGAGATGCTTCTTTGCACAGGATGCTGGCTTGGTTATGGGTACCACAACGGCGCCTATTTCTGCCGTGAAGCTGTTCTGTGTAAACATTTTTGTATTTTGGTCTGATGGGCGCCGTAGCTGGTGAAATTACTGGGCAAATGAGACTTAACATCTTATGTCTCAAGGTGACGAGCGCAATTGTAGTGCCGCTCAGAATTTTTACGCTTTTCAAGAATCTGCGCCAAATCTGCCCGCGCAGAACCAGTCAAGAATGAAGCATTATTATCATTTATATAATCCGCTACACAATAGTAGGCCTTCTTTGTTAAAGCTGCATTCATATCATCTTAAATTTGTGAGTCATAGTATACAGCCTGGTATTTTATTGTAAAATATAATAAAACCTATGAACTTGTACACTTGTACTATACTGGTATGAATATTCTAAAAATGATCCATGATAATAAAGTCATAATAAATGTATTTTGCCCGTAGACTACACGGGAAAAATGTAGCCAGTAATTGAATCCACAAAGTGGCTGTGCAAGTCAAGGAATTTCTCGCCAAAAGGGGGTTTTACATGTATACTTTTTTAAACATGGTCATGACCATATTTAAAAAAGTATTCAGTGTAGTTTTTCCCTGTTTTCATAGGTCCTTCCCTTCCCTAAAATATGGTCTGGGGAAGCGATGGCTGGTCCATGCATGGCACTACGTCTTCCGGTACGTGGTCGCCATTTGAGAACTTTACTTCCCCAACAGCCATCTGTCCATCGAGCTATATGCCCTGCCCGCGGCAACTTTAGTTTCGCAAGCATCTGCTACGTTGGTAACTTTGGTTCTCCTATGGCTCTCCGCTTTTCTGATTCGATCTCGTAGGGAAACTCCGGGTAGAGGATCATGGTTTTTCCTCTTCGATTTTGTGTTAGTTTCACAAGTTTCTAATAAACAGACATGCATGTCAGATCTTTAGTAGCGGATCCTTTAATATCTATATTAATTCTTATTGGTATGCTTTTTGAAATGAAAATTAAACAGCTTGCGCACTAAACAACATTTTTGTTAGTTCATAAGATATTGTATATTTCATTGAAAAGAGCGCAAGAAAAATGCTGGGAGAGTTTCTTGTGCCACTTCTTCTCTCTCAGAGCGCCATTTGTTTCCGAAGCGGTAGTATCTAGTATATTAGAAATTACATCAAAAAGATTTCTAAAGGAATCAATTTTGGAAAATAAATGCTTTTTATGCCTTTTATCGACAGTTCTTAACTAAGATACCTAAATCACTTCTTAATAATGTGTTATGGACATCAATGTTGCGAGACTGATGTACAAAGCCTCTCTACGCACTTTGAAAACCTGCACATAATACAAACTACGGTAATTTTATATTATACATGTTTAGGTACTGAGCTCAAGTTAAGTGTAAATAAATATTAAATGGTAGTTCAACACGGTTTATATATTATTTTTGTTTACAATATACATATTATATTCATTAAAATTACCTTACTAGTGGCTGTTGAAGTAACCGTTTAGAAAATGATTAAATACAGACAATTGCTGAATTCTTTCAAATATATTATTATTTCTTGATGTCGTACATTCTTAGATTAAGGATTGGTCTCCGCTGTGCTCCAACTAGATACCGCATTTCATAAGAACAATAGCTTTTTTATTACGGCAACTATTAGATGCTTGTGTGCGTGGCATCTTGACACTCAAGGGCATCTTTCAAATATTTGTAACATACGCTTCGTGTTATTTTACATTAAATTAATAAAATACGAAACATTTACTGATGAAATGTGATCCCAGTGTCGTTCTTATTTTTTGTAGTAGGTATTCTTTTTATAAAGTTTTACTACGCAACCTGGTATTTTAGTTTCAATTATTAGCAAATGTTTAACAGAACATTAGGCACGTCAACGTCACACATTGTTCGAGACTGGCTCTAGTACTCTAGTACTTGGGGGCGCAGCGGAGACCAATACTTAATATAAGTTAAAAGTTAAAAGAAAATATTTTACTTTTGTATTTGCCTTTGTCAATAAGTAAACGGTTAACAAGCGATGTTACATAAATATGGTACATGCAATGAAGGTAATGGAGGTAACCGCATTAGGTGATAGTAACCTATAGGCTATAGTCAATGTGTCACGTAGACGAAATGAAAACATACTTGTGGCAGAGAGTTACGCACGTTTCTCTTTAACGGTTATGCAAGCCTTCGACAAAATATAGTGCTGATCATCCTCTCTCAATATTTATAAACGGTTCTTTTATAAAATGATCCCAGAAAATGAACAAAACAAATGTGTTACGAAATTCAAAAGAATTCTTAAAAAACGTTTTGTGTTAAAGGTTACTATAACATAAATGACTTTCTTAACGATTCCACAGCGCGACCGCCCACAGGCTATTAAATAAAAAAATTATTGTACAATCTTCAATGTAACCATATTTATATCAAAAAGAAGAAGCCCGCTGAGTTTGTTGCGCCCGTTCTTCTCGGGTCTCTGACTTTCAATAATAATAATAAAAATATTTGAATTTGAATATCAACATCTAAGTAAAAAAAAATGCAGGTTCTTGATAAAAAATCGCTTACATATTCATATCATGTACGTCAAAGCGTTACTACGCGACAATATCACATACTTAAACCTTCTCCGAGTTCTCCTGCATCTTATGGTACAAGTATTATTCCAATCGGTTCAGTAGTTTTTGTAGTATAATCGCAAGAAAACACCGCTTCTCCATTTATTAATATAGATACTTCTTGATACACTACAGCTTAGTTACACTTCTTGCGCAACGAATTTTTGTAAAGTCCAACTATAATAAATATACAAAAAGTAAATGATAAACCTCCAAGTATGTACTATGTGGGTCAATTCGGTTGGGTTGAGTGACCGTAGGCCGAAGCGTAGCGCAGGCATTTATCACAAAAAATATTAATTTATCGGACGCGGTATAGAGGAGCTTATTGATAACAATAAAAACTCGTTTTGGGGACTTCGATGTAAATGTTTGATTATTTTACTTATACTTTTTCTTTCCAACAATAGGTTTTACTGACAAATTCAAATTCAAATTCAAAAATACTTTATTCATGTAGATCACGGAAATGACACTTATGAATGTCAAAAAAAAAAAATATTGTTTCTTATTGAATTTACCGATACTTCGTAAAGGGTTGAGCTAATGAGAAGAAGTAGCAAGAAACTCATTGCCACTCTTTTAAGTCAAGATTTACATTTTAATTGTTTTACAAATCATTTCAATTACAATATATGCAAAGTGACGCAACAAAAATACTCAAATGTCAAAAACTTAAAGGCTTACACGAGTAAGTCAAAAAAGAAAAAAAAAAGTAAATTAATACTTATAAGTCATACGTCAAGAGTTATTGAGTATAGTAGATGCATCAATACCGTAAATAAATAGAGGCATTATGTGAGCATTTCATAAAATAAAATATATAATAACTTTAACTTTAAAGAAAATAATAATAATAAAAAACACATCAAGCAGACCTGACGACTCCTATAGCCCAGTGGTTAGTGATCCTACTGAGCTAGCGGTCCCGGGTTAGAAAACCCGGTAGGTGCAAGCATTTTACGATGAATATGGATGTTTGTTTCCGAGTCATGGATGCTTACAAGTATTAATATATGTTTAAGTAAGAATATTGTATTATATATATCGTTGTGTTATGCCCATGGTACTTGTTAAATGACTTAAAATGCAGTAGATATTAATAAGGCCTTAAATATTTTAAAAGCGAACAGTGAATACGCAAATTTCGTACAAGGTAGGTTATAACGAATCCATAAAAATTTGCAAAGAAATCAAATAAAATATAACCTCGAACAAATATATTTTAATCAACATTAATCTTGCTCCAGATTGACCGTGGTTTTTTATTTGCATGAAATAATTATATAATTAGAAATTAATTAACCTCTTGTGGTCCATGAGCAATTTTGTATTAAGCCTGAACCAGCAAGGCTAAGAGTTAGATCGTTAACTAGGCCTTTAAAATAATTTTATTTCGTTGTACAGGCATCAAGTTGAATTCTATTACGGAAGTGATATATGTATATATTTATACACATAATTCTCGTACGTGTGTTTAAGTGGATTTGAGGGTGGTTTAGACTCTCAATTTCAGTCCATATATAATACTCCTGCCCATGTAAGTGAACTCCTCCGAACGGTTGGGCTGATTTTTCAAACTTTAGACGTGTTTACAGGACCACGTCTGTCGGGTTCGCTAGTATATGCTGGTTTAGAGAGAGTGAATCGATGAGAAGACCAGTTGTAGTAGAGAATAAAAATTAATTAATAAATAAATAATATTAAATAATAAAAATTAATTATAAGGGTAACACAGGGTCTAAAATAAAATATTCTTATTATAAAAACATAAAATAAACAATAACAATTTTTGGAAATTTAGAGCGCTTTCGCACTACGTCCGATCCGAATCCGATCCGTGCCCGTGAAAACACGGTCCGGAATAGCCGTAGAACTATTTCTATGGTAGTTTACGCACTAGATCCGGCTTTCGTCATCCGATTTCTTTCCTTCAACCGTTACAAATACTTCTACGACTACACCTAAGCGTATTTTCACGGGAACGGATCGGATTCGGATCGGACGTAGTGTAAAAGTGCTCTTAGTCATATTTATATTATGTCATTTGCTTAATTTGAAACGCGTGAGAATGGACGAATACCAATTCAATTAATGTTTTGGTGAACGACGTTTTCGTTAAACATAGAAAATGTAAACACCATTTTAGACGTCGTTTAAATAGTTGGACACTGTTTAATAAAGCACGTGTCTAAGCCATATTTACATTATTAAAGTTATACTTCTTTACGCGCGTTATGAAAAAATTATGAAAGTGAAATTATAGGATGCGCGCGCCTCACTATAATACAAAAGTAACAGGTTGAAGTTGGTTCCTAAAATTTTTTGACGTTTGAGTCATTCGATACTTTTTTCTTTGGTTTCTTCGTCATCGCCTGTCATTATTAGGACAGGCAAAGGGTTCAAGCCCATACTGCCGTATTCATTCTTTAATTCATTGTCAAAGCCATCTTTGCAAGATTTTTACAAAATTGTTCTATCTAAAAATATAGAATAGCACGAGGAATAAATAATTTTATGATTTTTGCTTCTTTAGGCCAAAGAAGTACATAAGTACACACACACTTTTTATTAATAACACCGTTTTTTTATTATTAAATTTGTAATTCACAGCAAATTACACTTAGAGCTGCCCGTTGTAACGATATATTTTGTCCTAACTACTCTCCAGAACTAAATACGGGATAAGGTGTGTATTCTTTAAATAAAACCTGTTTTCTCACTCTAGTCTAATGTCTCAGTTTAGTAATGGAATTTGACTGGTGCCCACAGAATGAAATGAATTAGATTTAAAGATCTACTTTTTTTTACTTTTATTCTACATTTTTTTAAGTTATTAGTTATAGTAATGATAATAATATTGACACACTTTTACACAAGTTATCTTGCCCCAAATTAGGCATAAAAGGCATAAAAGGCATTTATTTTCCCAAAATTGATTCCTTTAGAATTCTTTTTGATGGTGTATTTTTTTTTAAATTTATAAATTTTTTCAATTCCCGTATTATGGTGCAAGACAACGATATATTTAATACAATATACTTACTTAAACATACAAAAATACATATAAACATCCATGACTCGGAATCAAACATTCATATTCATCATATAAATGTTTGCACCTACCGAGATTTGAACTCGCGCCCTCTAGCTTAGTAGTTAGTTATGTTATAACAAAAAACTTCGATTTTTTAATAAATATTATTTATTATTTATAGAGTAGGACAAACAAAAGTATGAGTAACTTGATGTTAAGTGATCACCGCCGCTCAAATTCTCCTAAGTAGCAGAGGAATCACAATTTAACTCATTTTCATGTTTTTCCGTTGGACAATTCGGGTTTTATAGGTACTTGAAGTTAATTAAAGTTAAACAGATCAGTTACTAGATCATCTCGTTAAACTTTACGATATTTCTTCCATTGAATAATAATTATCAACAAAATATTGTGTAGTTCACAGACATAGCGTATAATATCGTATACATGAACTGCCAGCGCGATAATCCGTGACCAATTTTAATTTGTCAATGTGTGCGTTAGCTAGTAGTTTAATATTCAAAACACTAAGGAGATAATTCAAAGAGTGGCTGACTTTTTACGACTTGTCAATCAAAACCAGTGGGAGGCTCCTTTGCACAGGATACCGGATAGATTATGGGTACCACAACGGCGCCTATTTCTAGCGTGAAGCAGTAATGTGTAAGCATTACTGTGAGAGTGTGTGTGTCAGACTTACGGTCTGAAGGGCGCCGTAGCTAGTGAAATTACTGGGCAAATGAGACTTGACATCTTATGTTTCAAGGTGACGAGCGCAATTGTAGTGCCGCTCAGAATTTTTGGGTATTTCAAGAATCCTGAGCGGCATTGCATTGTAATAGGCAGGGCGTATCAATTACCATCAGCTGAACGTCATTCAGCTCGTCTCGACACCCTTATTTTCATAAAAAAAAATCGGTGACAGTTCAATAGATTCGCTTTCCTTTTCATTTTACTGTATCTCCTTTAGAAGATGTTCTCCTTTCACGCTTTGTCTGTTTGTCTAAACACTAGTATATTGTAAGGTTATGGTGCAATCAGTCCCACATATTATTATGTCAAAGTTAATATTAAAGTATCATTAAAGTCAAGGTACCAATTTATTAATATATTATTGTTTTTATTGTAATCGAGTGCAAATGTGTATCAAATTGTAAATCTGTTACATTACTTATAATAATAAATATAAATGTAGGTTTATGTGTCATGTATATCATCATATATATAAAATTATCCCGTGTTTGTTACCAAACTCCTCCGAAACGGCTAAACCGATTTGTATGAATTTTTGTGTGCATATCGGGTAGGTCGGCCAATATCTATTTTGCATACCCCTAAATATTAAGGGTTACCCACCCCCATATATTTTTTCAATTTTTTTTTTTCATTTTTATATATATGTAATATCAGCTTTAAAAAATACATACGATTAACGATTTATATATTATTCTGTTCCATCCACAGACCCGCAATAGGAATGATGGCAATCGAATATTATAATTATTGTAGTACGATCAAGTATTGTACGATATATTTGGTAGGTCTGGGGATCGGTCGTCATCTATTTTTATACCCCAAAAATTTATATTATTGAATTTCTTCTTATTACTTTATATGGCAATACGTTTGCTGGGTCAGCTAGTATATATATATTAATTACTGGATGACTGAGCCGATTATGTCACTCGTATCTTGAATAAGTTTTTTTTAAATAAATTTGAGTTTGAAATATGACCTGACCCGGTTCCAAATCTGTGCCAAGCACACAGTCCCGCTAGGCGCTCGTAAGCTGAGTGAAAGTGTCCGGTGCGTCACGTGTTACGCAACAAGCGGTAACGGTCGCGGTGTTGGTCGCGTCAAGTGTCTACGCGACGCATTTATGCAAGTTCAATAATACTTCCTACATAATTATAGTTATATATTGTCGATCATAGAACTATGTACATTTGTTTTTTTTATGACAGTAAGACGAGCACGACGTTCAGCAGATGGTAATTGATACGCCCTGCCCATAAGAATGCAATGCCACTCAGGATTATTGAAAAATTCTGAGCGCCACTACAATTGCGCTCGTCACCTTGAGACATAAGTTGTTAAGTTTCATTTGCCCAGTAATTTCAACTATACAGTAATAACACAATCATGTTTACACATTACTGTATCACGGCAGAAATAGGCGCCGTTGTGGTACCCATAATCTAGCCGGCATCCTGTGCAAATGAGCCTCCCACTGGTACTGCATACATTCAGTGATCCATTCGTGTACGTACAGCTATGAACATTTGACGCCTGATCTTTTAGTCCCTGGTACGAGGGACAAAAGTGTCCGATTCTCTCCCGGCAAGACGACTTTTGTCCCACGCATCAGGGACTAAAAGCGAGCTTTTCGTAATCGTATCGTATAAGCACCAGGTGAGATAAGTAGGACATTGCCACCCGCTATTGTCACCCCCACCTTCGGCTCGGTTGTTTTATTTCGCAGGTGAAAATGACCTACTTTTCTCTCTAGGTGCGTAATATATTATTCTTGACGCGATCTAAGCTTGACTGTCAATATTTATTGCATCACTTATCTCGTTACAATTCATAATATCTCTTTAATCTTAATCTACTGAAAAATGTGTTTTACAAATATTCCTTTATATGTATATTACACACACCAATGCCTACATACACACACACGCACACTTATATATTTATATATTCAATGGTAATCTTATGGCGACATAGTTGAATTAAATATAAAAATATGCAAACTAATGCACACACAAACACTCACACTTACACGCACCAACACATTCACACACACTCATGAACACTCACATTACACGCACTCATGCACACTCAACACAGTACGCGTACTCGCATTCTCAAAAACTCATGAACACTCACATTAGTACTCACATTCTCAAAAACTCAGGAACACTCACATTACACACACTCATAAGCACACTCATGCACACCAACCACAACTGATCGTATTTTTGGAATTTTTTCTTTATCTCTTTATATGCCTATTTATGCGTTCATAATGTAAGGAAAGAGCCGAGCCTTCAAATACAGGCGTCCTCTATGCCTAAATGAAGATTCCTCGACAAAATATATGAATAAATAAACTTTATTTTTTATATAAATGAGCAAACTATACCAGCTTAAGCAATTTGTAATGTATGAATAAGTAATGCAAGTAAACATAACAATAATAAGTATTATTTAATTAATATTTTATGTCTTATTGAGTTTCCTTGATATCACAATAAAAGTTTTATTAAGGAAAGCGTTATTCAGAGTCAAAAATCGATAAAATTATCAACCTGGGTTTTTACTACACATGTAACGTGTGAGGTAACTCTGTATGTGCAATTCTCTTCGAATTTGTATTTAATAACATGTTTCACTACACAATTAAATATGTAGTTAGTAAAATTACCGGGCTATTAAGTCTTCAGACTTTATATGTACGCATATAAGTTAGGATATCATCCTCACCATCTGGATGTGTGGCATTCTTTCACAGTGCGGTTTTGAAAGATCTTTCTTGTACGGACAACAAAACTGTGGAATGAGCTTCTTTGTGCGGTGTTTCCGAGACATCCATTCCGAGACCGGCAGCGCTTCTGTGATTCCTCTGGTGTTGCAAGAGAATGTGGGCGGCGGTGATCACTTAATACCAGGTGACCCGTACGCTCGTTTGTCCTCCTTTTACATAACAAAAATGTAATATTAGATTCATCCGAGGGTCCCCGGGCGGAACCCGAGATGTCTCTTATACTTAATTTATAAATGTTTGCACCTACGGCGATTCAAACCCGGGACCTCTAGCTGAAGTTTAATAATAAATGACACTTACATTGTAATCATTTAAAAAGTGTTTTATTTAAATCTATTTCATTGTCAAGTATACTTATCATTAATGAAGTCTTTTAAACAGTAATAGTAATAGGTAATTAATGAAGTCTTTTAAACAGTAATAGAATCTACATTTGCAAAACATTCCTGGCTGTGGGTTACTCGGGTTAGGAAACAGTATTACAAAGGCATTAGGTTTCTTCACAGTACCTAGGTCGAATAGCAAACAGCAATGACACAATACAAACTCACTGACACTTGTTATAAGCTCGTTAATATGTGTCACCATGCTGTACACAATATGTGTCAATTTCTGACTTGGCCTTCCGGATTTGCATTATTATGATATACTAGCTGACCCGACAGACGTTGTTCTGTATATAATAAATAAAATAATGTTTTTATATGAATTTGTCAATAATATATCATAACATCAAAAATTACTTCGTAAAATATGCAACCTGCTGTCGTTATGAAATTGTTTGACAGCAGAACTGTCAAACCGTGCGTCAATAAATTCTCTCATGGAAATTATGTATGGACACATCAAAGGAAAAACAAATTTGTTGTTTTTATTTAATTTAGCAGCATTTTCCTATTTATTCACCTTTTAAACCTTCTCTGGACTTCCACAAATATTTCAAGACCAAAATTAGCCAAATCGGTCCAGCCGTTCTCGAGTTTTAGCGAGACTAACGAACAGCAATTCAATTTTAAATATATAGACTAGCTGACCCGACAGACGTTGTTCTATCAATAAACGGTTCGAGAGATATGGTAAATGAGTAACCACTCATTTGCTGAGTGCGTGGGTGGGATCGTTACACGACAAACTATATATGTAAACCTTCCTTGAGCTTCAACGAATCTATTACAAAAGATATCATTGAGATCGGTCGAATAGTTTAGGAGTTATTAGGGAACATACAAATATACATTCTCTTTTATATATTATATATAAATTGTTATTGTTTATTAATTATTTAGTATTACTGAATAATGGTAAGTAATAGGACTGCGTCACATAATTAGTACACGTACGAGTAAAAAAAGAAGAACCCCGTGTCACCTTGCATAACAGTGAAGCAACAAAACAAGCCGGTAAACGAGTAAATACGTAGCCCCACGCACACACTTATACTAATACAAGCCGATCGGCCGCTATTATGAGAGTTGCCATCGTCTGTAACAAATCAGTTTGCGTCGCAATAAAATATATTAAAAATGCCGTCGTGCGTTTTCAATAATTGTAAAAACGATAATATAGAAGTATTTGGGGCCATATATGATTACTTAAGGGAGAAAAAATTGTGTAACTAGTATCCCCGTAACCGTACACACACTAGCATAAAGGTGCTTCACTTGCTAATATCACGGCGCGGAGTTCTCGTCCGTGAGTTAGTAATACTAGTTTATGTAACCAACATTCGGCAAGACAAACCACAGACAAACACAATTGCAAAAAAAAATAACAAAAAAACAACCGACATCAAAAACACTATTCCAAAATAATAGATATAATATGCACTAAAAAGTATAAAAATAATTGTGAATTTTTATAGAATCTAATTAATTAATCTCATTCTAGTTACGATTATTGTTCGCAATCACAATGATTCAACCTCCGGTCCAATGACCGTATGATCATTATGTCGAAATAGACAAACTATTATAATCAGGTAAAAATCTTTCATCTGAAATTTCAACGACTGTCTTATGAATTTTCGATCAGGCCACGTGTCCTGACGCGAGTGCAACATTTTATACCCATCCAAACAAAAGTGCTCAATGCCACTAAAGAAGTTTTAAACATAAAAAAAAATGTAACGATTAGTTATATTTAGGCAATAAACCTTAATTATCTGCATCAGATGTATTTTCTGATAGATATGCATATTTATTATATTAAATCTCAGGTCAATTCTGTAGACTAACGGCCGTTCCCAATATTCAGTCTATATCTTAACTGAGATAAAAATCGTAACTATCGTTGACTTTTCTGTCCCAATATACTTATCGACGGTAACTCACCTTATCCGTGCCCGCTGTCTGTCAATGGGACGATGTATAGCTTACCATTCACGCGTCCCAATATAAGGCGTTAAGAATGACTTATCGAGTATTTTGGGACAGCTTCAGATTATTGACAGCTAATAAGCTGTCAATAATCTGATTAATTGACAGTAGAAGGTAGTAATTTATTTCTATCTGTAGATAGGATATAGGAAACGGCCGTTAATCATTTAAACTAATAAATGGAGAGCCGTCGGTTATGCTGTGCAAACTACTGAACCGATCGGAATAATACTTATACTATAAAGATGCAACGTGTTTCATAAAGGGTTTTAGAATAAGATATGTTGGTGATTCCTTTTTCGGAACCTATATCTTTGGACTTAGAAATACCTATATAATATAATATATATATATATTTTGGAAAAGGAGGTCAAACGAGCGTACGGGTCACCTGGTGTTAAGTGATCACCACCGCCCACATTCTCTTGAAACACTAGAGGAATCACAGAAGCGTTGCTGGCCTTTAAAGAAGGTGCACATGCTTTTTTTGAAGGTACCCATCTCGTATCGTCCCGGAAACACTGCACAAGGAAGCTCATTCCATAGCTTTGTAGTCTCCTTGAAAACCGCCCTGTGGAGGATCGCCACACATCCAGATGGTGGAGATGATTATCTTATTTGTGGCGTGGCATGTGACGGTGGAATTAAGCGGTAGGAATCAGGTGAAACAGCTCTTCGGAACATTCCCCGTAATAAATGCGGTGGAAGACACTCTGAAGCGACGCGAGTGATCAAGCGTATATTATATATATCCATATGTTCGTAATACAAAATATAATTTAGTCAGTGTCAATTCGTACAATGAGTGGGCACGGAGTACTTTTTTAACCGACTTCAAAAAAGGAGGAGGTTCTCAATTCGTCGGTAGGTATGTTTTTTTTATGTTTGTTACCTCAAAACTTAATCAAACAATAATCGTAACTAGAATTAGATTAATTAATAAGATTGTATAAAAATACGCAATTATTTTTATACTTTTAGTGCATATTATATCTATTGCTTTGGAATTTTCAAATTCAAATTCAAATTCAAATATTTTTATTCAAAATAGGATGTGAAATCACTTATTGAAAGTCAAAAAAAAAACTACCACCCATTCCAAATTGAATGCCTCAGGCCTGAGAAGAATGGGCGCAACAAACTCAGCGGGCTTTTTTTTTCATCAAAAGTATGTTTTACAATTAAAGTAACATTTACAAAGTAACATTGTACAATGAAACTTATTATTTAATAGCCTGAGGGCGGTCGCTCCATTCCCAATCTGTGGTATATTAAGAAAGTCATTTATGTTATAGTAACCTTTACCACACAAACGTTTTTTAACAATTCTTTTGAATAACGTAACACCTTTGTTTTGAACATTTTCTGGGATCTTGTTGTAAAAGCATATACATCGCCCCACAAAAGACTTACTAACTCGACTAAGCCGAGTAGTAGGTATCATCAGTTTATGTCTGTTCCTGGTGTTAACATTTAAACACAATAGTGTTTTTGAAGTCGGTTTTTTTTTGTTAAAATATTTTTATGTGACAATTCAACGTTTGCTGGGTCGGCATTTGTATGTATTTTATTATATTATATTTCATGCGATATTTGTTACGGATTCAATAAAAGTGATTTAGCCTCAAGACGTCAGAACTTGTAATTACTAAAATTCTTCTGTAACATAATACAAACATTAGTCAATACACAAATATATATAAATGATGACCTTTTATCTATATGTTGATACACGTACTCTTAAATAAATGAATGTCAAAACTAACGCACGTCAAGTTTGAATAGCCAAGGTTTAAAATCAGTTTATAACCAGTTTCAGAGGTCACAGGGAAAATATGCGTGGAATTGCAAATACTGTGATTGAGTACTTGTTTTCCTGAATTATCCACCTGAAGTGATTACACTCCCAGATATGTTAATTAATAATAATCTATACTAATATTATAAAGCTGCAGTGTTTGTTTGTTTGTTTGTTTGAACGCGCTAATCTCTGGTACTACTGCTCCGATTTGAATGATTCTTTCAGTGTTGGGTAGTCCATTTATCGAGGAAGGCTATAGGCTATAATTTTTTTTTCAAAATTAGGGATCCGTTATAAAATTGCTATTTTGTAACACATGGTGTAAAATCGAAAACCTATTTTTGCGTCCGCTGCAAAAACTATTGACAATAGAACAAAATGATGTACAGGCTATAATATAGGCAATATTTAATAAAATATTGACAAATATTGAAATAAAATATTATAAAATATATTTCACGCGATAGTTTTATAAGTAATAACTTATAAAACTATCGCGTGAATTATACTTTATATGGCAAAACAACGTTTGCCGGGTCAGCTAGTAATAATATAATATTAATAATATTGACACACTTTTACACAAATTATCTTGCCCCAAGCTAGGCATAGCCTGTACTATAGATGGCTACAAGATAACGATATATTTAATACAATATACTTACTTAAACATACAAACATGGGGCACACTAAAAGTTTTGCACTACTAGCTAATCGGAACTATTTGAATTTTGAATGTTATATTTTTTGAAACGTTGCAACCTTCTTAGTAATAAAATTGTAACAAATTGCTTTATTTATCAGGATAAAAGTACTAGCTTTTATGTGGTTAAATACAATAGTCATTTATTGCGCTATCGTACCAACACAAAAATTAAAATTTTTGTTACATACAAAATTTAAAACTCAATTACAATTATTTTACATCAAACAGTTTATCTCGAAGAAAAATCTATTTTCATCCATATTTTCAACGATTGTCTTACGAATTTTCGATCAGGTCCCGTGTTCTGACATACCCATCTCAAAAAAAGTGCTCAACGCCGCTAAAGAAGTTTTCAATTCAAAAATAATTTTTCACCAATTGTATAAAAATAAATGAATGATTTTTTTGATTACACGTTACTTAACTAAATTATGCGGTATAATATTATTTTCACTTGCACGATATAGGCTGCACAAAATCGATTTTTGTGCACAAGTGCATTAACCTATCTACTCATAAATGTATCTATATTAAGGCAAAGAAAATGAGCCATACAGTCACACACAATTAAAAGTTCAGAGATAGAATTTGTTATTTTATAATATTTACTTTAATTTATTTGCCTCATGTGTTTTTTAAGACATGAAGGATATTAAAACTTAAATCAAAATACGGTAGGTTATTTAATTAATTAAACAACTATATATATCACAAACTTAATTTAATAGTAGGCTGTATAGGTCTGAAGCCCAAGCCTAATATGAATGTCGTAAGATTTAAATAAAAAGCGGCGGGAAACAGGTCTTGTTTTTTCGTGCGTTTATTAATTTCTTCAAATTTGCTAAAATTGTTAAAAATGTCTATATTATACTACTGTTTTATTTCCTCGCAATCGAAATGAAAAACAGAGTTTATAACTCGTCCTCAAAACTATTTTATCCTCGATATTACTATCAGCCAAAAGTCTCGGATAAAAATGGTTCGTTTTGTGCACTCGTTGTAAAATCTACTATTTCATTGGTTGTATATAACACCTTCTTCATTACAGTATTGTATTTTTACAAACGAATTTTTATTTTATTTTATTTATCGAAATACATAATTTACAAAATATGAACAAATAATACACATCGTAAAAATCACAGAGGTTTGATCTCAATGCATTATCATTGTCAAATAATAGCACGAGGAATATTTTTTTAAGGATTTTGGTTTTATTACGACTAAGAACAATGAGAAGTTATTCTTCTTAGTAACTACAAAAGAAGACACACACTTTTTTATTTTAAAGATATAAAGAAACAAATTTTGTCAAGATTTAAAACATAAGCGCGTGTAATTGAAACTGAATTTATATTATTTAAATCTGTAAAATTAATATTATATATTTATGATTGACCCGACGCCTGCTCTATAGGATAATATGTAGAAGAATGATCCGCAAAGCCTTTGAAATTAAGAATGATCAAAATCTCTATAACGGCAAAGAGTTAACCATATTGAAGACCCTTTTCATAACTGGTTTTAATTATTGAGAATAGGAGTATTCTCAAGCGTCAGTCAGTTAGAAAGAGTTTTATTCACATGTGTGATTCAAAACCATATCAACCTTATTTGGTTCTGAATATGTCGAATTATCGGGCTGTGCTCGGAGTTTCCCTGCGAGATCGAATCAGAAATGAGGACATCCGTAGGAGAACCAAAGTAACCGACATAGTCGATTGTGAAACTGAAGTGGCAGTGGGAAGGTAACATAGTTCGCCGGACAGACGGCCGTTGGGGCAGTAAAGTCCTCGAAGACGCAGTGTTTGTAATCCCTAATAATATTATAAATGTGAATGTAAGTTTGTTTGTTACGCTTTCACGCCTAAACCACTGAACTGGTTTTGATGACATTTAGTACAGAGATAGACAAAAGCTTGGGAAAGGACATAGGCTAACTTTTATTGTGAATAAAAGGCTTGGCGGGGTTGAAATGAGAGTGGAAGTTTGTATGAAAGTTCGTCATTATCGAAGATAACACCATGAATCTTTTTATTTAAGCACTTGATCAAAAATACATAATACTTGTTCTAGCGTTTTTAAAATTTACACCTGTGTGGGGATGAAAGTTCTATAGTTTGTATCTCATAAAAATGTATTAACCACAGCAGTTTCTATGTGTATTATTTGCAAAGTGAGTGTATTAAAAAATCAACAATGCTGCCCAAAGTAACTATTGCACGCGGTAAACGCTAGTAATTTAATATAATATTAAGTGTAAGATTTCTCATTCGACACAAAAATAAGAGAAATATATCTGTATTTATTGATAAAATAAGACAATTTTATAACAAATACATATAATGCAACTAAATAATATTGTTTTGTGGTGGCAACATAATATTGGTACATATTGTTGATATAGTCGTATTTTAGAAGCCTTTAAGTGTTGTAAGGTAATATAATATATTGTCTGAGATATGCGGTGAGATATCAAGCCGAGTTGTGGAACTATTTCGAAAGAAGAGACAAGGTTACAAGATGGTTTTTAATAAATCAAACTTAAGATTACATGCTGCGATTGTGTATGAAAGACACAATGTTTTGTAAATGTGCTACAAGAAACTACAACGTTTAAGATAAAAGAAAAAGAAAAATGAATAATAAATAACATATTGTTAAGATTTACAAGAGCGACATCTCAAGTCAATTTCCTAATATGCAAATATTGGGGTTGAGCAGGTTATCAACTGTAAAGTAGATCCTGTAGATGAAGCCACAACCTGAGAGTTGAACAAAGCAAACAGAATTTTATAACGAGGCGGTACTCGAACGGTTAGCTCAATTCCATCTTCGCACGACTCGCCACAAGTTAAGATATCATCCCCACCATCTGGATGTGTGGCGGTTCTCCACAGTGCGGTTTTCAAGGAGCTTTCTTCCTCGTACTACAACGCTGTGGAATGAGCTTCCTTGTGCGGTGTTTCCGGGACGATACGACATGGGTACCTTCAAAAAAAGCGCGTACACCTTCCTTAAAGGCCGGCAACGCTCTTGTGATTCCTCTGGTGTTGCAAGAGAATGTGGGCGGCGGTGATCACTTAACACCAGGTGACCCGTACGCTCGTTTGTCCCCCTATTCCATAAAAAAAAAATGGTTCGAGCACCGGCACGGAGCGCCGTAGGTCGTGGGTTCGAATGATAAAATTTTGTTTTTTTTTTAATTTTATTTGTGAAAGTAATCATTGTTCTAAATCTTGTACACACTTATAGCCAAGAATTATTCCTATTTATATTAGTGGTGATTTTCACATTCGATCATGAAAAAATCTATTTTAAATTTTCTTGAACAATAAATTTAATAGCCTGCAATAAATTCAAATATTTTTATTCAAAACACGATATAATATTATTGAAAGCCTTTCGAAAAACATGCCTCAGACGTGAGAAGAAGAGGCGCAAGAAAGTCAGCGGGCGTCTTTTTTTTTTCATAAAAATATGGTTACAATATCATACATACTATAAAATTTATGATTCAATAGCCTGATTCGCTCCAATCCCAATCTGTAGTTTAAGGGTTGGGCTTTAATAAGAAGAAGTGGCAAGAAACTCAGTGATGAAGTGGTAAAAACAAGAGTTTTTGAGTACAGTCACGGCCGACTACTACTGTATCAACTGTAGGCCATGGTACAGTAATGATAATTAAGAAAGTCATTTATGTTATAGTAATATTTTGAACAAAAACATTTTTTTAACAATTCTTTTGAATTTCCTAATACATATACAATAGAAATTTTGAAAAATTTCAATTTGATTTTTTAAAATCAAATCAAAATAACTTTATTCACGTAGGTCACGGAAATGACACTTATGAATGTCAAAAAAGTATTTTATCTACAGCTACTTCGTAAAGGGAAACGGCAAGAAACTCCACTAATAATAGAATTTCATTACAAAAATATGTATTAAAAATATAGCCTGCGGGCAGTCCTTACATTCCTGAGATTTAGAAAATCATTTATCGAATAGAAATCTTAACAACATAAACATTTTTTAACAAATCTTTTGTATAACCCATTTGTGTTATACATTTTTTGGGTTCTTTAAAGGCATATACATCGATACAGAGAGAAATAAAAAAGCCATTAATAATAATTGATACCCCGCTATTGAGCGTCCCTTTTATGATCAGAAGATTAACGTTTCTGTTGGTAAGATACTCGTATTGTCTTATAAGGAACGAGAATTATGAGAATCCGTTAAATAATAAAAGACTTCTTAACAATGTCAATGAACTCAGCGGCCTTTCCTTGGACTAAAACCTTTTATGTCACATAATTGTTGTTTAAAAGGAAGTCATAAAGCTTTAGTGCAAAAGGCTATCGATACATTATTAAACGCAAGTTGCTTAATTCAACCAAAGATGGGGCAGGTCATAATATCGTCAAGTGCATGATGTATTTATTAAAAGGCTTATAACGTCTTAAAATGAAATCAAAAATGACTCGATTAGTCTTTTGTAGCTATTCAATTGTATAACTATTACTAATCTAAAGTAATCATATTATAAATTGGAAACATTTGTGTTTTTGTATGTATGTTTTTAATGCTTTCACACAAAAACTACTGGACCGATTTCAGAAATTCTTTCACCATTAAAAAGCTGCATCTTCTCTGAGTGATATAGGCTATATATAATATATTTAAAAAAGGAAGGGATAGTGTATAAAAATTAGTCATGACAAAATCTTTCATCGCGTGCGCAGCGGAAACTATGATGATAGAACAAAAAATTTTGTACAATATTATAGATCGTATGAATATCTACAAAAGAATCCGCGATACCATATATCTAACTACTGTAGTTATGACAATATAACTACTTGTTTACAATTACAAAGTTGATAAAAGTGCCAACAATAATCAAACCAAATGATTCATACGTCTGTATTATTCCTTATTCCATTAATTTTATTAAAGACCATTTCAATGCCTGTAAAATACTTTTTAAATTATTAAAATCGGACATTCCTTACAAAAGATATAACAAAATTGAAAATGTCAATCTAAATAAAATAATGAAATAATAGCTAAGTAAAATAAAACTTTAATGTTAACAAAAATAAATCTATAGTCCGACTTAGTAGACTTTCCACTACCACGAGATCGGTATCTAGCGAGTGAAATCGCGGGGCATTCCTAGTATCTTATAAATTTATTAATACATTTATATTATCGTAGTATTATTTGTATTGCGAATATATGGGTATTTCTAAGTCAATTTATTGAAGTACGCGTTACTTTGCGGAAATCCATAATAATCCAAATGATTTGAGTTTTTTTTAGTGTTAATTCCGCCAATATTTGTCATAAACCAATTCGACTCGTGTTTCGCCTCTACACGAGGCATCCTCTGGACGTGTTGTCTCGCCAAAATCTGGCACGAGACTGGTCAGTTAATATTTCTAAGTCAATAAATATAGATTCCGTATACGTAATCACCAACATATTATATACTTAAACATTCTCCGAAACATGCTGCATCTTGCATAGTATTATTCAGATCGGTTCAGTAGTTTACACAGTATAACCGAACAAAATAAAAGCAAGCAATCTTATACAATTTACGTACTGGAGAAATAATCACGACTTTGAATTATTATTTACAAGTTAACGAATTCAAAGTCAAATAAATTTTATTCAATTAGGCTTGAACTAAGCTCTATTAAATCTTCGCTGTAAATATGTCTTTGAAATTACTGAATGTAGCACATGTTATGAAAAAGTAGAGCTCGTTATAAGATCATACAAGAAACTCAACGGCCACTCTTTTCTATCAACAGAGTATTTTACAATGGCTGTAATATACAAAACAAATTAGTTTGTAAGGTGCTGTATCCAATATATGAATCATGTTCAAAGTTAAACGCGTCTTAAATATCAAATGTTTCATAAAAAGTAATACAGAATAAATTGTATAAATATTAGTTATAGCATAGAGTATAGAGTTTCAATTCATTGTTTGTGTAAAGATGCTTAGTGAACATGATGGTCGTGATTACTGTCATAATAATAAGTAGGCATCCAACTAGACATCTACATAACATTGTAAGTACGAACACTTATCATTTTAACCATTGACAATAATTACACATCACATTAAAGTACACAAATAAAATATGAAACCAAAATTTACGAACGATGCGGGACTTGAACCCGCGACCTCTCGCGTTCCCTGCGAGCGCACTTCCAACTAAGCCAATCTTTCGAGTGACGTATCGTTGATAAATCTTGTATGCTTTGTTCAACTCTCAGGCTGTAGCAACATTTACATGGATGACTTTACAGTAATAACCTGCTCAGCAAATATTTGCATATTAGGAAATTGACTTGAGATGTCGCTCTTGCAAATCTAAACTATTTTCTTATGTTTTAAAGTGATAATCCTCACATCTGGGATTAATTACACAAATAAAATAAATTATTGCTTGGTTCTAAAATGTATCGAGTTTTGTATTTACGAAAATCTGTTGTAAATCTTAACTGTGAAGGACAAAGCAAAGTTACAATGCTTTGATAGTCAACATATATTGTTGACTAGCTGACCCGACAGACGTTGTTCTGTACTTATAAAAAATTAAGTTCTTTTTTACCTCCTGAGAAAGTTAGAAAGATATAAATTCTAGTAAGTTATTCATTTTAAACTATTCTTTCAATTTGATTTCTGAACGACGGGGGACACATCAAAGGAAAAACAAAATTGTTGTTTTTATTTAATTCCGAGCATTTTCATTTTTATCCACCTTTTAAACCTTCTCTGGACTTCCAGGAATAATTCAAGACCAAAATTAGCCAAATCGTTCCAGCCGTTCTAGAGTTTTAGCGAGACTAACGAACAGCAATTCATTTTTATATAATATATAGATACTAATGGACCCAACAGACGTTGTCCTGTACACATGTTTTAAATTTGAAAAATCGGTCCAGCCGTTAGGAGCAGTTCACTAACATACACATGAGCAGGAGAATTATATTATATGGGCGGAATTGAGAATCTAAACCAATCTCAAATTCACTGAAACAATCAAAAAAGTCATCAAAATCAGTCCAGCCGTTTAGGAGGTAGTTTAATTGTGAATCCAAACCATTTTCGAATCCACCTGAAGACACACACCAATCTCAAATTCACTTGAACACACAAAAATATCATCAAAATCGGTGCAGCCGTTTAGGAGGTAGTTCAATTGTGAATCTAAACCATTCTCGAATCCACCTTAATACACACAGAAAGTTTCATTAGAATCGGTCCAGCCGTCTAGGAGGAGTTCAGTGACATACACACGCACACAAGAATTATATATATATATTGATAGATTGAATCCATAGTGAAAGTGTAAGTTATAACACGTATGTCTTCACAAGGGCTGGCTGTAAATGTCGTGTAGGTATGCAATTTGTAACGATTATCACCAGCGATGCTATGTCATCATGACTCGGTCTTGAAGCATAACGACTATAGTGATAGGAAGTTATTTGTCCGTCCATCAGAAAGTTCCTGTTGCTTCCTCGTGCCATTAGGAAGTGTTGAGATTGTTAAAATACCATAATTATTTTATATTTTTCTTAACTTTCTCCAATTGATGTAATTTTTATAGCCGCGATGGTTTTATGCAGTACGTAGAAATAATGACGGGTATTTGATATGATTCAAAGAGGTATATTTATTTATAACTATTTGATTTATCTAAATAAGATAGGTATAAGATAGATAATATGAGATTGAGAGAGAGAGATTGATGAGATAAGATGTTAGTCAGCCTAAATTTACATTACGGATCACTTCTTGATCATCATATATATAATTATAATTAAAAAATGAATTGAAATCAGATAGTGATAATAAGTGATACGCCCTGCTCATTACAATGTAGTGCCATTCAAAATTTATATTCAAATATCCTTATTGCATTTATAGTCATGCGACAGGTAAAAATGACATGTGTTAACAATAAGGTTTTGGCGAGGGTACAGGAATATATTATCTCAATAAGATTTAACCTTTTTTGTAACCCTTTATTCGTTAAAAGTCGAAAAGATATTATTATAATATTGAGTAGTAATATTAAATCATGTAATAAGTTAATATAAGTTGTGATATATTTTAATTTTTGTATGAATAGATGAACTATGACCAGAAGATTTGATATTATAAGGAATTTTGCATAAAAACATTTCCCATAGAATTACATTGAACACTAGATAGACTTCCCAAAAATGGCCATTTTGAACCAAATGGAGCATTTTTCTAAATTTTAACTACGATTGCACATATAATTTACCAGGCATGCATACACGCGTAGGAGATGCGAGGGACGAGCGGGTCGTCACTAGTATAAGTTTGAGCAGCCGCTCAACTGGATGCTAGCTCTACGCCATTGGACCAAATTCAGGGCGATGACCTAAGTTTACTGGTAGTATAAATAAGTCAGGGGTTTTCAAGATTTTTAAAACAATTTTTTTATTTTTTTTATTTTTATCGAAATACATATTTTACAAAATGTGAACAAATAAGATACATTATAAAAACCACAGAGGTTGACCTCAATGCATTATCTTAGTTTACGCCTTATTTTAGTTTTTTACAAAATAAATATAATCTTAACATTAAATTCTATACCTACATACAATTATTAATATCTATAGAAAGTAACAATTGGCTACAAGTACAATAATTACGAACTAATACCTACAAAAAATCAACTACAGATAAACTATGTGCCTTACCAATATTTATTTCAACACGAAGCAACCAAAAAACAGATATTTCAAACATTTCCCAGGCATCCCATGACCATCTTATTAATTACAAATGCGATCAAAGATTACCTAGGAAATATTCCTTTAGTTTTTGTTTAATATTTTTATGGGTCACTGCATTGACAGAAATGAGGGTAGTTGATTAATTAGGCGAGGAACAATATAGCTTGTTGTTCTCTCACGGTACAAGTGTTTAGCTCGCTCAGTGCGCAAACGATATTCTATATATATATATGCAATATTTATAAGGGGGTTTTGATTTTTTATTTTATTTAAAGGGGTGTCTTCGCATACTATTTCATATCAGTGTAAATTATCGTACAGTTTTTTTAACACAGTGTATATAGGCACATATACATATATATATGCCTTCTGTATCCGGCATTGTTCTTTGTTCCGGTAGTATATAATTTAATTCACTCAAATTTAAATTTCGAATTTTTGATTTGACGACTTAATTATTTTGCAGATCGAAATTTGACAGCTGATTATCATAAAACAGTTCCGACTCAGAGCCATTTAATGTTACTTTATAAGATGTTATCAAATACAGTTGTACATTACAGAAGTCAAAACTTTTTGTAATCACACACGTATAAAACATTTATACCAAAAAACTTCGAGTAAAAAGTTATGTTCAATCAATTCAATTTAAAAGTAGCAAAGTGGTTTATGACGGAATCAATAAAATATAAATAAAATATGAGTACTTATTTCAGGTTGTATAAAAAATAAATAAATCTAAACCAATGAAATTTAATAATAATGAATATTATTGCGTTCAAATGCTTTATATAAAGAACTGTCTCACATTCATTAGCGATCCTACCTACTAAGCTACAGGTCCCGGGTTCGAATCCCGGTAGGTGCAAACATTTATATGATGAATATGGATGTTTGTTTCCGAGTTATGGATGTTTAAATTTATTTATATATGTTTATATGAATTTATGTATGTTTAAGTAAGTATATTGTATTAAATATATCATTGTCTTGTAACCCATAACACAGGCTATATATGCTTACCTTGGGGCAAGATAATTTGTGTAAAAAGTGTCTCAATATTATTATTATTATTATTCAAATCCCAAATTAACATATTTTTATTCAAAATAGGATTGGAAATTACTCAGTGAACGCTAAAGTCTTCCACCCTTTTTATTTGTAAAAGTGTTGTCCATTACAATGCACTGCCGCTCAGCCTAATCGAAAATCTCAAAATTGCAAGAGTACTGGTAGCATTTCCGCGTTGAATAGTAAGGCTGATCCGTTGATATGAATAGCTGCAAACACTTGGGTTTCCATTAGCAATATTGAGGCGCGTAGATAGTAATAAATTAATAGTCAATTAATTAAGAGCGCTTGGACAGAACCCGAGAGGTCGCGGGTTGGAGTCCCGCTTCGTTCAATATTTTTCAAAAAAAAATTATCTGTATAATGAATCCCAGAAATCAGGGATATGACTTTTAAAGTAACATATTGCTTAGATTTGAGAGAGCGACATCTCAAGTCAATTTCCTAAAATGCAATTATTGGGTTGTTGAGCAGGTTATCAACTTTAAAGTAGATCCTGTAGATGGAGCTACAACCATTTTTTTTATGAAAATAAGGGACGAGACGAGCAGGACGTCCAGCTAATGGTAATTGATAAGCCCTGCCCATTACAATGCAGTGCCGCTCAGGATTGTTGAAAAACCACAAAAATTCTAGCTTGAGACATAAGATGTTAAGTCTCATTTGCCCAGTAATTTCACTAGCTACGGCGCCCTTCAGACCGAAACACAGTAATACTTCTACATTACTGCTTCACGGTAAAAATAGGCGCCGTTGCGGTACCCATAATCTTGCCGGCATCCTGTGCAAAGGAGGCTCCACCTGAGAGTTGATCAAGATATACCAAGATTTACGAACCATGCGTCACACGTACGGTTGGCTCAGTTGGTGAGAGTGCTCGGACGGAACCCGAGAGGTCGTGAGTTTGAGTCCCACATCGTACATAAATTTTGGTTATAAATTCAATTTGTATAACTAACAATATTGTGTCATGTTCCAGTGGAGGACGCGAGTGGCCGCTACACCTCTATGTTCTACTGGGGGAACAACTACTGGACTGGGTCTGTCGAGCTGTGCCAGATCCTCAACCAACACCACGCACCTTACAAGCACAACAACCGTAAGTAATCGCAGAAAACTAACCTTGGATCTTCATATGATTGGCATGGACATCTTCGATTTTAGGTTCAATTTATTCAAACACAACAAATCTGATAACTATATTAACAATACTATGATAACATTAAATTAAAACTATCATTACGGGGAAGCGTACCAAGAATACTAGCAGCATTTCCACGTTGGATAACTAGGCTGATCCTAAACAGCTGCCAGCGCTTGGGTTGCCAGTAGCCCTGTTGAGGTGCGAGGATTGTACTTTGTACATTCTCTGCGCCTCTGGGCCCCATGAGCTAAGTGTCTAGACACCAAATTGCACAAAGATGTCAGACTCACAGTAAGTCGCGCCCCACACCAGTGCCCTTCGCCGTGCCCAAGCCACCAGCGTCATTCCATCAGGAGGCTTCCCTTTACGGCATTTCTTTCATTCTTCTTGAAATTGCCTTTTTGGGACAAAACACTGCAAACACCACTTTATTATGTTGATATAGAATAAGCCTTACTTTAGTATTTTTTTCTTTGGTTCTTAATGTATGCTAGTTTTAAGTAGATTAGGCATGTATATTTGTGATTATTTAGATAAGTTCTTCATATTTTTTGATATTATATTTTGTAAATTAGGTATTACCTGTAGGTAATTGTAGTATTTTTTCCAAAAGATAAATAAGCAACTTTACGGATTGGAGGTAGTAAAAAAAAATATATCTGACGTTTCCACTCGTTCCATTAATATCCCTTACTCGCTTTTCTACTTCCTCAGATCTCGAAGCCAAAAGAGTTCTCTTCGAGTTCTGAGGATACTTAAAACAATTCACTTCTCAGTGTGTATATGCTTTTACAACATGATCCCAGAAAATTTACGTGTAAATGTTTGTGTGGTAAAGGTTATTATAACATAAATAATTTTCTTAATGATACCACAGACTGGGAATGAAACGAACACCCTTACGGTATTTAATTATTAATGTTTATTTTACGATATTACATAATTATAACGTAACTAAAAAAAAGCCCGCTAAGTCTTTGCATCCGTTCTTCTCAGATCTGAGGCATACTATTTGGAATGGGTGGCAGTTATTGACGTTTTGTATGTGATTTTAAATCCTATTTTTTTATTAAAAATATTTGAATATCAATAATGTAAAGTCAATATCCCATATTGATTAAAAAGTGGGACAATTTTACATCAATCCTAATTTTCGTAGATCTTTGATCGTTGAATGATCTAATACGTTAAGTCAATACACGACGTGAAAATCAAAAAAAAAAGAAGAAAAGAACAAGAAGAAGAAAATTAACTGTTGTTTTAATAAATAAACTGTTAAATAATCTACCCAATAATTAAAACAATAATAAGCTCAGACGTAAAAAAAATGCCCGTTTCTTCTAGAATCGAACAAATTATTTCTCCAACTAATCAAAAGAGAATTCTGAGTATTATGGACAATTAAATGTATTAAGTTAACTATAAAGGTGAAGATCTTGTAATCCCACCATAGCTATTAATTTATTGCAAGACTTGTGAAGCAACGAAGAGTAGAAATCATTTATCTTTAAAGTAAGGTCTGATCGACCTGTCACTTCTCAAGGCTCCATAACTGGGTTACACTCCTATTATTGTATCATTTTGATATTAAGCACTTCTGTTGATACACTATAAATTACAAGACAAACAAAGTAGTTTCTTGTTTACGTTTTATTTGTTTCATTATGATGAAACCATAGAGTAAGTTTTGAAGTGGAAACTTTTATTTATCTACTACATAACATAATGAGTATCCTACTATGCGTTACAATTCTTTATTACATATTTTATTTAAATGTGCAATACTCGTGGTAACTAATGAAAATACTGTTAAAATCTTATATCAACATTGTTCATACTTAAATGTCCAGATTTGCCGTTGACTCCGGTCTTCGTGTTGTTAATATTGTGGATTCAAATTCAAATAGTTTTGTTCAAAATAGGATTTAAAATCACTTATTGAACGTCAAAAAACTACCACTCATCCCAAATAGTATGCCTCAGACTTTAGAAGAACGGACGAAAGAAACTCAACGGGTTTTTTTTTCTTAATTTAGTTACAATATAGTATTTATTTAGGGCACATAGTTCGACGGACAGATGGCCGTTTGGGCAGTAAAGTACTCGAATTTCGACCACGTACCGGAAGACGCAGTGTTGGTAGGCCCCCACAAGATGGACCGACGATCTGGTCAAGATCGCTGGAATACGTTGGATGAGGGTAGCGTAGGATCGATTGTCGTGGAAATCTTTGGGGGAGGCCTTTGTCCAGCAGTGGACTTCTTCCAGCTGATGATGATGATGATATTTAGTATCGTAGTATGTAGGATGGGAGATATATAGATAAAACGAAGATGTACACACTGATCTGTTTATACCGTAACTAAATTATTTTTATTAATGTGTCACATGCAGGTAGTGCTGGCTCCCAGATATTCAACGAATGGCGCCAGGACGTCTCCATGACAGGGCTGGGACCCCCTTTCGATACAGCTTTCTACAACGTTAAGATGTCTGTCACCACGGACCTGCATGAGATCATCCGGACTGTGAGTCTACAACAGAGATTATCAAGAAAATTTATTGAATTAGGCGCTACTTTGCGGAAATCCATAATTATACAGAATCGAGCAGACAATTGTTTCTAATGAATGCGTATCCTCTTTATTGCTCGTAATTTTCAAATTTGGATCATTTTATTTTACTAGCCAGTTCTACGTAGACAATTGTTTGTAATGAATGCATATCCTCTTTATTGCTCGTTTTTTTTTTTGCAAATGGGTTTATTTGTGCAACTTGCAGCGTCGCACAGTACATCTAGGCGTGTGTCTGCCCCGCTCGTGCGGTCGGCGACAGGTCGGCGGGTTGGTAGCTGCGGCTCGCGCACCGCTGCTGCGGCACCAGGTGCTGGCCGTGCGCTCGCCGGAGCACGGGAACTACTCCTATATCCTGGACCCCACCTTCCAGATACTCCTGTGAGTACACGCTGTGTAACACGCCTCGCTCTTAATCATACCACATGCAATCCTCGTCGGAGTTAAGTATAGGGCAAAGTTCATGGATCATATAATATAAAAATGGATTGTGTGGTTCTATGAAACCAGGGTAAAAGT
>CATIXQ010000013.1:4365101-4408195 GCA_949711755.1 Leptidea juvernica | reverse complement strand
ATCCAAAGGTAACACTATATTGTATCCAAAGGTAACACTATATTGTAAAGGAGATCAATAAAGTGTACTTGTCTACTGGAAGTATATTAATTTAAACTGATCTCCCGATAGTAACTACGATAGTAGCTTACCTACTAACGGTCGTTCCCAATATTCAGTCTATCGCTTACTTGAGATAAAAATCGTAACCATCGTTGAATTTTCTGTCCCAATAAACTCATCGACGGTAACTCACCTTATCCGTACACGCTGTCTGTCAATGGGACGACGTATAGCTTACCAGCGATAGAAGTTTGTATGGAAATTGCAATTCACGCGTTCCAATATAAGGCGATAAGAATGATGTATCGGGTATATTGGGACAGCTTCAGATTATTGACAGCTAATTACTGATAGTAGAAGGTAGTAATTTGTCTCTATCTGTAGATACTATATTGGGAATGGCCTAGGAAGTAACCTTCTCTACTTGTGAGGAAATTATCTTGTGTGGTTTTGATACTGAGTGTTCTGGACTTATTCTATGTTTATTTTGTAATGTTTAATTAATGATTTAAGACTTCTCTTGATTTTGTGCTGTTATCTGGTAATAAACATTTATTGGTTTTCTGCAGTGTCAACTTGAGAAAATTCAACATTAACTGCCTGTTAGAAAAAATACTCCTTTCTCAAGACAGGGAGAATGTTTGGCCATGGGACTCATTTATCGTAGGGCAAAAGAAACTTTTCGATATAATTTTTTATTTATTTATTTTTATTAAAAATGTATAATGAAATAATTTACATAGGCGGCAAATTAAAGTTTTTCAATATGTGATGATATTACGTGAAGCAATAAATTAAGTTTGAAAACAAAATTTATGAACGATGCAGGACTCAAACCCGCGACCTCTTGGGTTCGGTGCGAGCGCTCTTCCACTGACCCAACCGTTCGAGTGACGTATCGTTGAAAAATCTTGTATGTCTTGTTCAACTCTCAGGTTGTGGCTTCATCTACAGGATCTACTTTACAGTTATAGCCTGTTCAATTTGGCAAATCCCAGAAGTGAGGGTTATCACTTTAAGCAATAACAAATTGTTTAGATAAGTAATTAAGAGTTTCTTGCGCCACTTCTTCTCTCTCAGAGCGCCATTTCCGAAGCGATAGTAGTGTCTAATATATTAGAAATGACATCAAAAAGAATTCTAAAGGAATAAATATTGAGGAAATAAATGCCTTTTATGGCTTTTAAGTGAAAAAATTTACACTATTAATGTTTCAGGTAAATCTCTATACAGCGTGAACAACAATATCGCGATAAACAGTAATAACTCAGAAGAGAGCTTGACGGCCGAGACCTCTTCCACAGACGAGGAAATCAAACTCAGTGAGTGTCTAATAATTATTATACGCGTAAATAATTTATACGTATAGATAGAGCCTCTTGCTTGTTAGGCAATGCATGACAACAGGTTTATTACTTTAGTGTGCATGACGGCTATGTCTTACACTCGCGATACGTCCGGTTGCTGAAAATAAAGGCTAACTGTTAACCGCAATATTTTTCCGATGTACTTACAGCTGTCTTAGTCTATCTATATGTATAAATTATCTAAGATATATGTAGTTAGTAAATATATAGCGTTCTTTTTTGTCATAATCAATTTTTATACAAAGAGGAAAAGATAAATGATTTTACTCGATTAGTTCTAAATGTTTCAAGATATCAAATAATTATACAAAACTAATGTATTAATATTAATAATTTAGTCTGCCAAAGATTAGCCGACTGTAATGTTACTCGTTTGCTCACGAGTAGAACAACTAATCTTTACTATGTAGCACTACAGCCGGACACATCCGCACGCAACCAAAAGCCGATTAGAACTGGCCTTCTGCTTTTTTTTTTTTTTGCGCCCAAGCAAGGGAATGGGCTACCCTCCGGGATAACGACGGGAGGGAGGTGGTGAATGCTCATGCATACCAACGCAGCCTAAGTCTGCGTTGGTTATGTGGGACTCACGTGAAAACCTAGGTGCCTACCCACTAAACACCACCTGCAGTTGGCTTTGGGCAGGTGCCCTCTAAGCCTACATCGAAGGCGACCTTCTCATGGGGAGAGAGAGGCGCAAGCGGCACTCCCTATGGAGTTTCCGCTGGGATATTGCACAGAGGGTGCTATCTAATTGGGACTAGTCACATCAGAAGGATGATCACAAAATAGATGTGAATCTAAATGCGTCTGATTGACCCCGGATGCCAAGAGGCGTTCCAGGTCAGACGAGAGTTTGTTAGGGGGATCGGAGAGGGCGTGTCTGGGCCTCCTGACTTGATAACGTGAAGGAGGGGAGGCGGTATAATCCGCTGCCTCCTTAATCAGGGGATTTGGGTGATTGTCTGAGGACTTAAAGAAAGTTTCAGACAAGCACTTAAGGTGTTGTTGGATGGTGGGGAGCTCTAAGTCCCGGTGAAGGTCTGCGTTTCTAACACACCAGTGGGCATTGACAGCCTTACGGCAGAAAATGGATTGAACTGTTTGTAGTTTGTCTATAATATTGGGTTTCGCATGAGCGCAAACTGGAGCGGCGTAAGTCATAACCGGTCGAATGCAAACCTTGAAGAGTGTTCGCTTGTTCCTAAAAGACATTTTACTGTGCCTACCTAACATACTGTTTAGGCGGTACAGATAGAAGCGGGCGGTTCCGGTCACGTTCTTGACGTGAGACCTGAAGGTGAGTTGGGAGTCGAGGGTCACACCCAAGTACTTGGTTGTGGACCTGAAGTGGATAGGGGAGCCTAATAGATGGATGGGAGCCTTCTGCTATACTGTGCATTCGTTATATAGCACTCAACGTCACACGGTTAATGTCACTGTCGATGTCGTGACAGTGACAATTATAGTTAACACATACTCTGTTAAGACTAGATGTCAGTACACTACACCGACAATATGCTTCTTTTTTTTACCGTCAATGTCAACCCAATCAAACACAACTGACTTCAATTATTGACAGTGACACTGACTTTCACTGCATAACTGACTTATAATCACAGAGTAGGTTACCTTTGTATATATTAGTAAATAATCATTTTGAACGTGTTTCACGACCTATATGCTGCATCAAAAGTTGATAAAATACTTTATGAAACATATATGCCTTTCAGTAATCGTAATAGTAATCGTATACCAGGCGTCCCACGGCTATTCCACATAGTGGGAAAGTACTTTAAAGATTTTTATATAAGTGCCTGATTGAACCGGGAATCAAACATGATAATGTCAGTTGTATATCCTTACGGAATCTCAATTATTATTTTTCTGAAAAGATATTTTATGTCAAATTTTAAAATTCTTTTATTTCTGACGATATGGTATCCAGAAAAAAATGATCCTTATGTTGAAGCCGGTGTGATAAACCTATTTTAACGGACTTCAAAAAAGGAGAAGGATCTCAATTCGTCGGTATGTTTTTTTTATATTTGTTACTTGAGAACTTTCGATTGGGGGAACCGATGTTGATAATTATTTTCTTATTTGAAAGCTGGTTCCCCCCGTCGGGTTCCGAAAGTCTGTGTTAACCAAGGTAGGTTTGTAACTAGATACATAGTTAGGTGAGATTTGTTTGTACGTAAGGAGGCGAGAGCGCGGGCGCTGCAGGAGGACACCGATTTCAAAAATAACAATAATCGTAACTAGATTATTAGATTAATTAATTAGATCGTATAAAAAAGTACTCAATTATTTTTATACTTTTTAATGCATATTATTAACTAGTGTTTTTGAAGTCGGTTGTATTTTTGAGGAATTTTTTTAGCTCGTGTAGCGGGTGGGATTCTCGGTTGAATCAGATAATTATTAAAATGCAGTTATTTGTACGCAGTTTAAAATATGCACCTTGTCCTCATGAACAGGGGTGTTTATGAGTCGTGTTATGTTGCGTTGTATTATTATATTAATGTAAAGATAGGAATGGTTGCATTTCCAGGCGTGTGGTCGGAACTGTTGCTGTCGTTCTCAATGAAGGCCAATATCCTCCAGATCCTGGACCAGTCGGTCGGCGCGGATACCGTGCCAGTCGTGCACGGCTTACGGACTCTCTCTATGGTGTGGGTGATATTCGGACACACCTGTATAGTGGTTTTCAAGGTACATATAAAACTTAGACATACTTCACTTTGCCACTCAAGCAACAATATAAGATTACAACAAAATCTTGGTAATTGACTATAACCGTAATAAACCTATAACCGTATTATATATAACCTACAAATTTAAATAAACATCTGGATCTGTGGCAGTCTTCCACAGGATGGTTTTCAAGGAATTTTCTTCCACGTAGAACAAAGCTGTGGGAGGAGCTTCCTTGTGTGGTGTTTCTGAGACGATACGACATGGCTACCTTAAAAAATAGCGCGTACACTAAATAATAAACGTCAATTATGGCACTTTATACTGCATTGATGAGTTTCTTGCCACTTCTTCGTAAAAAGAAAAAAACACTTTTGACACTCATATGTTTCATTTCCTTGACATAGATGAATAAAGTGATTTCGATTTGATTTGATATCTCAATCCAGACGTTGGAAGAGGTGGGACTGCATAAGTTAAAATTGAAATTTAGTTTAGTATGAAACGTGCAGTGATTCGACATAAGTTGGAAATAGTAGACTATTAATTTAGAAATTACAGTATGGCAATTGGCGATAAAGTATATCCGGCAAAATTTGACAGCGATCAGTTGCTTAAAACGTAGTGGATTTCGCCTATTTTCTTTTTTTACAAGATTATAGCCGTCATCTGTCAGTCAATCAATTGCTGCACGTTTCATACAATCGAGTGAATCGCTTTTTGCTTAGAGAGTTTCGCTAGGCTGTATCAATCTAGCATTTACTCCATTAACGACAACATGGTTAGCACTACACATTCAGTCTTTTTATCAATTGGATACATTTTGCTTACAGTACGCTGACAACACGGCCCTAAGAGCAATTCTGGAGAAGAGTTTCTGGTTCCAGCTCATCATCAGCGCTGTATACAGTGTTGATACGTTCTTCTGTCTTGGGTAAGGAGTTTTTTGAATAACAAGTGACAATATGGTTAACATGATACTACATTCGTAACACTAAAGGAATTATGAGCGTATATATCTTACTGGCAACATTGCGCAAGAGATTTCATTCAACAGCTTAGTTTTACATGGAAGAAATTTCATTGACAACCGCACTGTGGAGGAAAGCAATACATCCAAGTGAAAAGTATTTTATTTGGGTCTTGTTGCGTATTCTGGTTCTGGCATTCAGCGGCAGTAATCACTTTAAATACCTCCTCCTTTATTGTCCCAGAGTAACATACCATAGAAGACTCTAAGAAAATTCAAGGATTCAAATATTTTAAAATATTGTCCGGGGAATTTATTTGTTGTAAATGAATTATTGGTGAATTTGGAAAGTTACATTATTATTACCTATCGATATTTGATTTTGCGTTATTGGGTGTAATGCAGTGCACTCAAGTATTTCTTCTTCTATCACAGAGGTATGCTGGTTACGTTTCTGTACTTCCGCACTAACGCTAAGGGCAAACTGGATCGGCTGACCAAAGGTCGAAGAAAAGTCACAGCTGGTCTGCTGCAGTTTCTCGGACTGATCGGATACAGATTTGCCAGGTACCTACACATATATTAATAGTTATCAATAAGAAACTAGAGAGGCGAACTTGTGTGCCAGAGCCAGGAACTCCTTGAGAATCGGGTGAACATCCTGATAACATTTCTAGTCTAGCTTTGTGATGAAAGTTTTAAGAATTTCATATCATTTTACATTACATTATTATTACATTATTTTTCAATATCATTTTACATACTATACAAGGAAAGTTGTGACTGCAGGAATAACAAACAGGCTATTTAATTAATATTTTTTTGTCACGAAATCACTGATTCTATGTAGTTGTTCGATTACGTAAAGCTTAGAACACCTGATTACTTGTCATTTACACAAGTTTGAAGTACCTTAGTAGGCTGTTTCAATACTGCCGGACAAAGTTTTTAAATTAAGATTTAGTTATATATTGTAGGTTATAAAATATTATTGGGTGTAGATTGACGACGCCGTATCTCTTCATGTTGGGCGTCGTGGAGGTAACCATGAAATGGTTCGCGCACAACTCGATATTCGAACCACCAGCCATGGACCACGAGACCTGCCCCAAATACTGGTGGAGGAACTTGCTCTACATCAACACGCTCTTCCCAGTCGACCAGATGGTAAGATTTACAATTGTTGCAAAGTTTAATTAAGTTTCTACAGATTATAATGATAATACAAATAAATAGCATGCTGCTAGAATTTCAATTCCGCCATAATCAATACGGAAAAGAAACAATAACTAGTTATACAGTTTTACAATTTCTATATAGCATTTTATGGAATTATATTTCAATTTATATCTGTCTTTTCAAATCAGCAAATTAATACAATCTCATGTTTACAGTGCATGTTGTGGAGTTGGTATCTGTCCGACGATACTCAGTTCTACGCGGTCAGCGCGATCCTACTAATACTAGCCACGAGGTAATATCATTCCAGTAGCCTGTAGACTCTTGAAATATCAATGATAAATTTCCTTTTCAACGTTTTATACATAAGTTTTTTTTGTGAAAACTATTCAAACTGCTGATATATTTCAAAATTCATGATTAGAGTCTATGTAGATGATAATATAACGAATTCAAAGCACGAAAAATAATGTGTTAAGTTCACATAGCCAGCTATTTCCGAAATGAATTCAAGTAAAACACAACCAATGGCTTGCACCTTTACAAGGTTGCTTATTCTGCTAGCTAAATTCTAATAGCTAACTAAGGTAGCTAATGTAAACGTTTTGGATGTTTATAGTGACTATGTCATTAATTTTATGAGCCTAAAAATAGCGTCTGTCTTCTTGTGATCATACGTGAACATTCCAGTCACTTCAAACTGTCAGTAATACTGACGGGCGTGTTCTTCGTGTCGTCTCTCTTTACAACGGGCTACGTGTCATGGAGCAGTGAGCACATCCCCAACAGCGAGGACCCCTTCACCCAGTTTGACAAGATTTACGACAAGCCCTGGACGCGCCTGGGACCCTATCTCGTCGGGATGGTCACCGGGTGGATTCTTTTCAAAACTAATTTGAAGATAAGAATGAACAGGGTAATAATACTTTGCACTTGTAAATAAAAGAGTATTGCAAGATAATCATCTCTTCCCACGCATATAGCTTTATTTCTTGTTTCTAAAAATATTTATATTAATTTATCATTAATTAAATCAATCAAAATAAACATGGCAAAGAAGGGATTCTTATATATTCATTTGTATTTAATTTGTAATGGTTAATTTAATAATCTAATTCACTAATGGAATATATACACGTACAATAATAAAGGAAAGCTGACTACTCTCGAAAACCTGTTTAATAAGGTGTGTTAATAATATTTTTATGCTGGTTCCCAGGTGTGGACGTGTGTGGGCTGGATATGCTGCACGGGCATGTTGCTGTTCCTGATTTTCGGTCTGTATCGTTCAGAGCTGAGTGTAGCGTCAGCCGCCGTGTACAGCGCGGTCTCTCACTCGCTGTGGGCCGCTGCCATTGGCTGGATCATCATCGCCTGCTCTACGGGGCATGGAGGTACCTACCTCATCTTTCATTAGAGGAGAAGTTGAGCTCTTTTGGAGTTCGTCTGTACTTTGATTATTGAGAAGTCTAACGCCGATTAAGTCAAACTCCTGATATTAATATATTAAGTAAAAGTAGAATGTCGTCTAGATAGAAGTTATGCTAGCTTTTCTACATAATAATATGATATCATCAGCTTATTGTACTTAATTTCTAGGCTGGCTCCATGCACTACTATCGGCGCCCGTCTTGTATCCCTTCTCTCGTGTGACATACTGCGCGTACCTCGTGCATCCTGTTGTACTGCGAGTTGTTGCAATGCATCTCACACATCCAATACACTTGGGTGAAATGCTGGTTGTAAGTATCCTTAAAATTCGCAGTTTGATTCAATGGTCTTCAAAAATATTTATTGGAATCCACTGATACTTAGGTTTTGATTAGTGGCCCTGCCTACTGAGTTATAGATCCCGGGTTCGAATCCCGGTAAACCCAATCATTTATATGATGAATATGAATGTTTGTTTCCGAGTCATAGATGTTTATTTGTATTTATTTATGTTTAAATAAGTATATTGAATTGAATATATCGTTGTCTTGTACCCATAGTACAGGCTATAAGATAATTTGTGTAAGAGTGTGTCAATATTATTATTATTTTGTAAGATACCGTAATTTGTACCTTAAAATACAATTACACGCGGTTAGCTTAATTGATTGCCAACGGGCTAAAGTGTAGTGTTAAATAATGCTAATAATTTTCTTTACCCTTTGTGTAAAATTTTCGTTCTTGATTGTATTCACAAATAAACTTTATGACTTTTTAACTTTATACTTCTTCTTCCTAACAATATTTGTCTTGAGTGAATTTCTTTGTGTTTTCACAGTACAGTATTTCACTGTTACATCTTTTTACAGTTCGTGTTGTTCCTGGGACTGACTGTGATATCATACTTCTTGGCGTTTTTGATCTCTGTGGCCTTCGAGGCACCCATCGTGACAATGCTCAAAATTGTTTCACCGCAGAAGAAACCACACAGAGTATAGCCATAGAAAAAGTACAATCCGTTAATATAATATTTCAGTATGCTTTAAACATTATAAAGACTGTTAAAATGGGACTTTACAATGAAGTTTTGGATGATAATTACAGTCATAACATTTTGGTTAGGATTAATATGAGTATATAAGTTAAAAAATACACTTATCAGCACGTTAAGTATTACAAACAGATAGTAAACTTAAATAATTCGGGATTAATTTCACTGTAATTTAGAAGGTTGGTAAACACCAAAATTAACAGAAGGAAATTATATGTTGTCTTAGCTGTTTAGGTAGTTAACCTGTTTTATGCAAACAATATACAGTAATAAATTATATGATAGTTCAATTATCTTCAAAAATAGTTGAGTACAAATATATAGTACAAAATGTTATATCAGATCATACAACTAAGACCAACAATCATAATCCTTTTGAATTCCTTAAATATTTGTATAAAGCGGGTGTCAGTTTCAGCACCGGATTCATGTTTATTGCTCCATACAATATAACTTAATAATCTGCCTGCATCATGGCGCACGTAAATATAAATATTTTGGGACTTTGTCTTAAATAATAATCAAATCAAATTGTGTGATGTGAGTAGTATTAGTAAAGTAAACGAATTAATTATTAGAATATTGTAATAGTTTTTATACAACTCAATTAGTTATAAATAATGTAAATATAATATTATCTCACCATGTAAATATAATGTACATATATTGTAGTCTATAAGTTTTGTATTTTTTTAAAATAAAAGTATAATATTATATTACACTTAAACTTTTATTTTTTATATTTACAAAAACAATTAACATTACGTACAACTAATATTATATCATTTAGTAATAATTAAATAAATAAATTAACGATACATTACGCTCGGCGGGGTATCCTGCTATTAAAATGAATACAAAGCATTTCGCTCAAAATTAATTTTTAAATTTTTTTTTGTATAAAAAATTAACAAATAACGAAACCAAAGAGTATAATAATAGGGAAAAGAGAGCCCTCTCTCCCTATTATGAGCTGTCTATTTGAACACTAGCGCCATCTGGAGATTGGCCCCGAAAAAAACTATATATAAGCTCGAAATTATAAAATTAAATTTTAATGTTGTGACGCAATTAAATAACTAACTCTACTTTTTAATGTGGTATTGCAATTTTTTACCATGTTGAAATTGCGCGTAGAGTTAGTTATTTAATTTTGCCACAACATAGAACATAAAGGATAGATTTAATAGGTGTAAATATGCAAAATGGAACATGAGAGCTACATACATGCGCAAAAGCTATAAGTGGCCGCCATTTTATGACCACTGACACAAATAAAGAAAAGTTGAAAGGTTTCAAAGCGAGTGACAGCTGACAAAGCTTTCATTTTCGGGCCAACTAACAGATGGCACTACAGTCTTCTGAAAACATCACTTTAAGACGTCTGTCCCACCCCTGAACGAAACCCATATAACCTGTGCTGGATTTATGATTGCATAACGTACTTTGATGCAATTCGTGACCGGTAAACTTTTTAAATATAGAGGGATTTCAAAAAAGTCGGTATTTCATTAGTTGGTTTAGCCTTGTTTGGTCCAGACAATCAGGTGATCCCCATAACTACCTACTTTACAGTTTCATGCTACTCCTTTCTAATATAAACTAAAAATATATTAAATAATAAAAGCTTATTTAAATGTCCTTACAAGAACTGCCAAATACGTAGGTATATTTTACATATCTATATGTACAATATGTTCTTACATTTTGAATATACATATAACGAATAATAACTAATTTATTTTAACCAATGGCGATATGTACAAAGTGATAACAATGACAGTAAATAAATATTGACACATTAATTAACATAACATAGATACCTATTATAAATTATGCTAGTTTCACGCCATTCAATGGAACAAACAAATTTTACTTAACAAAAGATGTTAAGCACAACAATAACATTTCATCGAATACTTTTCGTAATTTGAAAACTTAACCGAGACTTCTTATGTGGCATCAAGGTGGAGTAAAGGGATAGAAGAGAGTAAGTATAACATAATATTGTCCCTCTCTCCATTAATCTTATTTCGGTAAAAATTATCACTTTTACCAGATCAAGGCTTAAAACTTAAACGATTCACCACGGGGGAATTTTTTTAGCGATTTCTACGAAGCTGGAGTTGGTAAACACAAACCTGAGTCATACATAAAAGAGTTTCGAGAAAACATAATCAAAGTACCTAGTATAATCCTTAAAATATAATTAATTAACCTCAGAATGCTATATGAACAATTTGTTATGTTATTAAAGTGATAACCCTCATTTCTAGTATTAAAACACAAATAAAATTTAAAAACAAAATTTTTCATAAAATTTTGTTTTTCAAACGATGCGGGACTCGAACCCACGACCTCTAGCGTTCCGTGCCAGTGCCCTGCCAACTGAGCTAACCACTCGAGTGACGTATCGTCATAAAATCTGGTATGCTTTGTTCTACTCTCAGGTTCGAGTCCCGCATCGTTCATAACATTTTGTTTTCAAACTGTCAGTCTTTAAGAATATTACGGCTGTTACATAGTTTGTATGTATAAATGTTACCTCACTACGGTTGCGTCCCAACTCTATAGGCTACTCTGCATTGTCTCTGTCTTACTGTCAAGGTGTCTGAGAACAGTTGGTTATTTTAGTCTATTACTTTAAATAGACTGAAGTATTAAATAACTCTTTCATTTAAATGATATGAATAAAATTTTGAATGTAAACAAAATGAAGGAGACGTTTAAAGTGAGTTTTATACAACTTTTCGCACGCATATTTGTTTGCGCCCAGTTGTCCCATGTGAAGGTACTTTTCAAAAAAGTAAAGAATATGTTTTTGAAACAATTTGTAATGTTTTTAAAGTGATAAACCCTCACTTCTGGGATTAATTACACAAATAAAACAGAACATTTTGTTTTCATATATGCAAGAGCGACATCTCAAGTCAATTTCTTATATGCAAATATAGAGGTTGAGCAGGTTATCAACTGTAAAGTAGATCCTGTAGATGAGGCCACAACCTGAGAGTTGAACAAAGCATACAAGATTTCCTAAATGATACGCCACTCGAACGGTTGGCACAGTTGGAAAGAGCGCTCGCACGGAACGCGAGAGGTGACGGGTTCGAGTCCCGCATCGTTTTGTTTTCAGTTTTATTTTTGTATGTTTTTATGATAAAATAGAGTTGTTTATCGATAAGAGAGGTCAGAGAGGCGTCTTAAGAAGGAGCACGCCGGCATCTCGACGAGCAGAGCAAGTAGCAACGCTGAGGCGAGAGTCAGCAGCGTGGCACCAGCAAAGTAAAACCACTGCAATAGATTAACCTGTCTTTTAAAATTGATTCCATCAGTGTTGTATCAGCGTCGCATTAAGCCCTGTCGACATAACCTTGGTTGGACCGTAATTCGTACCATTTATATTATTTTTCCCAACATGCATGGAAATATTGTCATTATTTTCTAAGAAAGAACACGCGATTTATTGTATTCTCGGACAAAGAAAATCAAATCCATTGCAGGAGCGTTTTTTGAATTTGGAACATTAATACGCTGCTGCAATGTTGTATGAAACGGCCTGCTGGGGTTATTAAATACTCTTTGATCGGATCTCTTTTGTCATTCTTGGCATACCTTAGTCTCTTTGCGTTTGCCTGTCGGCACAGATGATTAAGAAAAATTTACGGCAAAGCTGAAAGTTTGTCTTGATTTGTTATTAACATACCTACTTAATAAATATAAATTTAATAATAATTAAAATGATTTTCAACAATTCATAGAGTGAAATGGAGATTTATTGTTCTCCATCAGTTTTAAGATCAGAAGCCAAATTGGCAATGGAAAACCTGCTGACTGACTTCTGATGACGAAGTCAAAAGAAAAATACATGAAAGTATATGAAAATTTTATGAGTTGGAAAAATCGAGAAAAAAGTTTTTTCCGAAACAGTATTTTTGCCGTATTTTAATGAGATTGCTAAAACTAAAAAGCCTACCTTATAGGCAATTTATTCCATGTTGAAATGTGCAGTTCATGTTAAAAACGGCATAAACTTGAAAAATTATTGGAATTTAACTACTTTTAATTTATATTATATATAAAAACAGTGTTTTTTTCCCTGCATTCTTTTGAGAAAAGCACTATTTATGCCTCGGCGGGAAATGGCAATTGCCTGTCACGTATTAAGTGAAGTCCTCGCCTACGGATCGGCCTTCAAACTCATACTCGACCTGCAATTGCCTACCTAGCGGCCTTTGCAATAATGTACTATTAAGTTCCTGTATCCCCTGGCTGGGGCAGAGGGCTTCCACAGTGCATCTCCATCGCGATCGGTCCTGAGCATCTCTCTTAATTTCACTCCAGGTCTTTCCGATGTCTTTCGCTTCGTTAATGACAGTCCGCCGCCAGGTTTGCTTTCGTACCATAGACTTAGAATATACTAGCGTTTATACTACCTGACAGCCCAGTAATGCGTGACTATTTATATTTGTCTAAATTTGAGTTAGCTAGTGGTTTAATATTCAAAACACTAAAGTGCTAATGCCAAGCATGGCTGACTGTTTGCAACTTCTCAATCAAAATAGGTTACAGTAAAAATAGATTTGGTTGTTGGGTTTTTTTTTAACCCTGAGCGGCACTGCATTGGAATAGGCGTACAAATATTCATCCGCTGAACGTCCTGCTCGTCTCGTTCCTCAATGTCATACAAAAACATAAGTTCTGTCTGTTCTCAAAGACTCACCAAGCAAGCGAAATGTGAGCACAACTCCTTGTCGATGGTAAGCAGTAGAGTCGTGGTGACAGGTCCGTGCAGCAGGAAGGCGCAGTAACACAGTCGGCTGAACCCAGCTGAGAGCTTACTGTCCACAATACGACGGGATGAATCTGGAACATACATTCCATACAAATTGTTGCCCGCTTATAAACTGTTTCACGAAATCATACATACACTAATAACTAATGAGAAAACATGCAATGAGAAAAAGTTTATAACTTAACATTACTAAGTTTATTACTTAAAATTACTAAGCTTAGGGATTAGTTTTTTTTATAAATATAGAGACGGCAAACGGCTCACGGGTGGTGAGGCGACCGTCCATGGACACTGGCAATACCAGGGGCCAAGAGATGCGATGCCCGCCTTTTAGTTGGAAGTATACTCTATTCTTGAAGGTCCCTAAGTTGTATCAGTTCGAGAAGACACCAGTTCCACAAAGTGGCTGTGCAAGGAAACAAGTACCGCTACAAAAGCGCCGCTCTGGAATGCCAGACGTCACCATGATTCGGGTGGAACTTCGCATTTTGACTTAATGTCCGGTGTTGGAATCCGGCTGCTGGTGTTAACCCGAAAAACTCCTCTGGGCACTCTCCGTGATGATGAGAGAGAATCTATCACATCTACATCCAATTAAGGCCATCGGAGATGACTGGTCATCGATGATTTCAGCCGGTCTTCGTTGTATGCGATCAAATGCAAGTAGAACTGTAGAGCGCTCGCCCAGAGGTGAGATCAGTACTCCATGTGAGGCTGAATATTCGCCTTATATAAATAGTGTTTACTGAAACAGACTTAGTACCAATTTTTTATAACCAACAAATAAATAACTGTCAATATTGTCGTTATTGTAGAAGCTGTCAGTCTCGGCAAAACGGGTACAGGCCTACCAAAAAAACCGACAAAGCTCCTGAGATTCCTCAGGTGTGTCAAAAGTAGTTCTCTTAGCGGCGCTAGCTAACTATCAAGTGAACCAAAGTGGTACGAGATGAGAGGCAGAGTGCAGATGCGGTTTTCTCAAGTGCGGAGAGTGACGCAAAGGTGCATTGCCGACCTTTAAGGAAGGTGTACGCGTGTTTTTTTTGAAGGTACATGTCGTATCGTCCCGGAAACACCGCACAAGGAAGTTCATTGCATTGCTTTGTAGTACGTGGAAGAAAGCTCCTTGAAAACCGCACTGTGGAGGAACGCCACACATCCAGATGGTGGGTAAAATATCCTAAATTGTGGCGTGTCGTGCGAAGGTGGAATTCGGCGGCAGGAATCAGGTGAAACAACTCTTTGGAATACCCCCCGTGATAAATGCGATAGAGAACACAATGAAGCGATGTCTCTACGCAACGCCAAAACGTGAGTGCAATAATTAAACGTATATATATATATATATAAAAGAATATAATTAAATTCTCAAGTTAATAAAAGAGGATAAGCAGATTATTAAAATACTCACAAGTGTACTTGGTGGCACAGACTACTACCGGCCAGATCAAAGCCATCGGCCACGACAGATGGAGCCAGGCTGCCATCCAGCCAGCATCCAGCCAGGGCACCACGCTCGACACCACCAGGATGGCAGCAGATGAGACCCACAGCCCTACTGATGACATCTATTGGAGTAGAGACAACATAAATGTTATGAGTCATTACCACTATTCTCAAAAAAGCAATATTTTCTAGTTGTGTGCTGCAAGTAGCATGTCGATCTTTAATAATTACCGACGTTATTAATTAGGTCGTTATTAGCGGATTTTACCCTAAAACTTGCTATCCAAAAGTTAACCGTTTTCGACATATTAGTTTACAATTAAGATATCTATATTTAGTTTCAAATAAAAAAACGAAATTAAATATTAAACTAAAAAGTATTGTAATATAAAAATCTCTAAGTGTATTTGTCTAAATCTCCAACTTCAAGGCGTTGTGTAAAAAAAAGGTTCCATGATTTATTTATTTACACCTCACTAGCTTCAGTTAAAATGTTTTCTTTTATAAAAATTTCAGAAAAAGTTATATCAATTTGTCTAAGTGTATTCTCAATAATACTGATCATAATTCATATTTCTTTAATGAAAATAAAGGACAAGACGGTAATTGACACGCCCTGCCCATTACAATGCAGTGCGATTCAGGATTCTTGAAAAACCCAAAAATTTTGAGCGGCAATACAATTGCGCTCGTCACCGACATAAGGTGTTGAGTCTCATTTGCCAGTAACTTCACTAATTACGGCGCCCTTCAAACAGAAACACAGTAATGTTTACACATTACTGTTTCACGGTAGAAATAAGCACGGTACCCATAATCTAGGCAGCATCCTGTGCAAAGGAGCCTCCCACTGGTTAACAAAAAGTTACACGACTCTTACGTTTGTAATATTCAACTTCTCCAATATTAGTAAAACTACAGCACTACTATCATTTAAAAACGATAGCCTTCATTTTTAAAATTGCATAAATTACTAAACACTTGAATCGATTTTTTTTTTATGCTTCAATGACTAATAATATATAGCGTCTAGTAGAGTACTTACTCGAGGTTTATTTGTATCTCTAAATATAATTTAACGGATGCTGATTTGTGCTAGGGTTAGAGTTAGAAGAACGTCCTGCCCGTCTCGTCCCTTATTGGTATAAAAGAAAAAAAAATATTATACGAACAAGGCACTGGCAACCGAGTTGTGACGATATATGTGATCCTGATCGAGTGATCGAAAAGAAGACGCTCAACCAACATAATCCCACATCCACACTATCAAGAGCGTATCGACCAAGAAGAAAAAAGTTTAAGAATACATAATTTTAAACATACCTTTAGAGTCCGCATTTACCTTTGAAATTGCCAGATATCCATCGATTCTATGTACAAGCCAACCGGTGAGTAAGCCCAAAAAATATGGCGCCACTCGAGACCACGGTCTTATAATGATACTCGTATAAGCTGCAAATGAATCTGTAACGCTAGAAGAAGAAAGATTATCTCTGTATTTTATAACTATTACAATGTGCTTTTCTTATTTGTCTGAAAATCAATAGATAAAAGACAAAAGAATAAGGAAACTTTATTGTTACAGGTGAAAATGGTATCTAAAAAAGTGTGTGTGTACGTATGTATGCACGCAAGAAGTTATACTTTTTTGTTAGGGACAAAGCAAAAATCCTTAAAATTATTTATTCCTCGTGCTATTCTACGTTTGTAGAAAGAACAATATTGTTAAAAACTTGCAACGATGGCTTTGACAATTAATTATTAAATAACGAATACGGCTGTATGAGCTTGAACCCTTTGCCTATCCTAATAATGGACGAAGAAACCAAAACAACAATAACGAATGTTGCAAACGTCAGAAAATTCAACCAATCAGAACCAACTTCACCCTATTATTATTGTGTTACAGTGATGATATAAATAATATTGTATTGAAATAATATAATTATCGAGCCAAAAAATGAACATTATCTTCAATTAACTTAATTTGGGAAATTAATTGATGAAATATAAATAGTCACCCAAAGGAAAAAGGGGTGATCCATTAGCCGACGAGCCCACCAGACTTACCATCAGGTCAACGCAACGTTCTGCTCGTCCCGTTACATTTACTCATAAAAAATAAACAATTTGTTATTTTTAGTTGGTCTCCTGCACTTCTGAGATCTATTATTATACTGATTTAATTTATTCCAAAATTAATGGACGATTCGGGATTCGAACCCGCTCCTGTATAAACTATTAAGTAGGTCCTGTAGATAGCGATACAGCCTGAGACTTGAACAAACATACCAAGACTTACGGATCATGCGTCATTTGGCCGGTAAGTATGAACGCTGGGGGCCTATCATGAAAGCCACGTGTTCAAGTCCCGCATCGGCCATAACTTTTGGTATTATTTGAATGTGAATATATAAGAGGGGGGAAATGGGGAAGAATCACTGATCAAATTATTGGAAGTGGTGAGGCATTGGCCAAGGGACATCTGCAAAACCATGGCTCAGGAGATTACCAGCCTTTAATGTATGCTCTCTTCTCGAAGGTACCTGAAGGTTCGGGAATACCGCAGCCGATAATTGATCGAGGCAAGAAGTTCTTTGTTCCAAGAAGTTCCTTCGCGGTTGTGGAAAGTCAGACGTCAACGTGAAGCGAATGGAATTTTGCAATTTGACGTGATGTGTCCCGTGTCCGGTGGTGGAATTCGGCTGCTGGTATCAACCCGAACAACTCTAAACACTCCCCGTTAGTGGCAGTTAGAGAAGTGATCTCGAATTGAGGGGATACGACAAAGGGAGGTTATTTAGCGGTGATCGCAAAAACTTGTGTTTTCTTAGAGTTTCAGACCAAATTTTAGACCAATTCTTTTTTAGCCGACTTCAAAAAAGGAGGTGGCCCTAAAATCGTCGGAACGTTTTTTATATATTTGCTACCTCAGAACTTTCAACCGAATTCCATAATTCTTTTTTATTTGAAACCCAAAAATAACAATTATCATCAATTATACTTTTTAGTGCATATCTATTGTTTTTGAAATCAACTGTAGTTCAGTTAAAAATGTTTCGTATAAAAATAATAACCTATGGTCTGTACTAACCTGTATCCATTTTTCGTATAAGTGCCAATGATATCCACAATAGTAGTTGCAAGTAAACAAAATACTGTTATCGTTGCCAGGAATCGTTTCCTCTTCGTCGTCAGCATCAAACACAAAAATGCTCCGATCATATGCATCTGTGTTTCCGTGGCCAGATACCACGACACTTGCATACACTAAAAGGCATAAAAGGCATTTATTTTCTCAAAATTGACTGCTTTAGAATTCTTTTTGATGTTTTTTCTAATATACTAGATACTACTACAGGTTCGGAAACAAATGGCGCTCTGAGAGAGAAGAGGCGGCGCTAGAAACTCTCCACTGAAAAGTACCTCGATTATTTTTTTATTAGAGGCGCAAACAGGCTCGTTGCATACTTCAATTGTAAGTGTATGATATTATATATCAGAAAAGTACTTGTGTAAATAAAGAATATGTACAGCCTGGGTTATTTTTTCAACCAGTCGACTTCGGGTACAATAATTTGTTTTGTTTTACTCTTTGGCTAAAGCAAACATTACTTTATATTTTACTACATACGAATGATGTATGTAAATCGTCAGAATTTATTTTTAAATAAGACATACCTGTTCATCATTTGAATAATAATTGTTGATGTATAACACGTTACGCCACCAATAAGATTCGCAGTTCTCATAATCTCTCTCGGGTAGAGTTAGGGTTGCTGTGTCATTCGATACTCGAGCAAGAACCGCGGCTAGGAATATCGTGTATATGTAAGGGGGTAGTAGTCTGAAACAAATACAGTATTCTTTTACAGTAAACTATTCTTTAAAAAAAAATACGTTTAAAAACACCAACTTCAAAACTTAAACCTTTAATGTTAATAAAATACTATTATTTGTATGTGCTATCCATTGATTAAATAGGTAGCTATTAGGTAAATAGGCACGCTTACGAAAAGTCATATAGATCTGACGGACTAGTAAAAAAAGAAGGACTCCGTGTCACCTACATAACAGTGAAGCATCGAAACAAGCCAGTTAACTTGTAAATACATAGCGACACGTACACACTTACGCAGATCAGCCGCCACTATGACATCTGCCATTGTCTGTGACGGATCAGTTTACGTCGCAATAAAATATTTTCAAAATGCTGCCGTATATTGAGAAATTGTGTAAAAACAATGCTGTGGGTACAATTAAATTGTCAACGAATTATATTTCACAGATAGAATAATAGTTATCGCACTATTTTTTGTTCTTTTCATAATACAAATTAATTCGATGTTTGGAACACAAACATCCGCAACGCGTGATAGTAACATCCAGTGTGACCGGAAAATAAACAGGGACTTTCCCCGAAAAATTTGGATTTTTATGAAAATAAGGTTGGTAATTGATACAACTATTACAATGCAGTGCCGCTCAGGATTCTTGAAATACCCAAAAATTCCAATACAACTGCGCTCGTCACTTTTAGACATATGATCATATGTCAAGTCTCATTTGCCCAGTAATTTATTTTAGTCTTTACCAACATTTTTTTAAAGTAGTGTGGAACACTACTTCAAACCGGCCCATATTTGAGTGCTTTATAAGGCGCGGTTCGGGCCACATAATGAGTTTTGTTCCATCTTTGAGCAGAGCTGCTCGAATTGTCGGCGATCCAGAACTCTGTGAAAATTTCCATTACTTGGCGTTGTGCAAAGACGTGGCGTCTTAGAAGACACAAAATGACTTACATATGACAGACCGCATTTATCTCGGACATAAAAGAATGAATTGTAATTTTGTCTTTCTAGGAAGATGACGCTATACCAAGAACAGAACTTAAGACCCTTTATATAAGTGGTACTATATGTGTTACATACACAACTTTACTTAGCATCCAAATCACTATAAATAAAATAGTTGTTTGTTCTCTAAAAATCTAGTTATTTGATACCACGTCAGTGGCAAAAAAGAACGAATTTAAAAATGAATTTTGTGTAGGTATTCTTAAAAATAATAAATGTTCGTACGTGATTTTTATATCAGTTAAAACAAAGATGCTGCAAACAAGACACGGGCACAGGAATCCTTTCTTTCAAGGTGTAACTGTTTTTTATATAATTTATTTATTTACTCATACTATGCCTGCGATATTTTTATTTTATTTTATTTAAGAAAACAATCTAACTATCAGAATTAAAAAAAATCGGAGTTACAAGTAACGTGGCTATAATATAACACTATGACTAATAACGGGAAAAAAATTGTGTTATCTGGTATCCCCCGTAACTGCACACATACTAGCGTAAAGGTGCTTCACTTGCTAATATCACGGCGCGGAGTCCTTTTCGTCCGTGAATTAGTAACACTAGTTTATGTAACCAACATTCGGCAAGGCAGACGACAGACAAATACAATTGCAAAAAAAAAATTAACAAAAAAACAACCGAAATCAAATCTAATTAATTAATCTCATTCTAGTTACGATTATTGTTCGCAATCACAATGATTCAACCACCGTTTTTTATTCGTCCATAATAGATCCCAATATACAGGAAGGGAAAAATTAATCGACTCCGAAAAAAAACTGTTCGAAACTCTATGTCATGTTCTTGTGAGATAATGAAATATCGTGAAGAACTTTTATGAATGACAGGTAGTCTAAGACCCACTTATCGGGACAGGGGCTAATAATAACATGTTGATTACATGACCTAAATGAAAACTCTTAAAAAAGCTGTACACAAAATAATATCACATCGTTCACGTAAACAATAACATCATCCACGTAAACATGAATATTCATAAAAAATTTTCATAAAATGAAAACTACTGACGACCAAATGGCAACTATTCCGCAGTAAGCTAAAGAAGAATCACGAAAGTCGGTTAATAAATCTCAGCGTAATCGGTGTACATACATAAAAAAAATACCAATCGAATTGAGAACCTCCTGCTTTTTGATATCGGTTAAAAATTAAAGAAATTGTGTGGTTTTATGAAACCACGATGCAAGTGAAGCATTTTTCTTCAACATTGTGTTAAATGTTAAAAGAAACAAATTTATATATACATACTTTGCTTTACTAAATAAAATAAGATATTATAATGTAATAAAAGGCTTTGGAACCCCCCTGGGGTTCGAAGTCATGCTCCCTTCTAGGGAACCAGAGCTTAAATCTGGCGCCCCAGAGCAATCCAATCTGACTTGATAGCCGTACTTGAAATTAATTATTCAACTTCACCCCTATTCCGATTGTAATGCGACAAGCGATAGATGAACGAAAAAATGGAGAAGTTATTAAAGTTTCACTTATGTTGTGAAACTAGGCAGGCAGAAAAAACGATGGACATCAAGGATGCTGGAGGGGGTGAAGGGGAAAGGAATTTCAGTTCTACACTAAAATAAAACCACCACGGGTTCGCTTAAGATAGAATGTCAATTTATTTGGAATTTAATCAAGTACTAACACATTTACAATAAATACCAATAGCGTGTTTTAAAACTATTGTATATTCCTGTACGAGTACTAGCGTCATCTAGTCATGGCTATGCGAAGTAATAGGTGGAAATGAATTGAGGTTACATATATTATTAATGGTTAAATTCAACGTTAACATAAATTAATTTAATGCCTGAAATAGTAGAAGATGTAGGAGAATCGGATCCTCCTCTGTTATTTATATTTCTAAGTATTAATCGAATTGCTTAATTATTAGAGTTGGTATAAATAAAGCTTTAAAAAAATGTTAATGGTGCGAGAAGTACGCCTCTGCTGTTCTGGATTCTGAAGATCCAAATAACATCTCTAGTTTGGATCGGCTGCAACACACTTAGACAGCAATATTCTTAAAAAACCGTATTTTATTTATGACAGTAAGGGACGAGACGAGCAGGACATTCAGCTGATGGTAATTGATACGCCCTGCGCATTACAATGCAGTGCTGCTCACGATTCTGGAAATAACACAAACTAATCTGAGCGGCACTACAATTGCGCTCGTCACCTTGAGACATAAAATGTTTAGTGTCATTTTCCCAGTAATTTCACTAGCTACGGCGCCCTTAGGACCAAAACTCAATAATGCTTACACATTGCTGCTTGACGGCCGTTGCAGTATCCATAACATAGCCGCCATCCTGTGCAAAGGAGCCTCCCACTGCATATAAATACTATTGGTAAGAATAAATAATTAAACAGTATAATAAAACAAAACCATAAATTCACCGTATGGCCCTATTAGTGATGAAGCAAATAACTTGCAGCGCCTGTCCGCAAGGTCCTCCACACGAGACCAGCTCCTCGACCGTGTACCGACCCTTCAGGTAAAAGAAGTGGTGGGCACTGAATACGCCGCTGAAAGTTACAATCAAATAAATATAATGTGTCCAGTTACAACTTGATTGTTTTTCATACATTTTTATCAATACATTCAGCCTACTGCAATCAACTTCCTCATTCCTTCTTCAGATGGCTGTTTCACTTATTGACGACTCCTATATCTCAGTGGTTAGTGACACTGCCAACTAAGGTAGAGGTCCCGGTTTCGATTCCCGGTAGGTGCAATCATTTATATGATGAATATGAATGTTTGTTTCCGAGTCATGGATGTTTATTTGTATTTATGTATTTTTAAGTAAGTGTATTGTATTAAATATATTGTTGTCTTGTATCCATAGTACAGGCTGTGCCTAGTTTGGGGCAAGATAATTTGTGTAAGAGTGTGTCGGTTTTATTATTATTATAACTTTTAAGTTAGAACAACTATTGCTTTTCGAATTACATCAGAATTTTGTTCCTACGTAACGTTGCCGAAAAAATACTTATAGCTATTTTTGTACATGGCCTTAACTAACACTAAATTAAAATAAAATTGGCTGCTATAATATAAGGGTCGTAGTAATTCACGCAGAAGTGCAAAAACACCCCTGTTCCTATAGGTAAGTCACCCGAAAACTTTTAATAATTATCCTCTGCTCAGTAAAAATCCTTTTTTTTTATGGAATAGGAGGACAAACGAGCGTACGGGTCACCTGTTGTTAAGTGATCACCGCCGCCCACAATCTCTTGCAACACCAGGAGCGTTGCCGGCCTTTAAGGAAGGTGTACGCGCTTTTTTTGAAGGTACCCATGTCGTATCGTCCCGGAAACACCGCACAAGGAAGCTAATTCCACAGCTTTGTAGTACGTGGAAGAAAGCTCCTTGAAAACCGCACTGTGGAGGACCGCCACACATCCAGATGGTGAGGATGATATCCTAACTTGTGGCGTGTCGTGCGAAGGTGGAATTCGGCGGCAGGAATCAGGTTAAACAGCTCTTCGGAACACTCCCCGTGATAAATGCGGTAGAAGACACACAATTAAACAAACACTTATTATGCTTAAATTCTTCTGACATATGGAATACGCTTCTATTATGTTTAACGCAGTTTAGACGTTTAACGCCGTTGATTCAGATAAAACAAACTAAATGCGAAGTTTCTCGAATGCACTGCGATTCGCCTACAGGTTTAACCCTTGTGAATTAACCTCGGAACTTAACATCGGACCTACATAACAAGAAATATTAATAAATACTTACCTAACAAAAAACATGGTATCAAAAGCGAGTGTTCCCGTCACTAAAATATAATATGTCGCATTCAGTTCACTAATTTCAGTGCTGTTTCCTGCAAAAAAAATATTTACGAACATTGTAGAAATCTGTATCAAGCAAGTTACAAACAAACATACATCCAGGTGAAGCTAATAAAAAGCGTGTTAAAAGATCCTTAGCATTAACTTATTTGTATGAAGTAAATAAATTAAAATATTCAAATTTCCTTTTTGATGGAAAAAGAAGACAAACAAGGCATAAAAGGCATTTATTTTCTCAAAATTGATTCCATCAGAATTCTTTTTGATGTAATTTTTATCTCGTAGATACTACCACCGCTTTGGAAACTAATGGCGCTCTGAGAGAAAATAATAGGCGCAAGAAACTCTCCCAGCATTCTTTTTTTTGCGCTCTTTTTAATAAAATATTTATCGGCGCAAATACTACAACATACCTATTATAAAAACGAGAATAATTTAGTTTAACTAATTTTACTTAAAATTAGTTCATAATTTATCCTCTAATTACATTGTGATGTGAAATTATTGTAAAAACAACATAAATTGAAAACACGAGCTCGTGCGCCGGGTCCTTTATAGGACTTGTATTTATATACAGCCCGCACGATCGACACTGGAGTCTGTCCTCTCCCTCCTTCCCTTTCCCAAGATCCCTCCCTTTTAAGAGTTTAAGAGTTTTAAGTTCTAGTCATTAGTCTTAAGTTAGGTTAAGTGATAGGTTACGATAAATATTACGTTATATCAATAGCAAATAGCCAGGTTTTCCCAGTTTCCTGGATTCCCCCCCCCCCCCCACAAACCTCATGTATTAGTTTTTAAGCATAATAAAGTTTTATCCCTCAATACGTAGATAGGGTTGTAGAAATAAGTTTTCTGATATTTACATATATAAGGCTTAATTGTAAATTGCTTTAATAAGTAGATTTAAGTAATTTTGTATATATACTTTAAGATCAAATATAGAAATTTTGAATTTGGATTTTTTTTTTTTTGACACTGGACTCAGTCGTGCTCGTGCTGTCGTACGGTACGGACCTCTCTGGGACGTCGTAACGCTGCCCGTTGAATAAACGAAAGTAATAAAATACCTACTCGTGTAGTTTTCTTTAGGAGAACCAATGAGTGATCTTCAGCAAGATAGCAATTGTGATGTCAACAGTAATGACGTCACACCTTTTAAAAACAAAACAGAGGTTCTTTCTTCGTCATATACAATATTGTACTGTCATTGCTATTGCTATAAAATAATCAAAATCTAGTCCCAGGCTGTCCGATCACTTAGATATTAGTTGTAGAGAGAATCCTACTAGGATTTACGACAGAGCATAGCAGGGTCACCTGATGATATGTGACCACCGCGACCCATAATCTCTTGCCACACCAGAGGAATCACAGTAGCGTTGCTGAGCTTATAAAGCTTTGAATAAACGAACATTCGAAATAAAAACCGAAAACACATTGATGCGAGGTGGGCGAGGACCAAGCTGAAGGTCGAAGGTCACTTACTTTTTTCTATATGTATTAGTAATTATAAACTTACCTGAAATATAACCAACAGTCACAACAGTGTGAACGAATATAATCCAAAGAATCGTTACATTTTTGATGGCATGCACTACCGCAAGGTCTTTGTTAGCCATATTCGTGTTGAATATTCTCATCCAACTGTGTTTGAGCGAGAAACTCAAAAGCAACGTCTTCAAGCACCCATTTTTTTTCTTATATTCCATTGTAAGACTTGCGCAGGAGTTATACTTTGCTCTCGGGCACGGCCCTAAGTTGTCAAACTGCATCTGTATCGCGCATTGCTTCTTGTACTTCCCACATCGTGAGCAGTTCCCTGCCAAGCCCTCCACGGCAGCTACATCAAGCGTAGTCAACGGAAGTTTATTCACATCAGTTATGCGAACTGTGCTCATGTTATTTACATTTTTCATCAGCGCATCAACTATTACAGGTTTATGTGCATCCACAGCTGCTCGTTTCGTTTCTAAATTATTATCGATCTTTATATTTTTGAATTTACTTAAATCAAAACTTGTTTTGGATTGTTTAACGCTAAATACTTCATAGTCTACTAAAGTAGCTAGGATCGCCAAGAGAATCAGAATTGCTGTAATGAGAATAAGTAAAATCGCAACGATGTCGTTCTGTATGACGTACTCTTGAATTTGTCGGATTGATGTTACTTTGATGTTGCGACTTAGTGTGTTGTTGTATTTCAAATTGTCGTTTAACATTACTGAGAAGTTTATAATGGTGATGATATCTTCAGCTGCACACGATTGGGGAAGGCATACGCCAAGGATAATGTCGTAGGTCTGCAAAATAAAAACACGTAAGTCGTTTCGTTTGAATAGTCCGCAGCAGTAAACATACTCTAACATACTGCTAATGAATAATATGTTATGTTTTTAAAGTGATAACCCTCACTTCTAGAATTAATACACAAATAAAATTTGAAACACAAAATTTTATGAACGATGCGGGATTCGAACCCACGACCTCCGGCGTTCCGTGCCGGTGCGTGAAGCCACAACCTGAGAGTTGAACAAGGCAAACAGAATTTTATAACGAGGCGGTACTCGAACGGTTAGCTCAGTTGGTTGGAGCACCAGCACGGAACGCCGGAGGTCGTGGATTCGAATCCCGCATCGTTCAAAAAATTTTGTGTTTCAAATTTTATTTGTATACTGCTAATGGTTGTTGACAGATTGAAATTCAAATAATTGATAGGAATATTATTAGGATTAAAGTTTTTCGAATACTGACATCTACTGAATTTTGTCATCTTACATCTCTATCACTATGCATTGTCGTAACGAATTGACTGATACAAAAACGCAGAGCTCAAAAGGTTGGATTACTAACTTGAAATTTCGTAAAGGTTTGTTAAATAACGTATTTGAACAGTAAGAAGGAACTTTTGGATGTTTCACCTATATGGAGATAGGATAAGGGATGAACGCTTGGATGTCCGTCATTTTCAAAGTAAGATGCATGAATTGCAACCCTCTACTGGTAAGAAATAGACATACATATATGTCGTCATTTTGAATAAACATCTACCGCTACCCCTTAACTGCGTAAATTAAAAGATTATATGGGTAGATCTTCACTTTAGATGCAATGAAGCGTGTCTAAGACAATAACCGAATGTATTAAAGAAAGGTTTTGAAACCTAACTCGAGAAAGTCAAAGTCAAATTTCTACTCAACTTATGGGTTTTTATAGAAAACTCTTTTGAATCGTCACTGAATTTTGCTGCTTATGTTGGAAGAATCAGCAACAAACTGAACAAATAGCTGTGCCTACTTGTAATTGATAATAATAACACTTATGTAATGAAAAGGCCAAAACAATTGAAAACAAAAAATCTTTTTTTTTTCTATATAAGAGGGGGCAAATTGGCAAGAGTCTCACGGGATGGGGAGAGGTGAGGCAGCCGCCCATGGACATCCGCAACATCAGGTGTCAAGAGATGCGTTGATGGCCTTTAAGGTGGGAGTATGCTCTTTTCTTGAAGGTCCCAAAGTCGTATCGGTTCGGGAAAACAGCAGCCGGTAATTGGTTACACAAAGTGGCTGTGCGAGGCAAGAAATTTCTTGCAAAACGCGCGGTTGTGGAATGCCAGACGTCATCGTGGTGCGGGTGGTATTTAGTGTTTAAACGTAATGACGTAATTAAAATAAATTTAATTTAAGTTTGTAAGTCTAACATATTCAGTATACCAAATGTGGCCGATCCTACGCCTTAAAATAGAATCTATTTTACTCCTTATACCTTTATCCAAATGTTTCAAGTTTTCTTGAGTGTTAATTCCGCCAATATTCGTCTTCAAACAATTCAACGCGTGTTTCGCAGCTACACGAGGCATCCTCAGGAGATGTTGGCTCGCCAAACTCTGGCACGAGACTCATGGACGAAATTAACACTCAAGAAAACTCGAAACATTTGGATAATTATGGATTTCCGCAAAAGAACGCCTACTTCAATAAATTTCCCTTATACCTTCGCTATGGACACCCTGGTGAGGTTGAGCTGCAGGTGCACGGTGCTGTAGGCCACGGTATACGGCGGGAGATTGTCAGCGCTGACTATCCTACTCAGAAGCTCATCTCTCGCCACCATCGCGTGCCAGTCCTCATGATCTATGGTTGTCATTATGTACGTTAGTGTTCAAGAGATGTGTTGCCAGCTTTTAAGGTAGGAATATGCTCTAAGTTCTGAAGATCAAGGTTTTTAACCAGAGTGTGTTGACAGTGAACACATACGGAACGCAGGCGTGGTCGCTAGATATGGGCCATATGAGGAAGCTCACTGTCACTCAGAAAGCAATGGACTCAAGGATGGCAATGTATTCTCGGAGTTTCCCTACGAGTACGAATCAGAAATGAGGAGATCCGTAGAAGAACCAAAATTACCGACATAGACCAAATGGTTGCGAAGCTGAAGTGGCAGTGGGCAGGGCACATAGTTCGACGTACAGATGGCTGTTGGGGCAGTAAAGTCCTCGAATGGCAACCAGGTACCGGAACACGTGGATGGGCCCCTACAAGATGGACCGATGTTCTGGTCAAGATCGCCGGAACAGGTTGGATGAGAGCAGCGCAGGACCTATCATCGTGGCGATCTTTGGGGGAGGCCTTTGTCCAGCTGTGGATGTCTTCTGGCTGAAATGATGATGATCATAATGTTCTAAGCTTGGGTCGTACCGGTTCAGGAAAACAGTAGCCGGTAATTGATTCCACAAAGTGGATGTGTGAGGCAAGAAGTCCCTAGCAAAACGCCTGTTTGTGGAATGCCAGACGTCACCATGATGAGGGTGTAATTTCACATTGTGACGTAAGGTTCGGTGATAGAATTGCTAATAATAAGCTGCTAATCAAAATCAAACAAAAAAACTTGAATTACTTACGTAAAGAAGTAACACTAATAAATGTCAAAAATTACCTATAATTCTTACCATTTACCACCCCTTAGAAAACGATTAATTAATTGAGAAGAAGAGACATTGAAACTTATTGCCACACTTCTAAATCATTAAGTATTTACTACTTCAACATTTTACATTATATCTATATATATAAAAGAGAATGTATGTTTGTATGTTCCCTAATACTTCCTTAACTATTCGACCGATCTCAATGAAATCTTTTGTAATAGATTAGTTGAAGCTCAAGGAAGGTTTACATATATAATTTATATGGCAAAACAACGTTTGCCAGGTCAGCTAGTATAAATATAATGTTCTTAGCCATAGATAATATCTGGTACTAAGTTATCACAACAAATTTCGATTTTGATAGTTCAATTTAATAGATACTTACTTTTTGTGGAGTCTTTTTCTCTAAGAAGTAGCGCATTCAGATAATCTCCACTGTAAAACTCTCCCCACGTCTCATTCTCCTCTCTAGATTCATACGCAGAATTCTACAATTATTTAACAAAAAAAATATTAATCGTGGCAAAATATAATGGTTGTACGCTTATTGCACTTTGATTAGGTGCTATCATTATTATTTCAGGTTATAAGCTTTCATGGTTATGTAATAGATTTAAATAGCCACATATACCTATATGTGGCGAAGAAAGAGAGAAAGCCCCATGGATCTTCGTTAAGCAGACATGTGACGGAAACACTAGTTATAGAAGCATTGATAAATGGAAAATCTTGCCGTTTCACTTTGGATACGGGATCCTCACGTACAGTGGTTAGCCAAAGAAGACAAGAGAGCATCGGAAGACGACATATGCGAGAAAATGTAAACTGAACACTTACAACAGCTACCGGCCAGCGCATACCAGTCCAGGGAGAGAAGATCGTGGCCATGAAAATCGGGAAAGTGTTGTGCTTAAGAGACACTACTTTAAATCCGAGATCGCAGACCCTAGTCCCGGTAGTCCTGCCAAGGGATGACAAAGGAAGACCTTGTAAATGCGCTATGTAACCTTTACCATGTAGGCTTTCAAATGTACCTAAGTACTTCAACGCTTGACTCGTGAATGTGGCAGAATTGGAACTTCACACTGTCTATGAGATGAAAACAAATCTAAAATTTATTTCTCGAATCGTCCAGGCAATGCATTTTTGCTATTATGGCCATTTAATCGTTTACTAGGCTGTTTAGACGTCAACAAAATACATATAATTAAAACTTTTCTCAAACATAAATTTTAGGCGCTTACTCGAGCAAATAACCTTGAGGATTTCGTTCCCGCTCTGTCACATGACAGCTCCACAGCACACCATAATGAATAATCATGTTAGGAAGATGAAATAAATAGCATAGATATAGATTGAAAAAGTAACAACTAGCGTATTCGCGCCAAAGCTGTATCATATAAATAAAAAAAAAGTAAGAACGACTTTAGAATTCTGATACGGGAATTGGGAATAAAAAGTTGGGTCCTGCATTCGCCTTTATTTTGCTGTTACGTATGAATGAAATATTGAGATGTTTTTAGATCTTGTACATGGACGTACAATAATTAACTAAACTCACAACCACGCTCAAAAATTGTCTGAAGCAAAACTTTGCCCACGCGTCTATTAGGCAGAATTTTCATTCAGCTGTGTTTCGACCGCGCTTTGAATACAAAGCCACGCTATGACAAATTGCTTTGTGAAAAATTGTACAAATAACAACATATCCAAACTTAAAAAGAATGAAGCATCGTATTTCAGGTAAATGGCGCTTTAAATTAACTAACTTGACGTTCTTAATCAATTTATTAATCAATTAATTAAATTTCAATAATTGCTAAAACAAAATGTTCTTGCCTCTTGTTCGCCTCCGTCTCTTTCGCATATTTCGCAAAATAATCACAGAGCTTATACAGTAATAAACTTTGAACATTACTGCCACGGCATAAGGTGTTAATTTGAATGAATGTTTTAATGTTATCTGTATAACTTAATGCATACGGATATAAAACGCGCGCTGCTCGAACATTTTTTGACGACATTTAAATAGGCGGTTGGCAGTCTAGATGATAACAGTACGTCGATTATCTTGTATGATTATTATGCGAAAACTTTTTTCGATAAACTTTAAGGTTAATCAAGAATTATTACCATCATTTGTCTTTTTACTCAATAATGCCCATAGTTAAAAGTAATATATTAACAGACTCACCAATTTAAGGCACTGCTCCTTCGAACCCAACCAGAATCTGTCGTTATTGAATAGCCCAGACTTATAGCGTCCCGAAGCGTCGGCAACTATGACATATTTAACCAAAATATTATCAACAATTAAGTATAACCCATAACACTTAGATAATTGATGCAGAGTTGATCTTATTCTTGAATTAGTGCGATATTTACCAGTTGCAAAAAGTTTTTTTTTATATAAGAGGGGGCATACGGGCAAGAGGCTCGCTCGTTGGGGAGAGGTGAGGCAACCGCCCATGGACATCCGCAACAACAGTAGTCAAGAGATGCGTTGCTGGCCTTTAAGGTGGGAGTATGCTCTTTTCTTGAAGGTCCCTAAGTCGTATCTGTTCGGGAAGACCGCAGCCGATAATTGATTCCACAAAGTAGCTGTGGGAGGTTAGAAATTTCTTGCAAAACAACTATTAATCAGTTTTTGTTGGTAGGGTGCCAAATTGGAACGGCATATTGGGAAGGTAACTACAAGGGTTTCCTACAATTGTAACAAGTATATGGTGTTATAGTGTTCCGAAGAGCTGTTCAACCTGATTCCTGCCGCCGAATTTCACCTTCGCACGACACGCCACAAGTTACGATATCATCCCCACCATCTGGATGTGTGGCGGTCCTCCACAGTGCGGTTTTCAAGGAGCTTTCTTCCTCGTACCACGAAGCTGTGGAAGGAGCTTCCTTGTGCGGTGTTTCCGGGACGATACGACATGGGTACCTTCAAGAAAAGCGCGTACACCTACTTTAAAGGCCGGCAACGCTCTTGTGATTCCTCTGGTGTTGCAGGAGAGTGTGGGCGGCAGTGATCACTTAACACCAGGTGACCCGTACGCTCGTTTGTCCTCCTATTCCATAAAAAAAAATGGTGATGGTATGTGGTGATTACATACATGCCTTTGTCCAACTTTTACATAAAAAAGGGTCAAAGAACTTCTCATCTGATTTCTGTTCAAGAGATCGCGTGAAACTTTATTATATTAAGATATATTAACAATAAGAATAAGTTAAATGTAAGCGCAATGAAACTTTCAAATTGAATATTCAATTGGATACGGCTAGAGCACAAGGGTTTTCTTCTTAATTAAATATACTTTTATGAGCGGCTAATAATTAAATGAGCCAACTGAACAGTATCTAATATAAATATGACTTTGAACATCATGCCAAGTTCAATCTCATTGCAGTTATGGATAAGTTATAAATCCATCTTAGAATGTAACTATTTTGATCGCTGGTGAATGGTGCAAGCTTAGATTTATATTTATTACTAGCTGACCCGACAGACGTTGTTCTGTTTATAATAAATAAAATAATGTTTTTTATGAATTTGTCAAAAATATATCATAACATCAAGAATTACTTCGTAAAATATGCACCCTGCTGTCGTAATGAAATTGTTTCACAGCAGAACTGTCAAACCGTGCGTCAATAAATTCTCTCGTAGAAATTATGTATGGACACATCAAAGGAAAAACAAAATTGTTGTTTTTATTTAATTCCGAACACTTTCATATACATTCACCTTTTAAACCTTCCCTGGACTTCCACAAATAATTCAAGACCAAAATTAGCCAAATCGGTCCAGCCATTCATTATATATATATATATAGATTTTATATCTAAGCATTTATGCGTTTAGATAGACTGTAAAAACGTCGGAAACAAATTGAGGTCGACTGTTCACCTCTATATTTTTGAGCAATGGGCGCACACTAACAACCACACACAAGTGACAAATCGAGTGAAAAAAGACATAGCTTGCCACGCACATTAAAGTAATAAGCCTAGCCTGTTTTTATCGGTTGTCTAGCAACAAGAGGCTATATCTAGATGTATACATTTTATAAGGGTGTAAGTTTGAATATAAGTTAGAGTTTTTTTTTATATATAAGAGGGGAGAAACGGGTAAGAGGCTCTTGTGCTGGACATCGATATCTCCAACACTAGGGATTAACAGAAAATCCCTCAAACTGCCATAACAGTCGGATAGTTGTACGTTGTACTCTGCTGACAAATTGTTTATTTTTGATTTTACCACCCTCTTGTATAAGCTACAAATAAAATTCTAAGTCATCCTTTAAAGCATTTTTTTATGATAGTGACGGGTAGGACGTTCAGTTGATGGTAATTGATACGCCCTGTGACACAGGATTCTTGAAAAACCCGGCACTACAATTGCGCTCGTCAACTTGAGAGTTGAGACATAAGATGTTATATGTCTCACTTGCCCAGTGGTTTCACTAGCTTCGCCCTTCAGACCGCAACACAATAATGCTTACACGTTACTGCTTCACGGCAGAAAAAAGCGCTGGTGTGGTATCAATAATCTAGCCAGCATCCGGTGCAAAGGAGCCTCCTACTTGAAAATGTAATAAGCATGTTGCTAGGTGCAATATTTATTTCTGAAGATAAATAATATTTATTATTGGGCAGGATTTTTTTTAATTATTTCCTTCACTGCTTTGATTTCCACTAAAACCACAGCCAGGCTACCAGCATCAAAAACTTCTTTATGTTTTTAAATTCGAATTGGTCCCATTTAAAAATCTGATTTTATGACTATTAAGTACTACAGGTTTCCCTTTTTTCAGTTTGGGATTCTACAAAAGCGTGTTTTTTAATTTTTTACTAACCATTTTTTTAACAGAGTAGTTTTCATTGTATACCCCGTTGAAAATATATGTAAGTTCTCCACTCCCCCACGTCGTAACTCTTTCCTTCAGTACGTACATACAGTCGCCAACACTAGCGCTATTTTAGTCTAAACCACCATATTGAGTTATTCGTTTTAATGTTATTGATGAATCGTATTGTTTGTTTTTCTGTTGTTGCTGATTGTTGAAATTTTTTTGTTAAATCGTTGAAATATTTCGATTTTGCATACTTTTTGGTAACAACTTGTAAAACTTTTTAGGCAACTAGTTACTATCATTATTCCTATGTACGTTTTTATCAAGTTACTAGTGTTGTGTAGGTAACTAGAAAATTAATATGCGGTTAGACATATTATATATTGCTCTCTGGTGGTTTACACTGTTGGCGAATCGCTGAGTTTCTTGCGCCCATTCTTCTCAGGTCTGAGGCAGTCTCTTTTGAATGGGTGGTAGTTTTTGACGTTCAATAAGTGATTTTAAATCCTATTTTGAATAAAAATATTTGAATTTGAATTTGTGGTTTTATTCCTAATATAATCTTGAGATATGTTTTAGTCGCTCCCTATGGTATATAAAACGTGATACTGGCAAATCTGTGGTGTGTCTGCCACAGAACCCACAGTGGGAAGAATAGAATATATTTCTTTTGATTTTTCATAATAATCATCGGAATGATGTATTTTATGCAGCCATATTGTCGCGTGTAAGATCACTCTCACTTTCAATGCGTGCGAAATACGAAGATGGCTCGGCCATAACGCGATGTTTAAAACGTTAACAATAACCATTTCAACATTTATTTATGCAGATTTATGTAACAGTAATGACATTGACCGCTACCGATGGAATGTTTAATTATTACGCGTATGGGCGTGAAAGAGAATTTAAACACTACGTTATGGGCGTAGGATTCTGTAGAGGGATGAGATAAAGAAAATCCCTGACTATATTAGTTTTAGAGGAGATGAGGTAAAAATATTTAAGCAAAATATAACAACAAAAAATAGCTTTATTACTTACAGAGCAATCTACGCGTTTTTTATTAATCTATCTACAAAATTCTCGTACAATTGTGTTGTTTCTTCCTTGGACAATTTTCAATCTCAAATGAACGAATTAAAAAATTAACTCTCAACGATAGTAATAATATCGATAACAAGGCGGGCGATCGACCCGGCACTAGCCCCACGTACGTACTATGATATTTACCTATATCTATATGCTGCTAAATTAAATAAAAAAATTGTTTAGATATTGGGGTGTCTGATATGATATTTTTCGAACTGAATAGTTTGCGTTTTAGTTCATTTGAACTAAAAAAAAATTATGATGTACATTACCATGCAAATTTCCGCCGAAAATTGGTTTGAACGAGATGTAGCGAGTAGTTTTATATATAAATAGTGAGAGCTCATTTGCACAGTATGATTTTGAGCAAAGATGTTTTGCCTTTTCCATTTAAATAATTTATTATCCTTTTCCTTTCTATATAAATTTTTAATTGCAGCTACAAAACCGTTCATGCGAGTCCGACTCGCACTTTTCAGCTTTTTTAAAATTATACTAAATATATTATTTATATAAATCAAATCAAATCAAAATCAGTTTATTCACGTAGGTCACGGAAATGACACTTATGAATGTCAAAAAAAAATTTCTTATTGAATCTACCGCTACTTCGGGTTGGGCTAATGAGAAGTAGCAAGAAACTCATTGCCACTCTTTTATATCAAGATATACATTTACATCAATTAACAAATATTTATAAAATGTAAAATGATGCAACAAACACACTCAAACGTCAAATAGTCAATGTCTTACACGAGTAAGTCAAAAAAGTAAATGTAAATTAATAAAAAAGTTATTGAGTACAGTAGCTGCATCATCCACATACACCATAAATAAATAAAGGTATTCTGTGAGCATTTTATAAGCGATTATAAATAAATAAATATGTATATGTTTGTATATGGATATATATAATAACTTTTAATAATCCGAAACCGAGTCTCCGGCAACAGGATCATCCTGCCACCCTTGTAATAATGTTATAAAGCTAAATAAGATATCTACTTAGAATTAAGGTATCTGTGGTGAACCACACACATTCCTTTATTTTATTTTTTTAATTCGTTTTCCAATATTCGGGTTTATGAACGCACGTATAACAGTATACATTTCATGTTCTAAACGGCATACACGTTCCTATTTTCGTAGTGATCGTCATCTGTCATATGTAAAATAATTGTCAATTACGATTCAAAATTTTACATTATTCTTTTTTTTATGGAATAGGAGGACAAACGAGCGTACGGGTCACCTGTTGTTAAGTGATCACCGCCGCCCACAATCTCTTGCAACACCAGAGGAATCACAGGAGCGTTGCCGGCCTTTAAGGAAGGTGTAAGCGCTTTTTTTGAAGGTACCCATGTCGTATCGTCCCGGAAACACTGCACAAGGAAGTTCATTCCAAAGCTTTGTAGTACGTGGAAGAAAGCTCCTTGAAAACCGCACTGTGGAGGACCGCCACACATCCAGATGGTGGGGATGATATCCTAACTTGTGGCGTGTCGTGCGAAGGTGGAATTCGGCGGCAGGAATCAGGTTAAACAGCTCTTCGGAACATATTCACCGATAATATTGCCTAGTCTTATGTAACAATTATTCCTAGATAATTTAAACGTTTAGATAAAGCCTTTTTGCTACTAGATAAAAAGAAAATATGCCAGGTTTATTATTGTGTGTGATAAGCTACGTCTTATACTCGCGATTTGTGTGTCACCTTATGTTAGTGTGCGTGCATTGTTCAAATAGAGGTGTAACAGTCAACCTCAATTTTTCGACGTTTTCACAGCTATCACAGTCTATCGAGACGTATAAATGATCTATGCAATTTTGCGATAACGATTATTTTTAACTATTTTACTGCTGGCGATAATTATTGAGCGAAGCTGAGCGGAGCTCCTACCGGGTGGCTACAGTTCATTTCTGTGTTAAATTGTTTCTCGGCCATTTATGGATTTTGAAAAATTTTGAACTCATAGAAGACAGAATTTTTAATTTCGACTTGATTCAATTATTATAATAAAAAACAAACATGATTTACAAATTATTCTAAATTAGCCCGCGCTATTTATATTTATATAAAAATTGAGCCGATTGATCAAAACTGGTGTGATTAATTTTGTTTTGTTTTTGTACACAGACTTAGTTTACCTCGCTTCGCTCAAATATACGTCGCAGCGAAGCGGTACGACGAGCGACTGCGGCATTCTAGTTTAGTTTTTAGCTTTTTAAGGCGAAGAGTAAGCAGAAAACACGCAAACATGGTGTTTTTAGACAAGTTTTGTGGTGAAAGTATAGCATTTCGAGTTATGAACACTACTAATCCTGTTACACATATCCTTACATCTTATTTGTAGGTTGCTAATGCTTGCTGTTGGTTATAAATAACACTGCCGAGCCTTTTTGAACTACCACTTTTCTTTAAAGTTAAACAAATATTTTTGGCATGGCGTGACGCATTTTTTTGGTACTTCTCTCAGAAAAGTTATTCTTATAGCTTATACTTTTTTGTGTAGGTTCATTTATTCAGCTTAGTAGTGAATAACCAGGATTGTAAGCATATAAACTGTTTTCCACGCAAGAATTTTGAAAATATTGGCTTTGTTACATAGATGGCGGGCCGGCAGCCGTGAACTCATATCGCTCAAGGTCGCTGGCATTTAGTGTCGCCTTAAATGTTACGGGGCTCTTCGGCGTTCATCCATCGAAATAATTATTATCTCATATTTTAATTCACGACGGTTGAACCCTTCGGGAAGTGCCTTCGATTCGATTTATTAGATTCTAATAAAGTACATGCCAATTCTTATATTATTAGGTGACTGACTTGGTGTCGATGGCATTTTTGAGAATTTCAAGGTGCCGTTACAAGGTTTAGTATTCATGATAAAACCAGACAACTATGACTACTTTCATTTTTAAGATGCATTTAAATCATCAATTTATTCGAACAAATAACACGTTTCAACTAAGACTTGATAACAGATACATCTTACCAACAACACAATTGCACATACTTATCCACACTATGATAACAACGAAGAAGACATTTAAAAATATCAAAATATACAAACAATACTTACTTTTATAAGCCCAAGCCCGACCATCCAAGAAATCTTTGAAAAACACACTTATCTCCCCCCAACAATATCGATCCAAGCTCAAATGCACCCCATTTTTAATTTTAGGCCACACAAGTGCCATAAATGCTGGATCATAGACAACAAACAAACTGTCCATTAATTCTTCATGAGACAAACTCTTCGCGGACTTCACACGAGGTTCTCTTTTCAAATAGCTACCATTTCGGCGGGAAAACACTGAACCACTAACTAAACTTAGAAAAATTATAATATATTGAAATTTAAAATTCATTATGCAAAGGTAAATAAATAAAACTACATTAATAATGAAATAAATATGAGCGTGTGCACTCGGTTCGATCACTAACTATAATAAATAAATGGAAAGACGAACGAAGCACGCATGACGAATTGAGAAAAGAAGATCCAACAAAGCCAACAACCGCTAATTACGGATAAATTAAACGTTATGAAATGAGATTGCTTGGCGGGGTAATGCACGAAACAATCAACATAATATTGTAATTGGACACATGTGTATTCCATAAATTTCTGTCTGTACATGTTATAGTGATATGTGAAACAAGGAAATGCAGAAAAATAAAATAAATGCAATCTATTCTGTTCCTGCTAAAATAATTTTTCCTATCCAGAAAGTCGTTGTGAAGTTGAAACAATTGGCAAATATAAATAAATCACAGCTAAATTCAAATTCTTACAAGTATTATTTTTTTAATCAAAATAGAATTTAAATTCACTGATTGATCGTCAACAACTACCACCCATTTTATGCCTCAGACCTGAGAAGAACGGGCGCAAGAATGTCAGCGGGAGACATTTTTTTAATAAAATTTCGACACAATACTATTCTTAAATAGCCTGACGGCAGTCGCTCCATTCGCAATCTGTCTTTAAGAAACCTAACCTGGTAACCTTTACCACCAACACGATTTACTGCTTATAATTTTGTAACGAATAGAGCACCGCAATACTTTAATCCAGCCCACATTCTAGCGCTCTACAATGCGTAAGGCCGGCCACATCTGGACAGCTCGAACCTTTAGGCTTTCGAACCGCGTGCTATCCGTACGCGGCTGCTTTAATTATCGGGGACCCATTGCTCTGTGGACAGCTAGATTACTTGGCGTTGCGCAGAGACGTCGTTTCATTGTGTTTATTACGGATTTAAGAGAGTACCAAAGAGCTGTTCACCTGCTTCCGCCACCGAATTCCACTACGATACGCCACAATCATCTCCACCATCTGGATGTGTGGCGTTTCTCTACTGTGTGGTTTTCAAGGAACTACCTTCCACGTACAACTAAGCTGTGGAAGAGCCACCTTGTGCAGTATTTCCAGGACGATACGCACCTTTAAAAAAAGCGCTTCCACATTGGCACACACGACAAAATGGACAAATGCGCTGTTTTGCATACTTAGTAGAAATATTAACGGACAACCAAAAAATGTTTCACGTATACGTAGAATTTCATAGTAGGCACATATTGGATATAGTATGTAGTAGCAACATAAAATAAAATTTGTTAGGTAGGTATAGAAACAAAATATTACGTATATTCGGCCGGCCCGGCCCACATTAAAGTACTCTACAATGCGCAGGTCTGGCGCACCCCTCAATCAACTCGAACCATTTCACCACATGCAACACAGAGCTGCTCGAATTGTCGGGGACCCAGTGCTCTGTGAATCACTTGGCGGCACTTTGACAACAAAAATAATTTGTACAATTTCAACATATTGTTTCCAAATAACTATGTACGTCATAATTTATTCATCGCTTCTGGGATTAATAATGTTATGTACGTGATGTTATGGTGATATTATTAAATGTTGAGGTTTAATCCATATTTAATTAACCTTTCTTATGTCGACTAATCCTGTTACCTTGTATACTTACATACACCTGTGCTAATAAACTCTTAGGTGTTTAAAAGTGATTAAACAACTAAAGCTTATATTATAATATTGGGTCTTTTTTGGGCTGGCAGTGAAACTGTTTTTAAATAGTAAAAGTAGTTGAAATAAAACACACAATGTTAGTAAATCATTTAATTACTTGTCAAAAGACAATAAAATTAAATCTGTACTTAGTAAATACAATTGTCTAGATTTATCCGATAATATTCCACTGCAGTCCACGTCACACACACACACACACAACATCGAGTCGTCGCACGCATCCTCGCTACACGCACACGCACACCGTTCGCGGCCCCGCCCCCTTCCGCGTTACATCTGCCGCAGTCGCTTGTTGGGCCGCTGACCGTCGTTCATGAACGCGCCCTGCACACACACGAGATAATAATAAATACAATATTATTGTGGCCAATTCATTTATTTCAGTAGAAAAAAAATACTTTCAAATAAATGCTACGCAATAATGACAATGCATTTGTAAAAAGATCGATTTAAATAAATTATTCTTATTCTTAGCAAAAGGTCACAGTTTTCACTGGTAACTAATGGCTAGCTGGTAATAAATTGCTTCTCTATAAATACATCATCTAACCCATACCTATACATTTTTGACTGAAATATTTGCAGGATCTCAATATTTGAGTTTGCCGCCCCAGCTGCAATCCGTAAGACCATATACAGCGCCATATTGGTCACATTATTTAAACACGCGGGTAGAACTGCTTAGCCGTAATCATAAAAAATCTATTAAAAGTAAAATACATTATTCAACTAAATAAATATAAATTTACCATAATATCATTTCGGAACGACCTGTAAGAAATCTAGTAGCCGCGCACTAGCGTAGGCACTGAAACCTACTTCGCGCCGCCTTTTCCTAAATATATAATTTGTTTGTTTGAAAATTTCAATTATTTACTTGAATATTGAATATTAGATTTTTTTTTACGATTAAGGTTAAATAGCTACCCGTGTGTTCATTTAATGTCGCCATTATAACACCACGTTGTATATGTTCTTACGGATTGCAGTTGCAAACTGAAATATTAAGATCCTGTAAATATTTCAGTAAAAAATGCTACAATATATCAACAACCACAGTTTGCATCATCACCTAACATGAAAACAGTTAAACAAGAAATAATGGCCAATATGAAAGCCTATAATACTGCAAGGCACCTAATGAGTGCCAACATAACAAGCAGGGTTACAAGGAAAATCCCACAGGAACTTATACTGTCATTTTGTCTAATATCATGAAGCAGACTTGTTAATGGACGTTTATCACACAAGCCTGACAAATTTATGACTTACTTTTTGCAATACCTACAGATTGCAATACAGTACATCTATACTATATAATATTATAAAGCTGCAGTGTTTGTTTGTTTGAACGCGCTAATCTCTGGTACTACTGGTCCGATTTGAATGATTCTTCCAGTGTTGGGTAGTCCATTTATCGAGTAATGCTATAGGCTATGTTTTTTTTTTCAAAATTAGGGATCCGTAATAAAATTGCTATTTTGTAACACAAGGTGTAAAATCGAAAACCTATTTTTGCGTGCGCTGCAAAAACTATTGACAATAGAACAAAATGATGTACAGGCTATAATATAGGCAATATTTTATTACTTATAAAACTATCGCGTGAATTATACTTCATATGGCAAAACAACGTTTGCCGTGTCAGCTAGTATACATATATATAAAATGGTAAAAAAAATAGGCCGAAAGCTTCATTTATAGTAGACATAACTCCCACTCGTTTTTTCAACACACAAATGCCCCAAACACCTAAAAACTAAACAAACATTGTAATTGAACATAATTACTTTCATCAATTACAGTTAGCTTGATATGGGCATCCAATAAAATAATTCACTATGAAATTTTAAATGGCCCAAAACAAGTTTGGCATGTAGACAACAGCATAATTAAATAATCACAAGTCCAGTAGGTACTATGCAGTTACATACCATAAAAATTTTGTATACAGACAACATAGGTTGAGAGTTTTACATGTATGTGTTATAATCAATTTGAGACAAATTATATTAATAAAAGTAAGCTAATATAAACAGATTAATGCATGCACATAATATTTTCTACGCAATTTTAATTTATCCTTATATATATAAATCCAGTGTCCTGATGTTTCCAGTGAACTCCTAAGCTAATGAACGGATTTTAATGGGGATTATACTTCATCAAATGCAGTTTATTCCAACTTGAGAGATAGGATAGTTTTTATTTAGATTTGGGACCCATAACTATTTTTATTTTCAATGTATGTTTTGTATGGACATATTTTCTATTACATAATTTATTGACAAACGGTTTGACAGTTCTGCTTATGAATCCATAACTATAAAAATATTGTGAGAATCCTTGAGAATTAATTCCGCTAATTTTGTCTGGAATCAATTCGACACGTGTCTCGTGCGAGAATTTGGCGAGTCAACATCTGAGGATGCCTGGTGTACAGGCTATAATTATCTGAATTTATACTCATTGGACCTAATATGTATTGTGTAGTATATGAAGAGGATGGTATGTGAATATCTCTTTTGTTTCATAGTATACCCACCATGAACGGCTGCGGCATGTAGCTGTTAACAGGAGCGTACCCGCCGCCGCGACCCGCAAAACCGCCTCGTCCGCGTGCACCTCCTGTGTCACAAACAAAAACGATCAATACAAATCTCAATGACTCGTTATTTATTTATTCATGTATAGGAGACAAACAGTTTTGTGATAAATATTAACAATCTTATATTATAACCAGTGAAGTTTCAAACAATTATACGACACTTTTAGTTAGAAGGAAACAAACAGTAAGATAAAAACCACAATTTATTGAATTAGGCGTTACTTTGCGGAAATCCATAATTATACAAATGATTTAAGTTTTCTTTAGTGTTAATTCCGCCAATATTTGTTTTTAAAACAATTCGACACGTGTTTCGCCTCTACACGAGGCAGCCTCAGGACGTGTTGTCTCGCCAAAATCTGGCGCGAGACTGCGAAACACGTGTCGAATTGTTTAAAGACAAATATTGGCGGAATTACCACAAAAGAAAACTCAAATCGTTTGTATAAAAACCACAAAACAAAAGTAATACAAATTAACAAATAATTATTGATACGTAACTTTAATTTAATTACCTAATACAAACACTCGTTCCCGAGTGCAGTCAAACATCATTATATATTTTTTTTTAAATTTACTTTCAATACAAGTGAAATCCCTGCATTTTTTTAAATCCTAAATTATGACAATGAATTGGTAAATCCAAATGCGCTTAAGTGCTCATGTCATATATAGTTTTTTTTAAGTAGTTCAAATACAGGCAACTTTTTTAACTAATATATTACAACCTTATTAATTTACTTCAAATTTTCTCATAATTTTACGTCAAACGTCAATACAATTAAATGTTACCAACCTAGCGAAACTCTAAGAAAAAAGCTATTCACTCAATTGTATGAAACAAGCAGTTATTGATAGAGTGGCAGATGACGGCTATAACCTTGTTAAGAAC
>CATIXQ010000013.1:4354277-4365091 GCA_949711755.1 Leptidea juvernica | reverse complement strand
TTGACTACATACAGGATTTATAAATACAGGCATATGATGTCCATGAAAAATAAATTGAATAAATAAGTTTTTCAAATACATAAATGTTATTTTTTTTTAAGTCCATGGGTGGTTGCCTCAACAAACCCCATCATGTGAGCATCTTGTCATTCTATATAAAAAAAACATGTATGTAATTATAAAACATATAAGTCAATTTTTTTCTTTCCATAAAATTTGAGTTTAGAAGTGGAATTTAAATGTATTATATAAAAACTTAATTGTATATTAATTGAATGTGGACACTATGTGTATATTTCAATTATTCTTATGTTTGATTACCCATAACAGAATCAAAAATTATATGTTATGTTGGAAAGTTTTTCTAAATATAATAAACCTACATTTTCACTACGAAAAAATTGTTTTATCTCATTCTCTGATTTTGTAAATATATTACAAGCCTTGTAAAAATACAACCATATATCCCAGAGGTTAGTGACCTTGTAAGCCATAATCCAAACATTTAACTAGATAATGATAATTATAGATGTTTGTTTCCAAGTCATGGATGCCTATATGCTTTTATGTATGCATATCATATTAATTTTTTTGTTGTCTTCCAGCCATAGTACAGGCTATACCTAATATGGGCAAGATAAGAGTGTCAATATTAAAAATTGTTATTAACATGCAAATAATAAGGAAGAAAATAACAAAAATATCACTTTACTGACTAAACTGATTAAAATCTTTGAGCTGAAAGACACATCTAGATTGATAACTAACAATATATTATTAAGTACTTAAAAGGATGATACTAATATGGTAATCTTTTCTGTAATGTATTGTCCCTGAAAGCTAATTAAGCTAAAAGAAAAAAATTAAACCCATACTGTATATAATATATTGTTAGAAATTTAAAATAAACACAAAATAATTTATGCAACATAACTGGGCCAGTCTTCTACATGATATAAAAAAAATATAATTTTATCTTAAGACATCTTGAGGAATAATTAGTTCCAATGATGTAGAAGACTAGCTAGAAAGAACATTCAAATAGTCATTCTCTGTTCAAGGGGTATCCGTAAAGGAATTTTGAATATCTAGCTTTATATACACAGCCCAACTGGATACTATCCATGGAGGGCAATTAATTATTCTAATTTTATGAACTAAAAGTTTTAATAATAATAATGTTAATAAACATTTACCTTTTCCAGAGACTCTTTGTTTTTGAATTCAACAATAGCTGATAATGTCGGAGTTGTGGTCAACTCAGTAACAATGATTGGACCACGTCTAAAAAGAAAGAAAAATTTCTCCTGTTAATGTTTTGTTCAACATAAATGCTTGGAGTGATGTTTACACCACCAAACACAAATTTATGAATGATATCCAATACAATGTTTCAGCTCAAACTTAGTAAGTATATTAAATATTTCAAATTTTAACTCAGAATTCAATAGGGATCTGATATTTGAATGTTAAAATTAGTAGATAAACAATTAATAATGATGACTATCCACTCACTTTACACTGGCGATTTCTCCATGTTTTGAGAAGAGCTCTTTCAATTTGTCTTGATAATCAAACAAGTAGCTTGATGGAATGTTCTCTACAAGGAGTTTACCAGGCTCAACTTTCTCCTCTTTCTGCTCTTCTTGCTTGGTCTCTTCTGCTGTATCTTTACTCTCATTCTCACCCTCAGGTTTATCTGTAGGATCATCAGCTAGTGCAGCTTGTTCTTCCTCTGCTGTCATCTCTTCTTCGTTGTCTTCCTTTGATTCTTCTTGGTTTTCAACAGTTTCTTGCACCTGTTCTTCAGTCTGGCTATTTTCTTCAGCAGCTTTGGTTTTTTTCTGTCCTCGTTTCTTTTGAGCTACCATTTTTCCCGTTTATATCTGTTAATATCAAAGAAAAATCATAAGACGCAAACGAAAAAAAAAGAAGCGTCCTGTCAACTTAAAACATTTCCCGCCGACACCCTGATATTATTCAATTATCTTACGATATAATATCGAGACACGGTACACCGAATAGATTAAACATTTAAAAATAAATCGACATACCTAATATAATTCTTGGTCAACTAAAACATCAATATAACGAAAAGGCGCCATGAGGCATGGCGTTCAATGGAAAATTCACGAAACCTTGCAGCCCTACGCCGGTTATTACCATCTCAATTAATAACTTAAAGCGTAGAAAAGCGGTACTTACCTTTAATATAAGAATTCCTTCAATAAAAAAGCATACACTTTCACAATGACACACTAAAATTATTGTTAAAACAAGAAGAAATTACATACAACCGGCAATCGAGATAAATCACTTTGAGACGCCATTGAGTTTTCAGTGTTGCTAGTCTACAAAATATTCAACCATAGATTATATAGTATGTACACTGATTTGAATTGAGGTGTGTTATGTTTAGGGGCCCGTTTTGCAAAAGGCTAGGGCAAAAGGAGTCTTTCCTTTCGAACTCGTAAGAGTGAGTCTGTCATTTTTTTTTTACATACAGCAAAACATCGTAAAAGTCGTTTGTCATCTAGTTTTACCCTGAGTTTGTGTGAAAGATGGTCTAAGAGTTACCCTATTTCAAAGTTTTGCCAAAGAATATATTATAATAGTACAAGTACAGAAGAGTCACTCTGCAAAATCAATTAAATAAATAGTGACTCTCGCGCCCAAACAATAAGGTGTAATTCAGACAGATCTCACAGCCCTAATAACCTACATTTTTATTAACCTAGAAATTACCTCTCTTTCTGTCGCGTGACTATTCTGACTATTAGGGGTGTCATCTTTACCCAAAAATATACCTACCTAGTATAAGGTCATCTTTTAAAAATTGCTTAGTTTTTTCTATAATATAAATAGATATGTAATCGTAATAATTACGATTACATATCTAAAATTATTTTAAATCAATATTATTTCGTTGTCCTACATTAGTTGCAGATAGTAATGTATGTTTTGGAAGACCACGACAAAATAAAAACTACTTAGTATATAGGAAATAAGTAGCTATCATGAATGGTAATTTCATTATAATAATAAGCACTTTAAATTAGATTGTTTCAGAATCTTTAGAAAGCTTAAATTTTTTAATATGGATCACAATGACCCTTAACATACCTTGCTTTTTTAAGTTTCTCCATTCTTCGACTAAGATCGGTCGGACTGGAGAAGTAAGGTTGAAGTCCATACTGGCCGCAGCACGTCCTAACAATTTGGATACCTACACGACGAGTGGACAGGCCTGGTTTTGCATGGGACACAACTATGCTATCGTTATCGACATTTTTAAAATGAGACGATCCCATTGCTTCTTACAACAAGTATCGCTTTGCAAATTCCTCGGAACTAACCGTCAACATTTACACATGTGCTGTCCTATCTCCAGCTTGTATATAGTGATCTGTGAATACATCATTTTGGCTGATAAATGAATACAAACCGAACAATAAATATAATCATTACTCCAATGAGAATGATTAAAATCGCGCGAAATTTTTACCGCAGCGCGTGCTTGTTGAGAAAAATATCCACATATGCGTGCTAGGCCTTAAAGCCACGTTAGAGTAAATAATATATTTTCTGGCTACGATTACAGTTTTATCCTCTAATAGCTCTTCAGTCTTCATAGTTCACACTCTCCGACTAGTATACATATATAGTATAGTGTGTGAGTGATCTGTGGTTCACACTATACAAGTTCACAGCTCAAACCTCGGATCAATAATATAAGCCTATATCATTTTCTAAGCAGTGGCAATCTTTCATCAAATACACCTTGTAGTGCGATAGAAAGAGACGAAATGCGGCAACCAACTTCAATTCAAATCCATATGTAGCCATTTTTATCCCAGTAAGGTTGTGCTTGCCATTATAGTACCGACATAATATAGCTAAATAAAAAAATGTGAATGAAAGAAATTAGGAAACTAGCTGTTACTCACCGCCCGACGGCTAAAACTGCAGTTGAAAGACAAAAAAAAATGTTTTCAAATTCATAATAACTTTTATTCAGCGCCTTATAATTCGGGATAAGGAATTCGAAAACAAAATGCTATGAGTTAAGCCGAGAATGTTTTGGAGGCTTCCAATTTTTTTTGTATATATCCTTTATGCAGACATCTTTAAATTAATCATCCACCGTAAAGCTATACAAATCGATAGAAAATAAATTGTTTTCCCTACACAATATTCCGGAGGGCATGGCATTTTTTTTTATAGCTGTCAGAATTTCACGAAAATAAAAATTGGTGGTTTTATTAAGTAATATAATCTTTTTGATTTGAAACAGTCATATTTACTGTATACTACGATGTTCATCGTATCGATAGCAACATTGCGACTGCACAACACTATGAAACCAATATTTAGCATATTTTTCTAAAAAATGGCTATAATATGTGATATGAGTTTATTTATTATAAGTTATAACTCCTGACAAGCTAAATACGGAAACCATTTATAAAACCAGCATTTATTCAAAATTATAGCATTTTCTTATTTCAATTACTAGCATCCATCATCATGAAAAAAATTCAAGTCAACAGACAACAGATTACAAAGGTTAAAAATTAAATTTACAATATTTTTTAAGTACCATTTTATTTTACATGTTTTGAATTCTGATTCCATATTTGTGCATACAATATACATACAGCATTCTGATTTTCCTAATAAAAATTATACTGAAATGAAATGAATCCATGCGATGGCAAAAACAAGAAATAATTTCAGAAAGTGGGCATGTCAAAAGTTCAGTTGAATTATTAAAAGTTTTTGGCGAAGACAACTAAATTTCAAACATAACCTTAAAACCCTTTAATATCAATAGCCATAATTCATACCTATAAAATTGAACCAAATACCAATAATTCAATGCAACCCTAATAAATTAAGTAAGTCTTGTAGTTTTAGCTAGAAAATGATGTAGAATTTCTAAAAATTCAGAAGTACCTAATCATTGTTCCAAAAAATCTGCCTTGTACTGCATGACGAGAAAAACAAAAAATATAGAAACTATGGATATTGGTCTTTTTAATAGTGCAGCTCATAAGAAGCAACAAAAAATCTTATTGAATAAAAAAAATATACGAAAAACGATTGAGGAAGATAAGAACAAAGACCTCAGCAAAGAAAAAGTAACATTAAAGAAAATAAAGAAGCAGCCACCAACAACACTAGACTATAATCACTTAGTCGAGAAAACTAAACATGTTTTAAAACAAACCAGCAAAATGAAGAATGACACAAGTAAAGATAAGGTTTCTGTAGGTTTTCGTCAGCCTGACATGAAAATACAGAAATCTGAACATGTGGAGAGAAAAATAAAGTCCAGAACTGGCATGAAATCTGCCATTGCACAGCCCTATGAAGATAAAAATCTGAGTGTAATCAAAAAAGAGAAGAAACAATCTGATTTAGAAATTACGAATGAGCTAACTAATTCTAATAATAATACTTCAAGTTATAGAGACACTGTTATGAAACTAAATAAGGCATATTTAATTAACCAGGCAAGCAATGACAGTAAATCTCATAAGAAAAAGCCAACTAAGCTTAAAGAATTAGATAAGCGAGCAGCAGTAGTTGTAAAGAATTTGCCAGCATCTCTTATACTAAACTACAATCAAGCGTTGGTTAAACATTTTTCAAAGTATGGAGAGGTGAAATGGGTCAGGTGTGTTATTGTTATAATCCCTAATTATATGTATATTAAGATTTACATTTTAACCTTTCCAAATCAGCGGTGTCCCAGGGTAGTAGATTTTTTGGATACACCGTAACTGAAAGTGCCGTACTCCCTCACCAAGTTGTGACCTTTATTTTCTTTATAAGATGGCATGAAACATATTTTGCATGGTCTTATAGCTCGATAGCTTTCTGATACATTCACTTAAATCATCCTAATTCTAAGCAATCTATTGCTACACATAAAATAATATGCATTGACAGAAACCTGAACAAGCGCAAGATTGTGCCAATCAGAGTTTCCCGGAACAGAATGGAAAGGTTAAAACTGTAATTTTTTTTTTTATGGAATAGGAGGACAAACAAGCGTACGGGTCACCTGTTGTTAAGTGATCACCACTGCCCAAAATCTCTTGCAACACCAGAGGAATCACAGGAGAGTTGCCAGCCTTTAAGGAAGGTGTACACGCATATCGTCCCGGAAACACCGCACAAGGAAGTTCATTCCACAGCTTTGTAGTATGTGGAAGAAAGCTCCTTGAAAACTGCACTGTGGAGGACACTGCCACACATCCAGATGGTGAGGATGATATCCTAACTTGTGGCGTGTTGTGCGAAGGTGGAATTCTTATATATTGATAATTCTTGAATGAACATTTCAAAATTATAATTACAATAGGAAAAAATCAATAACCATATTTATAAAGAACATAATATCTAACACTAAAAATTTAATTATGTTTTCAGTATTGCAGACATGAATGTAGCTGACTTTCCTAATCAAAAGTTTAGGGCAACTGTATTCTTTGACTCCACAGAAGCATCTACCGAGGTATTTTCTATTATTATTATTTATTATAGACTATGCAGCTTTTGCTGATGTGTCTATATCATTTGCGGAAGTGCTTTGAATGTTCCAAATGATTATCCAGTTTATTCTTGAACTGATTTATAATCAATTCATTCCATATATGAACAATGTTCACAAACTCTGTTCAGAACATGTTTTAATGGATTTGACGATGCCAATTGATATTGTTGCTTCATATCATGTCCCCTTAGTCTAGGATTGCTCTTTCTTGAAAGCATGCTCTTAAAATTTGGGACAGTATAAAAATTATTTAGGATATTGTAGGTTTCAATTAGATCACCTCTTTCTTGCCTGCTTTTAAGGTTGCCGAGTTCCAGCTTTATAAGTCTTTGTTCATATGTAAGTTTTTCAGTTCCCTAGGCAACTTGTTATAAAGTTTAATTTACATTTTTCATCTTGTTTTGTCACTTGGCTCCAGCTACAGATCTCATACTATAAAGATCCTGTAAAGGAAGCCACAACCTGAGAGTTGAACAAAGACATATTATCAAGACTTATGAACTTTACGTCCCTCGTATGGCTGGCTCAGTTTAAGAGCCCGAGAGGACGCGTGTTCGAGCCCCGCATCGTTCATAAATTTAATATGTGTAAGGTTCTTATTAATCCATGTGATTGATACTTGTGGAGCATGGGTGGGTGCAATCATTTACTGGCTGTTTGTTTATTACTAATAATAGTATTTTGTGAGATGTCTATCACGATTCAATAATGTTTTTGAGTTTCTCCAATATTTCTTGGTAGCTGAAGTTATAAGGTAGCATAGTTGTTTGATGTGAGGATGTACTCAAACTCACAGCGGGCCCGAACTGGAGAAGAGTGACCCATGACTCCAATGGAAAGAGCTAGAGGAGGTCTTAGCCAAGTGGCACACTGAGTTAAGAGACATCTACAGACAGAGACTCTAACTCAGAATAAAAGGGCTTACTAGAATAATAGAATAGAATAAAAATAGTTGTTTGCAGATAAAATGATCTACCCTCCTTTTTACAACTGAGTCAAACTAATAGTTTTGTTTTCAAATGCGACTTGGCCACAACAAAATCATTGAATCTTAGTAAATATGGGGATATATAAAATTAAATTTGTACAGTCAATAGTGCTCCATAAACCAATTCTAAAAAGTTATATTATGATAACATTTTTAGTTCTCCAACTTCATTAAAATTCACTACATAATGCCATAAAAATTCCTTCTGCTAGCAATTTGATATTGTGTGACCAGTTTTGATTTGTCAATATGTGTGTTAGTTAGTAGTTTAATATTCAAAATACTAAGAGCTATAAATGCTTTATGTGGCTGACTGTTTACGACTTGCTAATCAAAATCGGTTACAGTAACAATAGATTCACTTTCCTTCCTATCTTGCTGTATCACTATTAGAGATGTTACCTACCACACTTTGTTTGTCTATATGGTAGTATATAGTAAGTCTGTGGCATTTCTATTGAGTGGTCTACAACTCTCTTAATGTCTTTCAGGCCTTGAAGGAAAATAATTCTTTATTTGAGGGTAATTTAATAAGTGTGGAGCAACACAAACTGAGGATAAAAAGGAAGACAAATGCAGACTTGGACAAGAATAAAGGGCAAGTATATAATGTCACATCTTGGAGTAATTTAAAAAATTTAATTAACAATAACATAGCCGGTGTTACATTAATATCATGCCGGGAACTTGTGGCTATCAACTTTGACTTGATACACAGTTATTAACATAACAAACACATCCATTGAGAAAAAATTGTAATCTTCAATATCAGACCTAAATTTTTTTACTTTTTACGGCTACTTAGAATCATTCACCAGTGGGAGGCTGCTTTACACAGGATGCCGGCTAGATTTTAGGTCCACAGCGTCGCCTATTTCTGCCGTGAAACACTAATGTGTAAGCATTATTGTGTTTCGGTTTGAAGGGTGCCATAGCTAGTGAAATTATTGGGCAAATGAGGCTTAACATCTTATGTATCAAAGCGACCAGCATAGTTGTAGTGCCACTCAGAATTTATGGGTCTTTTCAAGAATCCTGAGAGGCACTGCATTATAATGGGAAGGGTGTATCAAAAATTACCATCAGGTGAATGTTCTAATTGCCTCATTCCATAATGTCATAAAATTTTGTCAAGCAATAATGAATGTATTTTTCATTATGTCAATCTTAATTTAAATTTTAAGCGATTCAATATTTAGTTATAGAAATCACCAATCTAAAAATCATCATTATCATGTGTTGATAGGCTGCAGAAGAGGGCTATTCGCGCTATTTATAACCTAGGTCCTAAAGAATCATTGAGGGCAAAATTCAATGAAATTAACATCTTGACTGTTGCTTCTCAATATATTCTTTATAATGTAATGTGTGTTCATAGGCACATAAGTGAATTTACTAGAAACTGTAATAACCATAATGTTAACACCAGGAAGGAACAGACATAAACTTATAATGCCCACTACTCGGCTAAGTCGAGTTAGTAAGTATTTTGTGGGGCTATGTATGCTTAGATGGTTTGGACATGTCGAGAGAATGAATGAAGAACGATTGACGAAGAAAGTGTATAAGGCCAGTGTGAATGAAAGTGTTGGAAGGGGTAGACCTAGGCGGACGTTTCAAGATCAAATCAGGGATGTCTTGAAAAAAGGCCAGGTCAAGAGTACCCTAAACCGGAGAGCATGTATGAAAGGAATAATGAAAGTGGACGAAGCTAAACAAGTATGTAAGGATTGTAGCAAGTGGAAAGAAGTGGTCTCTGCCTACCCCTACAGGAAAGAGGCGTGATTTTATGTATGTATGTATGTATGTATATGCTTTTACAACAAGATCCCAGAAAATGTTCAAAACAAAAGTATCACGTTATTCAAAAGAATAGTTAAAAAACGATTGTGTGGTAAAGGTTACTATAACATAAATGACTTTCTTAATGATAGCACAGATTGGGAATGGAGTGACCTCACTCAGTCTATTAAATAATAAGTTTAATTGTATAATATTACTTTGTAAACATATTTTTTTCGATGAAAAAAAAAAGATCGCTGAGTTTGTTGCGCCCGTTTTCAGGGCTGAGGCATTAATTTTGGAATGGGTGGTAGTTTTTGAATCTCAATAAGTGATGTTACATCCTATTTTGAATAAAAATATTTGAATTTGATAGAAAAAAGAGAAAAAATATTACATCACACAAAAGGACTTTTTGTAGTAAATATTATAAATCTTTATATATTGGACACCACACCCCTGTATAGTGATTTTTTTATACTTTTTTTTTTATTTTACTTTTAATTGTTATAATAATAATATTGACACACTTTTTACACAAATAATTAATCTTGCCCCAAGTTAAGTATATATAGCTTGTAGGGCTACAAGACAATGATATATTTAATGCAATATACAGTCGAACCTGGATAAGCGAGAACTGGATAAGTGAGAGTCAGAAACCTCTGTAAGAGAGAGTCGTTTTTCCCTCATGGACCTCCGTAAGTGAGACTGCTGCTTATCTATACCTCTATAAGCGACAGTCGAGCTTTATTTCTTTATATTATTTAGGAGGAACTACCTATAGCTACAATAAAAATATTCTATTCTATTCTTTCTAGTGGCTTCTGTGGAAGGGGCACCACAACTCGCCAATGTCACGTTTCAGTAGACCAACAAGCTTAGAGTGTGTCATTTGATCGGTGTAAACGAATTTATAAGTGATTATCGTAATGACCGGTGCCCAGAATCAAAACAGATTTATTTTCTTATTATACCTGAAACAAATATACATGCTGTTAGATTATAATGGACAAACACTGATAATATTACTTATATAAAACATTTATTGTGTTAGTTATAACTTAATATTATTTTGTTTAATATATTTACATAAAGTATTTACAAAAGGAGTAAAAATAAAGGTGAGGAGGCATTTCATGGAGGTGGGGCGGATTTCAGGAGTATATCAGGAAATATGTACATACATAAAAGATACACACGTACAGTAACAAATGACAAAATAAATTTACTATCTGCTATTTTATGACTCATTCTTAACTTTAACAAAAACAATGGTAGAAAGTTCCACTTTCTACCATTGTTTTTGTATTGTTTTCTCGCATTCTTTTCGAATGGACACGTGTGCCTGTGTACCTTGGGACTTACTCAGTTATACATAGTTAATCGATTGCGAAGGAAAGTTGTGTTCTGCATCATGCCAAAACGGAAAATGACAGTACTGTCATTAAGTGATAAACTTAAAATAGTGAATGAGTTTGA
>CATIXQ010000013.1:4215129-4329277 GCA_949711755.1 Leptidea juvernica | reverse complement strand
CAATAATCATTTTAGGCAGAAAAATGTATAATTGCAATAAAATCTTGATACTATAGTATTGCTCAGCAACAGGGAATATGCATATATTTTTGACATCGCTGAAATAGCTATAGCAAATCAAAAATATATTTAAAAACTTGACCGACAGACGTTGTTCTGTATATAATAAATAAAATAATGTATTTTATGAATTTGTCAATAATATATCATAACATCAAGAATTACTTCGTAAAATATGCACCCTGCTGTCGTAATGAAATTGTTTCACAGCAGAACTGCCAAACCGTGCGTCAAAAAATTCTCTCATAGAAATGATATGTATGGACACATCAAAGGAAAAACAAACTTGTTGTTTTTATTTAATTCCGAGCATTTTCCTATTTATTCATCTTTTAAACCTTCTCTGGACTTCCGCAAATAATTCAAGACCAAAATTAGCCAAATTGATCCAGCCGTTGTCGAGTTTTAGCGAGACTAACGAACAGCAATTCATTTTTATATATATAGATAATTGTTGAAAATGTCAATTCACACTTCGGACACTTCAAACGCCTGTCGTCAAGGCACGTATCTACTATGACGTCATAGTCCACAAAATCAATCGATTGCTTGTGAACTGACATATTATATAGATAATTTCTGTTATGCTTTTCACCAAAAACGCTCTAACCAATGGTGTCGCTTTTAATATCTCAGAATTTTTCGCAAATTGTAAAAAATAATTAATTTTTTGCTAAAATATCGATGTAAACATAATTCAAAAGTGACACGGTTTATATAAAAAAATACTTATTTAAATCATAATATGCATATACCCTATGTAAGTTCTAATATTGTGATATGAATTTACCCTGAATCACAAGTGTCTATTTTAATCACACAGCAGTCATAAAAATATACCTACATATTCCTATTGAATTAATCAATTAATCATGAAACTAGGTATATTTACCCTACAAAGTTATTCCACTGTATCAAACAAATTTTCCAGTTTGTGAAATCACACCAGATAAGTCAACGAATTTTATTACAAATTAAAATCATTAAACAGTATGTTCTGCATATCACAAGAGGATTTCAAAGGCAGTACTTTACAAAGACATAATACCGTTCCACACAGCGATAGAATAGTAAAGCGTTTGCCGGCGATGACGCAAAATGGATGGGCGCACTCGTCTTAGCTCTAAGTATGCCGTTGATTAGGAACCGGAATTCTGAAAAGTAAAATAGGTTTTAGCCGTTTTCGGCTCATTAGAGATGCCGGAAGCATTTACATACTCAGAGATGTTATTGAGCCAAATAATATGTTTACGAATTCTAAGTAAAAGAGTTTGCAAGCTAAGATTAAGGATTGGTCTCCGCTGCGCTCCAACTAGATACCGCACTACCCAAGAACAATAGCTTTTTTCTACGGCACCTATTAGATACTTGTGTGCGTGCCATTTTGACACGCAATGGCATCTTTCAAATTTTGTAATATACGCTTCGTCTTATTTTAATGTGAAATTAATAAAATGCAAAATACTTACTGATGATATGTCATCTCAGTGTATTTCTTATATATTGTAGTATTATTTTTACAACGTTTTACTACGCAACATTTTAGTTGCAAAGTTTAACAGAACATGTGGCACGTCAACGTCACACATTGTTCGAGGATGGCTCGAGTAAGCCTACTTTGGCGTAGTATTGGTCACTTTGCCTGTGGTATCTAGTTGGAGCGCGGCGGAGACCAATCCTTAATCTTAGTTTGCAAGACTATTCCTTAAAAAAATAGTAAAGCAATCCATCACATCGTATTTTTTTCTCTAATTATAGTTCCCCTCTTCAAATTGATTTTAACTGTAAAAATTCTTTAAAGTGAGTATATTGAATCGTATAATTATTTGTTTTTTGTTACGTCAAAACTTCTGCACATTTATGGACCATCTGCAATGCAGAGTCTTAAAGATATGAAAGAGAAGAACAAACAAGCGAATTATAATGCTTACTATACAGCTAAGTCGAGTTAGTAAGTCTTTTGTGGGGCGACTTTCAATGAGTGATATCACTCCTAATATTGAATTAAAATTAAGAATTTATTGTAAACAATGGCTACTTGTTACTGACATCATTATTATATCCGGAAGACGACCACTGCTGGACAAAGGCTACCCCCAAAGATCTCCACGACGATGGGTCCTGCACTCCCCTCCTCCAATGTACTCTGGCGATCTTGACTAGATCAGATTTGTCCATCTTGTGGAGGGTGCAGCACTGCGTCTTCCGGTAGGTCGCCATTCGAGGACTTTAACTGCCCAAACGGTCTGTTGAGCTAACCTGCCTACTGCCACTTCAGTTTCACAATCATCTGTGCAGCGACTTTGGTTCTCCTACGGATCTCCTCATTTCTGATTCGACATCGCAGAGAAACACCGAGCATAGTAAGCGACCATGTCTGCGTACCGTAAGTCATCACTGGCAACACACACCTAAAAAGCCTTCGTTTTAGACACTATGGTATTTGGGACGAGAAGATTTTACGGAGCTTCCCGAACTCTGCCCATCCGAGTTGGATTCGACGAGTGACCTCTTTCCCGAAATTGGACCTGCCCAACTGAATTGATTGTCCAAGGTAGACATACTTTCAACATGGACATTAGACATGATGGTTGTTGTAACTGTGGATTTATATAATTTGTTTGTAAGGTGGTATTTGGCGCCCTTTATTTGGTGTGTCGCCTTTCACTCAGAAAACGACGGCGCCTTTTTCTGCCGTGAAGAAGTAATGTGAAATAAGTGGGCAAATGAGACTTAACATCTTTTGTCTCAAGGTGACGAGCGCAATTGTAGTGCCGCTCGGAAATTAAGGTTAAGAATCCTGAGCGGCGCCCTTCAGACCGAAACACAGTCATGCTCATACATTACCGCTTCACGGCAGAAATAGGCGCCACTATAATCTAGCCGGCATCCAGGCGTATCAATTACCATCAGCTGAACGTCCTGCTCGTCTCGTCTCTTACAGTCATAATAGTGTTCACTGACCCGTAGAAGGCGGGGAAACTGGTGTCGACGTCGAAGTGGAAGTTGACGGGGGTCTTGGGCGATGCACAGGCGTAGGCGAGATAGTCGTGCGACGCGTGCAGCTGGCGATGCAGGCAGGGTTCGGAAGCGCTGTGCGTGATCTTGGGCAAGGCTCGCAGCATGGCCTCCAGCGACGCCAGGATCTGCCGGAACTGCGGCCGCTGCTCACGTTCGAAGTTGATGCACTCCTCGAACAGCCGGCGCAGCGACTGCGGAGCGTCCTGTCGCAGCTTCCGCGCGTCCGGCCGCAGCAGTCCGCGTCCCACCTTCCACAGGATCTGACACACACTTACTGTTAGCTCAACTGTCACATCGTAATACCGTCTTATTCATAATAACACCAACCGCTTGTTGAACTTATTGCAGATATCTGTCTGTTTTGCTCGAACACAAATCAGTTACACATCTTGTAAAAATTAGTGTTGTCTTTAAAGGAGGATGGCGAGAATGGACCTACATAATTTAAAAATTAAGGAAGCATCGTACAGATACGATGTTTATATAAAAAAATATTGAGGCGCTTAGATATAGGAGTCAAAAGAAAGTAATTATTATAAATCATCTAAAAAAGTAATCTCAAGTCATCTTGCACTAACGGAACGTCATTATTTATATGGATGTTCCGACACCATCGAACTATCTATATATTCAAATCAGTAGTAATTCACAATAAAATTCGATAAGATTGTTATCCATTGCTAATACTTGCTTTGCTTGAAAAAAGAATGAATTGTGAATTATTAGCACTTCTAACTAATAACCAACTATCTTTACTATCCCATTGCTGAAAAACCATCCACACACATATATATATATATATATATATATATATATCTCTCTTTTAGCAGACAGTAATTTAGCATAGACATAAGATACAAATTATTTATTAAACAATAGATAACGCATTAGTATTAATAAGTTTCCATGATGTACGCCACTTCTTTCAGTGGGTCCCAAAATACATGCATACTCTCCATCCTCCTTTACTATATACTAATCAATCTTTTTATTTCTATGAAGTATTAACTCATTACAACCCTTGTGTCAGAATCACATTAACATTGACTTATCACATAAACGGATGGCCTTAATATACATTCAAGTGGTTGGGTTTTGAGCAACATATGTCGTTCAAAAACATTTTAAACAATATTGAATTAACACATTCAGTCGGTTCAATTAAAAAAAAAAACGTTTAAAAAACCGACTTCAAAAACTAAAAAGCCGTAGGTACAAAAAATAAAATTTCATCGTCCACTTAAACAATAACATCAGTAAAAATGAATGTTCATTAAATAAAAACTACTGGGCCAAACTATGTGAAATATATGGCACCAAACAGCAACTATTTTACATCAAACTTACGAAAAAATCACGTAAATCGGTCATAGATCTCAGCGCAATCGGTGTACATACAAAAAATACCAATCGAACTGAGAACCTCCTCCTTTTTGAAGTCGGTTAAAAATCGATTCTACATTAGTAGCAAAGGTGGCGAAAAGTTAAAAATTCATATGTTGTATTTATAATCTACTCTCTACTAACAGTTCAATCGACAATAAATCAGAAAAAATGTTTTGTATTGTTTCAGCAAGCAATTTATAATAAATAGGCATCATTTATATTGTTAGCGTTAGTGAGTGTCTGGCGGGGAGTTACCTGATCCTTGTTGTTGAGGTGCGAGTAGGGCAACTCTCCTGCCATCAGCTCGAAGAGCACGATGCCGTAGGAGTACACGTCCGAGCGGAACGTGTAGGGCGCCGGCTCCTCCATACGGATCACCTCGGGCGCCATCCACAGGATGGACCCCGTCGGCTGCTGCCACTGCACGCCGCCGCAGGTCGACGAGTCTGGACCACCCTCATCGAATATAATGGTTGTGAAACTGAAGTTGCAGGTGCACATAGCTCGATGGACAGATGGCCGTTTTGGCAGTAAAGTTCTCGAATGGCGACCACGTACTGGAAGACGTAGTATTGGTAGGCCCCCCATAAGATCGCCGGAATGGATGGATGAAGGCAGCGCATGACCGATCGTCATGACGTCCTTAAGGGGAGGTCTTTTTTATGAAAATAAGGGACGGGACGAGCAGAACGCTATGCTTATGGTAATTGATACGCCATGCTCATTACAATGCAGTGCCGCTCAGGATTTTTGTAAAACCCAACAATTGAGCGGCACTTCAATTGAGCTCGTCACTTTGAGACAAAAGAAGTCTCATTTGCTCAGAAATTTCACTAGCTACGACACCCTTTAGACCGAAACACAGTAATTACTGTACACATTACTGCTTCACGGCAGAAATAGGCGCCGTTGTGGTACCCATAATCTAGCCGACATCCTGTGCAAAGGAGACTTGTAGTAGAGATCATAGCAGGGGCCTGGCTATTTTACGCCGTCAAGTCAATTCTCTTTTCTCTTAAAATGTTCCCCATTTGAATCTAAGAGTACACATCATATAGTTTACTATTATAATATTTCCGTAAAGAGTCTAGACCTGAACAGTCATAGCAACCAACGGGCAATCTCAACAATGAGTGTAATACTATTAAAATAAAACATTATTTAAACCCTCACCTGACCACCTCACTTTGGCCGTAGCGAGGCCGAAGTCGCCGATTTTCACCGACCAGTCGTCTCTTAGAAATATATTATTCGATTTCAGGTCCCTGCAAATAACAACATTTCATAGTTTATTATCTGTTCTAACATCCCTATGTTACGTTATATGCCAGTGCTTCTATAACAAGGCTTGAAACTAAGTTTAATAATATTATTCAGATGAAATAGTTACTATACATTAAGGAAATTCTATTGTACTGATGTGAAAACATTCACAATTACAACATCATGAGACAAAAAAAAATATTATTATTGGACCGTAAACAAGAAACTCCTAAAAGTAGCGAGTTTCCTAGAAGTGTAATTGTTATCATATTAAAGGAGCGCTTTCATAATTTTAATGCGTCCGCATGTTGGCTAGTATTATCTATATATATAAAAAATGAATTGCTGTTCTTTAGTCTCGCTAAAACTCGAGAAAGGCTGGACCGATTTGGCTAATTTTGGTCTTGAATTATTTGTCGAAGTCCAGGGAAGGTTTAAAAGGTAAATAAATAAGAAAATGCAGCTAAATTAAATAAAAACAACAAATTTGTTTTTACTTTGATGTGTCCATACATAATTTCTATGAGAGAATTTATTGACGCACGGTTTAACAGTTCTGCTGTGAAACAATTTCATTACGACAGCAGGGTGCATATTTTACGAAATTTATTTATTATATACAGAACAACGTCTGTCGGGTCAGCTAGTATAACATAAATATGACCACATGTTTCTGTGTCCGTACGTCGTTACCTTTTATTTTTATTTTTTTTATTTCTTTGGGATAACAAACAGATCACACAATACATTTTACAATTTCAAAGTACAGTATTAAATTAATTTCTAGTCAAAACCCACACCGTTATCCACAGGTTGATTTTTAAGTGTTACTAGTATCTAATACATAATGAATGGAAAAAGTTTAACAATAATTAAAGTAATAATAATAATATTGACACACTTTTTACACAAATTATCTTGCCCCAAGTTAAGCATATATAGCCTGTGTTATGGGTTACAAGACAATGATATATTTAATACAATATACTTACTTAAACATACATTAATTCATATAACATACATATAAACATACATAAATACATTTAAACATCCATGACTCGGAAACAAACATCCATATCCGGGATTCGAACCGGGAGGTAGGATCGCTAACCACTCGGCTATACAGGTCGCCGCAGGTAATAAGTAAGTACATACAAATATGAAGAAACAAATACAAAACTAGAGGTCTTAAAACTAAATTATTTACAAAATTAATTAAGTACAATATTTTATGGTCGTCTTAACTTTCATTTTTAATCGTAAATAATTGTTTAAATACATTAAAACAAAAGAGTTCATGAGATTTAACATAAAAAAATATTAATCCTATTCATTTAAGATGTCGTTACCTTCATAATACATAGATATTTGATCAAAAATATCAAATGATAAATATGTTGGCTAGTATTACAGAACAGGTAAAAAAACATTAGAATGGCCATCATTTTTTACATATTGTATGTATGTTCATAAAAGTACACATAATATCGACATTGTTTACAATTAGGTACAGCCCTATCGATACGCATGTATTCAAACTTTGATATATTTAATAATTACAAATATCACTTGTATTTGAAGAATTTGGACTTACCGGTGAAAAGAAATCCCTTCTCGGGCTACACTACAGATCTGACTTCTTTTTGTTACGTTATTCAAATGCAATGAATATGATCCATTGTACTGAAACCTGAGCGAAAGCCAGCTTGTTCTACAGGTTGTTCGTTATCAATTTGTTGTGTTATCCTTTTCAAGATTATTGAGGAAAATAATTTATATATGTTTGCCAGTAAATTAATAGGCCTGTAGTTCTCTATATTGTTAGGATCGCCTTTTTTATATAATAATATGATATCTGATGCATTCCATTGTTTCGGTACTACTTCTGTATCAATTATCATATTAAATAGCTTTGTCAGATGAGGAACAAGAATGGGTGCATAAATTTTTAGTATCTCATTACTTATGTTGTCCGGGCCTGGGCTTTTATTTGTTTTTAGGTTTTTAATATTGTCATATACTTCTTTTTCTTGTATTATAATATCATTTGTCTGTGTAAATGTACACAGATTTTGACATTATTTGTATGTTTTGTTATTTCAGACCTCAGTTCCTCTTCCTCTGTTTTACGATATAATTCTTTATAAAAATTTGATGCTTGATCCATTATATCTTTTCTAGTATTTGCTATGGTTCTTTTATTTTCAATTTTGGGGATCCATGTTTTATGAGTACACAATTCTTTGAAAGCTCTTTTTACGCTTCTGTGCTTTTCAAAATTTTTTGTGATAATATTTTTCCTATGAATACTGTAATCTTTTTTTATCGATTTTTTAGTTTCTTTCTTTCAATTCTTCTTTAAGTTCTTTATTTTTATTTTTTGTATTTATCAATTCTGTTCTTTTTTTAATTAGATTGTCTGTTTTTTCGCTAAATATTCTGTTCCGGTTTTTCTTTATCTGCACTTTTTGTGGTGTAGGTCTTTGTAATATAGCCTCTACTAGAAAATTGTAATAAGTTTGTACATCAATTTCTTTTTCCCATTCCCCTTATTTCTTTTCCATGTAACATTTACAGTGTTCTAAGTAATTCTTTGTTTCTTCTTCTGTTTTAGGGATGGGAATCTTTGTTCTGTATGACCTCCTACTCTTCTTGATACGACTTAATATAAAAGTTAGTCGTAACAGTCTATGATCCGACAGAAAATTAAGTTTACTTAAGACCTCAAAGTTTGTGACAGATTTTAGTGAATTCGTCAGGGCAAAATCGATTTCATTTTTGACTTTTTGATCTGGCGACATCCACGTCCATTTATTTTTTTGTTTTTTATTAAAAAACGTATTAGTTATTGACAGTTTGTGTTCAAGAGCATATTCTATTAATCTTTCTCCTCTTTCGTTTCTTTGTCCAATACCATATTTTCCCATGACCATACTTTCTCTTGTTTTAGGTTGACCTATTTTTGCATTGAAGTCTCCTATAACTACAACCTTGCTGTCTGCTAAATCATGCGCTTTTTGAAGGTCATCTATTGTCATCTATCAATAGAAAAAAAATACTAACATAAAACTATTCTCTTTTTAAATTCTTATAATATGAGTCTTAATTTAAGTTTACTAACAATAATTATAAGTTTGTTTTAATTTTTAAATTTAGCTTAACTTAATTATGTAATTTAGTATGGGAATAAAAGGCTTTTTTATTTTATTTTTATTTATTTATTATAATGCAAGACGGCAAAATTCATCGCTTTCGCGAAGTTTCATACGTTATCACGATAAGAGCGCGACTGTCAGCCGGTGAAGCTTATTTCGGTGAAATATGATTCGTCGATCATATTCGGCTGCCCCGCCCACTAGGCCATTCTAATCTCTTTAAACTGTTCTGTGGCTAGTACCATTCTTAAGTTCTTCGGGCACGTCTCCCGGCGCGAGAGTGAGTCCATTGTCGTGTAGGGTCGTAAAGTGGAGGGCACCAGTGGGAGAGGAAGGTCGCCCATGCGATGGACCTACTAAATCTACTGTGGGCGGTCCATTGAACGAGTGTACCAGACTGTCGGCTAGCAGGGAAAAATGGCGAATGCTAGTGGGGCGCCATCACATCAGCCCCTTTCGTGATGACCACGACAAAGCTGCCAAGAGTATAACGAAGAAGAAGTGGCTAGTACCATACCTGTGTATAATGTTCTTGGCGTGCAGATAGTCCATGCCCTGCGCGGTCTGGCGCGCCACGTCGATGAGGTACAGCATGGGCAGCGGCGTCTCCAGCACGTGCAGGTGCTGGTAGAGCGACGAGCCCTCGCACCACTGCGTCACGATGGCCAGCGACGGCTTCGACACGCACCCCATGAACAGTAGGATGTTGCAGTGCCGCGTTTTGCGTAGTACCGCCACCTGCCGGCGACCACCAAGAATCTCGTATTACGATAAGCTTCATCAACACCAGCCTAATGCCTCATCATACACAAACGACCACGAAACAAGTCTAAAGATATTTCTAGCTAACAACTGTCAAAGCCAAAACCCATTGGTCCATATGTGTTGATATTTAGTCATTAAATTTAAATAATTAGTTTTTTTTATGTGTTTTCTGAAGACGATTCCGGTATAAATCAATTAAAGCTCCATCAAAACGAAAAACTACGGCAATCCAATAACATGCCCCGTAAAGTCAGTTGGCATGTACACAGCATTGGTTTTTTTTAAGTAGACGGAAATTTGGGTTAAATGCTGACACGCCGCTTGGCAATGACATGCCAGCTTGTATATGCCAACAAGTAACTCTTCATCATTTTTAATTGACCGTAGAATCCAGCGACATACAATTAACCCCACGTTTTTGTTTGTGTGCGGCGAGAAAAGGATGACACACATATATATATATTTCACCAGTGGGAGGCTCCTTTGCACAGGATGCCGGCTAGATTATGGGCACCACACCGGCGCCTATTTCTGCCGTGAAGCAGTAATGTTTAAGCGTTACTGTGTTTTTGAACTGAAGGGCGCCGTAGCTAGTGAAATTACTGGGCATATGAGACTTGACAACTTATGTCTCAAGGTGACGAGCGCAGTTGTAGTGCCGCTCAGAATTTTTGGGTTTTTCAATAATCCTGAGCGGCAATGGGCAGAGCGTATCAATTCGCTGAACGTCCTGCTCGTCTCATCATTATTTTCATTAAAAAAAGGGTGACATCAAGTTGTAAGAAAGAATGGGTGATCACGTCACACACTCACAATGAAATTAGCGATATAGTCACTCCCATAGAGAACAGTGAGTGGTGTACCTCGTTTTTGAATGCCTGCAGCTGCGCGGGCGTCGGCGTCTTAACGTTAAGCGTCTTAACCGCGACCGGACCGTGCCAGTGCGCCTTGTACACTGTCCCGAAGCTGCCGGATCCTGTCCACATAACATTTAAAATTAAACTTTTGTTGATACAATATTCACATAATACCAGCATCTTGGAGGATCCTCAAATATGGTCTAGGGAAGCGATGGCTGGGCCATGCGTCATGGTCGTGAACATTCGCTATTTGAGGCGGCTGGACACTGGACAGTCAGTTATATAATAAACCTATACATTTTTTTGAATACTTGACATGTTTATAAAATATTCAAAAAATACCTTTTTTTATTAACAGTGTGTATGGATGAATTGGTGCATCCAACCCTTAATAAGTTTTTTATATTTTTTAACTTAATCTGCAGAAAGTTATTACATTTAAAAAGGCCGGCTAGAGTATAGATACCACAACGGCGCCTATTTTTTCCGTGAAAGGGCGCCGTAGCTAGTGAAATCACTGGGCAAATGAGGCTGAATATTTTAGTGCCGCTCAGAATTTTTGCGGTGACCGTCACTGCATTGTAATGGGCAGGGCGTATCTATTACCATCAGCTGAACGTCCTGCTCGTCTCGTCCCTTATTGTCATTGTGATGTGTGTAGTTACAGGTACTATATCATAATGATTAGATAACATAATGTAGTACAGCATAATGTATAGAATTGCAGATCACACTTTGACGTTAGTCACAGAACGTAGTGATTATATTCTCTTTGTTAGTCACAATTAGACCTTGTTACGGAAGGACGTGTTCTATTTACTACTACCCGGGATTTCTCAGTCATAAAATATATAAGGTATAATATATTATATAATCTCAAATAACCCACCTATCCTGGCGCCGATGAGGATCTCATCAGTGTGGATGACCCAGTCATCGTAGCTCTCGCGCGGTGACAACTACTAGACAACTGGGGAATCTAAATGTTCGTGTAATAATTTTTGAACTTGACTCATACCAATGCCTAAGCTTGCCCGTACTGCTGATAGGTCACTCTCTTATCTTCCTCTATCATGCGTCGCACAGCACTGATGTTATCTTCAGTAGTCGCTGTTAAAGGACGTCCCTCACGCGGATCATCATTAAGATTGCTACCCACCTATCCTGGCGCCGATGAGGATCTCATCAGCGTGGATGACCCAGTCATCGTAGCTCTCGCGCGGTGACAACGCATGCTTCCACGACTCGTCCGCGCTTCGGGCACGGGCACGCCGTGGCCTTAGCGTGCCCGTCGGTGATGCCTGCCCAACATACCAATACAATGTTACTTTTTAATACTACCTTTCAGGGGCATGCATTGGTTTTCTGGCAAGGTAGGCACTAGCACTGTAGCGGCCGTTCCTAATATACTATCTACAGATAGAGATAAATTACTACCTTCTACTGTCAGTAATCTGAAGCTGTCCCAATATGGACGCGTGAATTGCTATTTCCATACAAACTTCTATCGCTGGTAAGTCCGTCCTCCCATTGACAGACAGCGTGTACGGATAAGTTGAGTTACCGTCGATAAGTTTATTGGGAAAAGTCAACGATAGTTATGATTTTTATCTCAAGTAGGCCACAACCGGAGATAGACTGAATATTGGGAACGGCCGTAAATCTAATCACTCGTAGATGTGTTGAGTCCGAAAGCGCTATGTTTTGGGGTCCAAATATTCGAAGTTGATTGTGTTTGGCATATAGTTTCCACAGCATTTGGTACGTTTGTGTCATTCTAGGCACAAGTACCTACCTAATAATATAATAATTAGAAATTTAGGTATTGCATACCAAATTAAAATAAAACAATTTTAACACTGGTGCTATAATTATTATTTTTCTTAACGAGCTAGGCACTGCCTAATTGCCTATATGAAATGCATGGCCCTGCTACCTTTCAATGTCACACCTGGGTCGAAACTACGTCATTTATTTTTAGCAAATATACGGACTGAAACGTTGCATTTGTAACGTGTTCTTGCTGCTATTAAATAATTTAGTCATATATTTCTATAATCAATTATATGCAAAATTAATCATCTCAGTTAATTGTACAACAACAGATAAAAGTAGCAGGGAGCTTGTGGATAAAGAGAGCAGTGGACAGAGAAGGCTGGAATAAGCTGGAGGAAGCCTATGTCCGAAAAGGGGTTCAGATCAATAATGACGAAGACAGTACAGTACATAGCCAGTGATTAATACAAATAAAATTATATTTTTTTATAACTATGTAGATATTATTCATATAAATAATCATTTTAAAATTATACATAAGTAAACTTTTCATACATTTGATAATTGTAAACGTAATTTTAGTTTGTAACTGTAACTTAATTGTAAGATTGTAGCTGTAATTTAGCTGTAAGATTGTAACTTAACTGTAGATTGGAAATAAATTTTAGGGTCTTGGGTTTTATTGTTATTAAATATTTTGATAGAAAACGAACTAGCGAGAGAGTTTGAGAAGCTGCGATGACAAGCGTGCGTGTGTGTGCCAGCGTGTGCATGTGTGTGAGTGTGTGTGTGTGTGTGTGTGTGTGTGTGTAAGGGGTGACTGACCTGGGTGCTTTGGCTGTGCTGGTCGCGCTCCTTGTCGTCCTTATTGTGTCGGGTGGACGAGAGGTAGTTGGACGACTGCGGCGAGTTGCTGCTGCACTGTCAACGTACAAACAAGCTCTGTTACTACCTAGGTAGCACTGAAAATGTTTAGAAAATGAAAAACGGCTTAATGTAGCAAGTTGCCAATACTTTTATTGTATTTCGAAGTAATCTCCGTTCCTCTCTACACATCGTCGCATTCGATGGAACCACTGAGAAAAGCAGTGGTCCCATTCTTCCTTAGGGGTCTCTACTATGGTATTTTCGTACGCTTTCACCGCATCTTCAGGGCTCGTAAAGCGAATACCTGTAATTTTATCTTTAGTTCTTGGGAATAAATAAAAGTCGCAGGGCGCCAGGTCAGGACTGTATGGCAGATGACTCATTATCTCGACACCTGCCATAGTGAAATATTCAACAGTCCGTTTTACGGAGTGTGCTGAAGTATTGTCGTGGTGAAGGAGGATCCTGCTTCGAGGGCGCTGCCGTCGAATTTTTTCCAAGACAACAGGCAAACAGCGATTGACATACCAGTCTGCAGTAACTGTCCTTCCATCTTCTAGCACAATTGTCGCGAAATGACCTTTCCGACCAAAGAATGAGGCAATCATCTTTTTTCCTTGACTTCTTCCTTTCTTTTCCTTAGTTGGCCGATCCTCGAAAGGAATCACCCACTGAGCTGATTGTCTTTTGGTTTCGGGTTCGTAGCAATATATCCAGCTTTCATCACCTGTGACGATATCAAATACAGCATTTGAGTCACCGCCGTTGAACTTATCTAACATTTGGCGACACCAGTCCATGCGAAAGTGTTTTTGGTCGTCGGTTAAAGTATGGGGAATCCACCTGGAACAAAGCTTCCTGACGCCTAAATGTTCGTGTAATAATTTTTGAACATGACTCATACCAATGCCAAGGCTTGCCCGTACTGCTGATAGGTCACTCTCTTATCTTCCTCTATCATGCATCGCACAGCACTTATGTTATCTTCAGCAGTCGCTGTTAAAGGACGTCCCTCACGCGGATCATCATTAAGATTGCTACGTACACGCTTAGACTCGTTAAACCAATTGTAAATAGTGGCACGAGATGGGGGTTCATTAAGAATTAATGCTAATCGCAGCCTATCATAGCTTTGTTGTTGAGTAAGCCCACAACGAAAGTCATAATAAATCATTGACCAAAAATTTTCTCGCTCGCAGATTTGCCGCCAATTCAAAAAAACAAATGAGAAATGAATGCAATATAATACATAAGATATGATATAGATTATGTTTTTAACTGGCCAGTTCTAAGCATTTTCAGTGTTACCCACATATTACGAAGCAAATGTGTGTGTGTATGTGTACTTATGTACGCATACAAGAAGTAAATCTCGTGCTATTTTCTGTTTGTATTTTGTCCTGTGATTCCTCTGTTGTTGCAAGAGAATGTGGGCGGCGGTGATCACTTAACACCAGTTGAACTCCTAGTTTTATTCTCGTTTTCCATAAAAAAAGAAACTAATGAAAGTATTATTATACCGCACAATTTAGTTAATTTAATCTGAAGTATGATACAAATGGTCTAGTTCACCAATTAACGTCAGGGTGTCGAATTTAGGTGTCATCTTAAAAAATCACTCTGAGTATTTAACCCTAACGCGTCAAAGGAAGTATCTACAAAAAGGCTTTTATACTTCGTCACACTCGCTTGGATGGGATTGCTTACGGCGGCGTCGTTCCGCGGGTCATTCCCTTGATAGGGCCACGCGTCGTGCTCGTGAACGGGCGTGCCATAGTGAACTATGCCTTTGATGTTAACTTTATTTTTTCAAAATACACGTACCGTATATTTTGATAAAAATGTTCGCAACACATTTATTTGCATTTATTGCACCTACCGGAATTCGAACCCGGGACCTCTAGCTTAGTAGTCAGGGTCACTAAGCATTCGGCTATATGGGTCGTCTTATTATTTGTAAGTAATCACTACATTTAGTTCCTATTTCTACTTTTTATACATAATAATGATAAATAATCGTAATAAATAAATAAGTACCTGATTCTGTTTCCTCTGGTGTTCGGCCAGGGTCATTGGTCGCTGCACCATGTTGATGCACACGTTGGGAGCCGAGTTGGATCTGTCCTGCTGGTTCAGTGAGCGTGGGTGTTGCTGTCTGTGGGTCACAAAACCCGGTCACTACGTCACTATTTACGTTTTTACGTTGAAAGGACTATTTAACCTCACAGCAAATCTATATATATATATGATGAAAATGGTCTTTGTTTGAGTCATAATCACGCCTAAACCACTAATCGTATCGACATAAAACTACCATCATTCGATGCGAAATTTATCCTAGATGGTTTCCGGCTATTTATTTTTTTATTGTATTCGTAATAAGATAAATACAATTTAATTTATTTCCTTTTAAAATTCGCCCAGCGAAGCGGGCGGGAACGGATAGTACTTTATTATTTGTTATGTTTTTAAGGTGATAACCCTCACTTCTAGGATCAATACACAAATAAATTTTGAAAACAAAATTTATGAACGATGCGGGACTCGAACCCACGACCTCTCGCGTTCCGTGCACATGCTCTTCATCTACAGTATCTACTTTACAGTTAATTTTTGATTAGTTGACCTTGCAAGAGCGACATCTCAAGTCAATTTCCTAATAATATGCAAATACTGGGGTTGAGCAGGTTATCAACTGTAAAGATCCTGTAGATGAAGCCACAACCTGAGAGTTGAACTAGACATAGAAGATTTATCAACGATACGTCACTCGAACGGTTGGCTCAGTTGGTAGAGCACTCGCACGGAACGCGAGAGGTCATCGGTTCGAGTCCCGCATCGTTCATAAAATTTTGTTTTCAAATTTTATCTGTGTAAATACTTTACTGGTTATATTATATACCTAAAGTGGTCTAAATTTGATAATTTTCATTTCGATAAACTCTGGATTTGCTCCTAAATGTATTTTAAAACAATTGAAAATATAAAGATGAAAAGGCAGTCATGAAAACTGCTAGTTATGAAATTGATGAAACCAAGTAAATACCAACTTCTAAACTAACTTCACCGCTGTCTAAAGAGGCCATTTTTTAATGTCAAGGGCTCACATTCAAAGAAGTGATAATAATTCCTACATAACTCTTTATCCCGATTATTTTTACGTATATTGTTCTAAATGTGTATCACGCTCCCTGGGGAACTCTTAAAAAATATCATCATCATCATCTCAACCGGAAGACGTCCACTGCCTCCCCCAAAGATCGCCATGACGATCGGTCCTGCGCTGCCCTCATCCAACCTACTCTTGTGTGGGCCTACCAACACTGCGTCTTCCGGTACGTGGTCGCCATTCGAGGACTTTACTACCCAACGGCCATCTGTCCGTCGAGCAATGTGCCCTGCCCATTGCCACTTCAGTTTCAAATAATAAAATATAACATTTAAAAAATATAACACGTCGTAAATAAAAAATAAAAACACGGAGCGCCTGGTAGAAGTAAAAATTCTCAAGTATAAATCAAATTTTTTAATTAGTACTTTTTAATCATACGGCAGTCAAAAAAATAATATTACCTGTTAAAAAATTTAAATGTGTCATAAAAAATAAATTAACATCTAAGGCCTATTATAATGTGAAAGATTATTTGAATGATAAAGATAGTTGGAATTAATGTTCTAAATTTTGTTAATGAATATTTTTATACTCATTTGAATGCTATTGAAACTTTTGTACTTCATCCTGACTTGCACTAAATAACTTATAAAGTTTTACAGTGAATAAAGATTTCTTTGACTTTGAATAATGGTGACAAATTGTCGTCAAATAAATTATATCAAACACTCTTGAGCGCTCGAAACTCAAAAATCGGCTCCCGGGTCCGAGACTTTTACTAACTTGTTCGGATAGCTGAACTGTGACGAAACATACAGAATACCGGCTTGGTTCTCTGGATTCTTGGCGAGCAGCGCTGCGTAGTACGTGTCAGGCATTCGGACCTGTACAAGACATCATTATTATTATGAATAAACTTATATATAACCTTTCAAAAGAATACGGTAAATTTAAATATCTATCCTAGACAATGACGTTCTATACATATATAAGGACAAATCAATTGCAGTCTGATGGCGGAACGGCAAAAGTGTACTTATGGACTGTAAGTTAAGTGGACTGTAACTCCTTAGTCGTGTGTCAACTGTCACTGTCCGAATCAAATCCGAACTGAATAAATGTTTTACATTGGTACTTATTGACTAAGAATATTTTAAGCAACTGGTATAATGTATAAATGTAGGTATATTATGGTGTAATTTGTGGCTTGTTCCATATTTCGGCTTTGTTTTTATATGACGTGATTTGTCTTTGTATAGAACCTCATTATAGGTTTTTTTTTGTGGACAGTGTAGTGTACTGACATCTAGTCTTAACAGAGTATGTGTTAACTATCATTGTCACTGTCATGACATCGACAGTCACATTAACCGTGTAACGTTGAGTACTATATAAGGAATGCACAGTACAGCGGAAGGCCAGTTCTAATCGGCTATTGGTTGCGTGCGGACGTGTCCGGGTGTAGTGCTACATAGTAAAGATTAGTTGTTTCACTCGTGAGCAAACGAGGAACATTACAGACAGGTATTACACCAGCTTCAGATCCATTTTTTTTAAAAGGACATTACAGATGTGCATAAATAATTGCCCAAGTCTTTGTTGGGAAATCTTTCGAGCTATGCTGATGCATATTTTTGGAGGTTTTGAGTTTTTAGGAGGTGTCCGCGTAATATGGGTTCTGTCTCAGGGTCCAAATACGTAAATGTATTTTCCTGCTCTCGAAAAAACAGTGCAAAAATAAATGACAACTCAAGTGAAGAATGTGTCTCATCTACATGTCTCTCTAATGCCAATATGAATTTACCAATCAAACATTAAAGACATTATTTTGTATCGATAATTACGTCGTTAAAAATAAGAGACAAATAAAACTCTGATGACATTCGACATAATATTATGTAGACATACTTAGGGTTCACCAGGTGTTCACCTTAGCCTGAGCTTAGGATAGCAACAACCAGCAACCATCAATATTAATGTCCCTTGCTGTTTCACTCTGGCCAGCCGCTGGTGTGTTATTCTCCATTCTCAATCATAGGGGAGTGAGAATTATAATATTCTACGTTCTTAATCGAGATAAAATGCCGCTTAGGATTCTTGATTGAAACAAATATTATGAGTGCCTTCCCAATTGAACAGATTGTTTTGATATAAAACGTCGTCATAAAGCGACTTCAAATGGAAACACAATAATGTTTGGACATTACTGCTTTCCGGTAGAAAAAGGCCATTACCCATAGCACACGGTGGTCATACAGCATAATTCATGTCGTGGCAACATAGCCTTTGAGCGATATATACTCTCAATACTAGCAATAAGACCCATAGTGCCGATGATCATTGACATTGTGAGTACATTTTGTGCCCCTGTGAACACCAATAGTGACACAGCGTCAGTGATACCGTGCTCGTCATCACCACCGGCGCACCCCGCGCTCACAGCCCTGTCCAACCGCGCACTAAGAGACCGAGTCCGCAGTAAGTGGTGGGACGTTATCGCGAACCCACCACACTCACCTCCGAATGGTCCGAAACTAATCGGTACCGACAACGATCAAACGTGAGTAAAGTCGGATTAATAAATAATTTGATTTATATATGGTATACCCTCATTTAAAAAAAAATACATACCTGATGGCATATACTAGGGACTTTGTCTGCACATCTCTGGTGGAACTTAAAGTTACATTGTGAGCAGTAGAATCCGTTAAAGAGCAGCCTTCTGCAGCACTCGCAGAATGACAGCGTGAAGAATGTCTTCCGTGTGTACTGATGCGACATGTGGGACATCACATGTAGCTTGTCTAGTGTCCGAACCGTTACCTGCAATTGTTAGCAAAAGAATACTCAGTACATGGAGTCATCCACAACTTAAACACAACTACGTAGGTCACACTAAAAGTTTTGCGTAACTTAAAAAAACATTATGTTATAACCAAAATATTATGATTATTGCTTTTCAAAATATTATCTATCCTTTACGTTTTAAACATTTTTCATGCGCTTGAACCATTTTATAAAACAGGAGGATCACAGATCTGAGGGTGCTTCTCTCCCAAAGGCATTTTGAAGACAAACGGCACAGTCGTGCGGAGAGAGAGAACTTTTAAAATCTTAAAAAATCATCGCTCTAAAATCTTTTCGACTTAATTCCATTATAGTTGCGTACGTAGAACTTTAATGTGTGATAAAAAACAATTGATGATCTCCCGCCAATTGTTTTTGTTTTATTACTAAGAAGGTTGCATCGTTTCAAAAACTATAACATTCGAAATTCAAATAGTTCCGATGAGCTAGAAGTGCAAAACTTTTAGTGTGCCCCATGTATTTGCAACGCCGCACATGGCCACACTCACACATGTTCACGATACTCACTGACATTGGTAGACACGGTGTGTGCGCATTTATTTAAACAAATCGTACATCAGTCGATAACTCAGTGGCATTCGTTGACAAGAACGAAGCAAGATGGACGCGATAGATTAACTTCAGAATCCGACAATGATAACGAGTTTTCATATACATCATTGTTAATAATTGAAACTATTTGTACCGGTAACAAATGATTAAAGCGCTAAAAGTATTTTACCAGAATGTTCGTGGGCTACGTACGAAAACAAGCGATCTTAAACTTAACATTTTGTGTAATGACTATGACATTATCATTGCTACGGAAACCTGGCTTACAGATGGTTTTCATAATGGAGAATTATGTGATGGCCGTTATGACGTTTTTAGATGCGATCGTGATTTTCGTGCAACTGCAAAGAAAACTGGCGGTGGTGTCATGATTTGTTGTAAAAGAAATCTACTTGCTCAAGAGAAATCGGAATGGTCATGTATTGGCCTAGAATCACTTTGGATTACCATACCGAGTAGTACACTGGGATCCCGTAATCACCGTCAGCTTCATGTCGGTGTTGTTTATATGCCACCTGATAAAAATCAGGCCACAAATCTTGTGACATTTACAGCAGCACTCTCTAATTATTTAGTTAACAATCAAAACGATAATGTACTTCTATGTGGGGACTTCAATCTATCTCACGTGAAATGGTCTCAACAGGGGGTAACTCACTTAAAAAAAGGTTCAATAGGTCTTCAAAATGCTGCCATAGAATTTTTGGATATGTGCAGCATAGCTGGGCTGGAGCAATACAACTTTCTTACTAATGCAGCACATAATACTCTTGACTTAATATTTTGCAATTTCCAAATTGATATACTGAGAGCTAAGCAGTCACTCGTTCCAGAAGATAATTATCACCCGTCCTTAGAAATAGACACAACTGATCTTAATATTAAATTTTTGAAAAATAAATCTATCTCTCGCTTTAATTTTCATAGATCAAACTTTATTGAAATAAATGAAGGCCTTTCCAAAATAAACTGGCATAACACTCTACTAGGAGACAACATCAACGACATACTTGATATATTCTATAAGCAGATTAATAATCTGATAGCTCTGTTCACACCTAGAATTACAAATAAATCATCAAAAAAATTTCCATGCTGGTATAGTAGAGCACTTATACACGTGGTAAAAGATAAATTAAAACTTCACAAAAAATGGAAAAAATATAAAAATCCGCTAGATTTCGATGAATTTTGCTTACTTCGTTCAAGACAAAAACTTTTACAAAAAAAATGTTATAAATTTTATATCGATCGTATGCAAGAATATATCAATAAAGATCCTACTCGTTTATGGTCATACGTTAAATCCCTAAGAACGGGTAATATAGGTCATCCTAACACTATGTCATACAACGGAAAAGATTTCAATAATGAGACCGAGATGTGCTCTGCTTTTAGTCAACACTTCAAAAGTGTTTTTGAAAATCCCGCAGATTCCTATGATGATTATGAACTTCCATTGGGTTGCCTAAACAACGAACTTATATCGAAAATATCAGTAGATGCACATGAAATAAAACGCATTCTGAAATCACTCAAAATAAATAAGGGCGCGGGCAGTGATGGAATACCTCCAGTGTTTCTTAAAAATTGTGCCGATACTTTAGCTTTACCTTTATCAATTATATTTACCTTGTCTGTTAATCGTTACGGAGAGTTCCCTGCAAAATGGAAAGAGGCCCTCATTGTGCCAATATACAAAACTGGACAACGAAACCAGATCGTTAACTACAGACCTATATCAATCCTCAACTCGATGGCAAAAATTTTCGAGATTGTAATACAGAAGCGTATTACACCTCTCGTACATAAATTTATACCACCAGAACAACATGGTTTCATGAAGAGGCGCTCTACTGTTACAAACTTGTCTGTGCTTGTTAATTACACTGTCGATAAAATGAGTAAAGGAAAACAGGTGGATGTTATCTATACGGATTTTGAAAAGGCTTTTGACCGCGTGGATCACATTATTCTGCAAAAAAAAATATATGCGCTTGGTATAAGAGGTGATTTACATAGATGGCTTTACTCCTACATAATAAACAGAAGACAGGCTGTAGTTCTGGGTGGTGCCAAAAGTGATTTTATATATGCGTTATCTGGAGTTCCACAGGGACCTATTTTAGGACCATTGCTGTATAACGCATACTTATTTGACATATTTACCTGTTTTAAACACGCACGTTTCTTGATGTATGCAGATGATAAGAAAATTTACTATGCCATTGATTCAACTACAGACTGTCATCTCATACAAAAGGATTTGAATAATCTGGCAGTATATTACACGAAGAATCGCATATGTATAAATGGCAGCAAATGCCAAAAAATAACATTCACGAGGCAAAAATGTCCGATTAAATTTACGTACAAGATAGGTGACTCCTTAATAAAAGAAGTAAAGTCAGTTCGGGATCTTGGTGTTACACTGGACTCTAAATTAACTATGTCTGAACACATTGAAATTATAACTAATGGAGCTCTTAAACGACTCGGATTTATCAAACGTACATGTAGTTCTTTTACAAATATAACATGCATAAAAACTCTGTACTCAACATACGTAAGGAGTATCCTTGATTATGCATCATGTATTTGGTCACCTCACTATGCAGTACATATAAACAAAATTGAGTCTATACAGAAGAAGTTTGTCAGATTCTTGTGCTTCAAGGATTACTCTCATTTCGACACCTATTACGATGTCTGTGTACGCTTTGGAATGGAACCTCTGTTTATACGGCGGAAAAAAAGCGATATACTGTTACTCCATATGTTATGGAATAACCTTATAGACTGTTCGGAATTATTAGAATCTATATATCTAAGCGTACCGGACTACAGAACCCGTCACACTTCCTTGTTTCACGTCCCCCAAGTAACTACAAATTATGCCCAGAACAATATTTTAAAACGTATAACATACTTATATAATACCGAGTACGCAGGTACTGACATTTTTGCGACGTCTAAGCAACGCTTTTTACACGAAATCTCAATACTTAAAACACACGAAAATAAAATTGTATAACATAAACACGAAAACACTCAATCAGCTACACCCTCACTCACCTACACTATACACACACACACACACACACCTCTTAAATAATATTATTATTAACGTATGTAATAATATTAGCATTAAATAACAGATGTATACCTATTAAAGTTTTGTAACTATTATTCTTAATCCTAAATTGGCATATTTGTAAAATTATTTGTAAGTCTATTGTAATGGTATATAAAGCTGTTGGATTATTAGTAAATAAATAAATAAATAAAAAATAAAATAAGGAAAGCATCCGGGAAAAAAATTGGAATCTGCATCTTGGAAACACTCGAAATTAGTGTCTCGGTCAATTAGCCGACACGCGCGTACACGATCACGTCAAGTACCCGCACTGACACGTGCGAGTTAAAGCGGAGTTCAGTACTGTACCATCGGTTATATATATAATTCTTTTATACGTGTGTTAACAGTGTACTCCTCCGTAACGGCTGGACCGATTTGAATGAATTTTTCTGTGTGTGTTCAAGTGGATTCGAGGATGGTTTAGATTCACAACAATTGTAAGGTATTTACTAACAGCTATTTAGGAGGTAGTTCAATAATTGAACTACCTCCTTAACTGGCTATTAGTTGCTCTGGACCGATTTTGATGATTTTTTAAATTCTCAATACAGTCCATATATAATTCTCCTACGTATGATAGTGATCTCCTCTTAACGTCTGGACCGATTTTTCAAATTTAACACGTGTCCTCTACACACGACGTCTGTCGGGTCCACTGGTAGGTTATAAACACGACCACTCGCATGCAGCCCGTGAAGAGTCAAAATGTCTGAATAGTTTTTATTCCAGTAGGATATACAAGAATTTTATATATTACATTCAAAGAGAAAAGAGGTTTTGTGTTTATAAATGACCTTTTGTAGGTTTATGTTTTATTAAAACTATGTCTAATCAATCTATACCTTTATAACAACTAAATATTACTAGGACCTTTACCTACTGGTGGAAGCCCAGGCTGCCACGCGTACTTAAGGGGGCAAAATGTGGAGATTCGGAACACCTCATTTGCCATGAATTTCTGTACCTAATCTGCTGGGTCTCCACACCGCTAATTTCGAATTGCCACTCCTTCAAGTCGGGGGTTGAATACCGCCACAGTGCTGTACTTAAGGCGTTTTTCTTTTTGGAAAGTCATAAATCAAGCAGGCTCATTAGCATCCCCCCGATTGTGCTGCGGACATGTGCTCCTGAATTGGTGCTGGAATATCTAGAGCAGCACCAGCTGAGCAGCAATTATTAGTCCGTCAAGGTCGCTCAGATGGAGATCTTCTTATACACACCCTAAAATATGGGGTAGGTACGGGTTGAGTGATAATGGTTAGCGGTTAGTGTAGCACAAAGCGCTTATAGCGAAGCTGCTCTCCTAAGTGCTTCCCGAGAAGTTATGCCAGTGGATAGTGACCCCTTTTGGCCGATAAGAGCACAAAAGCCGAGCCTTAAAACCCATAAACGTCATGAACACTATTCTATAAGGAATGTATGAACTGCTTCTTATGCCAGCACAGGGTATGCTTATTACGCCGTCGATACAACTTCTATCGGGATATCATCGACGAAAATACCGTAGACAAACATTTTGTCTCGAAATCCAGTTCAAACATTCAACCCATTCACGACCTAACGATTCAAACATTCGATTCATCATAGAGTAATCTCAGATCAGATGTAGGTGTATCTCTTTCCTATCATGGAAAGTGGTCAATGAGTTGTTTCAATAAAAAGATTGTTTGCAGCAGTTTAAATTCCGCAGTGGACAGTACATCCCTGTGTGAAATTCCGCTCGTATTATGATGCCGTATGGCAATCAACAAACACACGTTTTGCGAGAAACCTTTTGCCGATTCCCGAAATGATATGACTTACGAACCTTCTTACTTACTTTACACTTCTAGGACACAATCAGAGATAAAATTGATAAATTATTTTATGATTATATAAATCACCTTAATTAAGGAGTTGAAATCATTCATGAAATAAGTAGCTAGAGCCCAAAAGGATAAAATTTAAAGGAACCGAAATACATGACAAGTAAACTTCTATTCTATTCTTCCTACTATGGCTCCTGTGGAAGGTATACCACAATTTTGCCAATGTCACGTTAAAGTAGACCACCAAGCTAAGAGAATTTTTGTATTCTTATTTGTTTAGATGACAGCAATACTCCATAAGTGGCCAATCTTCCGCTTTGTGGAGTGCTAGAATATGGGCCGGCTTATCTTTAGAACTAATATACCAGCTTAATATCTCCACAACCTACTAAAGAAGCTTGCCCCGGTGAGATCCTGCATCAGGTTGTATCCTAGAATGAACATCTAAAGCTGACCACAAGGGTGAAGGTGAGTGCTGATGTACATAATATGGGGGCTCCATAAAAATACACCTAAGTCGAGGGCACTATATGGACTTGCTCTATCTGGCACACAATCAACCCGCAAGGTGAATCCATGGCATGGTAAGAAGTTTGTTTCACTGTATTTTATAACTGACTTCAAAATAGGAGGAGGTTCTCAATTCGTTGGTATGTTTTTTTTATATTTGTTATGTCAGAACTTTCGACTGGGTGAACCGATTTTGATAATTCTTTTTTTATTTGAAAGCTGGTTCTTCCCGTGGTGCCATTCGTTCAGTGTCAGCCAAGGTAGGTGTGTAACTACATAGATAGGTGAGATGTACTTGAGTAGTAGTAGTAGCACGCGCGATGTAAGGAGGCGAGAGCGGGGCCTCGGCGGGAGGACACCAATTCCAAAAATAAAATTATTATGCAGGTGTTCCGCAGGGATATTGATTGATATTGAGATACTCCAAGGGTCCCAAAACGCAATCCTGAAAAGTATCATAAAAGCGCCATGGTTCATAACCAACGAAGAGGTCCACTAGTCAAGGGATGAAGAAATTGCGGCAACTCGAGATAAATATAGAGCTCCTTGTATCTAAGCAGGCAAAACGACTTAAAAGAGCATGATGTGTTTTCTGAACTAGACAAATAGAGAAATCTAAAAGAAAGAGTCCTTCTTGCTGGAAAAGGGCCTTTAAACATCTCATCCCCTTATACCACCTGCTTATAGTATAACCTACTGATTGCAGATAGTTAATTATTGTACATATTATATGTATTGTTATGGAATAGCGTTTTTGAAGTAGGCTTTAATTTTTTTTAATTGTAAATAATAAAACATGAAATTTTCCTTCAAAATTTTTTTCTCACATAACGAAAGAGCCTGAATTTAATAACACATGTAATATTTTAGACAGCTTTACCAATTGAACATTATATTTAAGTAGATGTGGTAAAGTAGAATTTGTATTAAAAAATGTTTATTATATTCATGTAAATAGTTTTAACTGTAAATTTTGTATGGAAATGTATATTTAGAGTAAATATCAATGTTTTGGACTATATTATTATTATACTGGACAAACAATTATTATTATTTAAGTTTGTTTTTGCAACCATTTGACTTGTGTGCTGTGATTAATAGTGTAAAGTTGTTTATGGGACCCCTACTATTGAATTAGGACTGATTCGCTTCTGACACTCGCAGGCTTGTGCTTTGTGGTCAACAGTCTAAATTTGTTTTTGGGACCTACTAGTGCACAAAGGGCAATTCATTTAGATAAACATTCATAGTTTATAACACTACCAGTTAATAATTATAATATCAATAGTGAAATTATAATAGTTTAGTTAGTTAGCTGGGCTGTTTACACACTTAGCCTCTAGATTGGGCCATTGTGTGTTTTTTAAAAAAAGTGTCTTCTTACTCCAACCAGCCCAGATCATTCCAGAAGTCTAGCAGTCTTTTTAAGTTACTGCAAGCATCTGGAAGTGATGCTCGTGATTGGAGTATTTGTGCCCATTGTTCGGCCACACTGCTGCACTCCATAAGCATGTGTTCTGGCGTTTCCTCCACCTCAATGCGTCCTCTGCACAAGGGCCTGTCTGTTACACCTATGATAGACAGACGCTTGTTCAAGGGACGAAGGGAAGTGAAATTATAATATACCGCAATATATTATTGAATTTTCCAATAATAGTGATATACATAACATTAATATCAGGAAACAAACTTTCATCCACTGAGGTAAGACAGTTATTACATGTTTTATAGGATGAACTATGCCCTTCTACAATAGGATGTCAGAAAATGTACATAATGAATGTGTTGAAATACATTTATGTAATAAAGTTTACAATAACATGTCTTATTATGAGAGACCACACTTGGCAATTGAGTTTATGCTAACAGGTGAGAATCTCTCTCTGAATGAATGTGGATGATGCCGCTACTGTACTCAATAACTTTTGTATTAATTTAAATTTACTTTTTTGACTTACTAGTGTAAGACATTGACTATTTGACATTAGAGTATGTTTGTTGCATCATTTTACATATTATATTGTAAATCTTGATATAAAAGAAAGGCAATGAGTGTCTTGCTGCTTCTTCTCATTAGCTCAACCCTTTACGAAGTAGCGGTAGATTCAATAAGAAAAATATTTTATTATTTTTTGGCATTCATAAGTGTCATTTCCGTGACCTACATGAATAAACTGTTTTTCATTTGATTTTGAATGCGTTTCTGCATGTCATGAATGTATTAATAATATAATTTAACTCTGCCAACAAGCCATTTCTTTAAATAAATATTGTATGTAATGCAATTTAATTTTAAGCCATATCTTTTCAAATTCTTAGTTAATTCTTATGGTTTTATTTATGAAAATAATGGATGAGACAAGCAGGACATTCAGTTGATGGTGACTGATATGCCTTGCCTATTATAATGCAGTGCCACTCAGGATTCTTGAAAAACCCAAATATTCCGAGTGGCACTACAAATGTGTCCGTCACCTTGAGACAAGATGTTAAGTTAAGTCTCATTTGCCCAGTAATTTCACACGTCATTTCAGTCATTACAGAATACTGACAAAAGACCCCAAGAATTATCGAACTTGTGTAATAAATATTATCTACAAAGTAAAAAAATATGACAAAGCAATATCAATAATTTTGATAGGTAGCTTAACAACAGCTGTTTAATAGAGTACTATAAAAATTTAAAAATGAATGACTGACCTCCTCAGCATCAATCATAGTGATGTCAGTATCCCAAGGTATCACTTCTTTATTTCCTGTCCTAACTACTTCACACATTTCGCAAGTTAAATTTCGAAGTTTCAACGCTTTCGAGAGCGCCTCACGTAAACTAACACCTTCTTTCACTTGTACACTAGTGCGCTGCTGGTTCGGCAGATGCGCTCTGAGAAACACTTTGGGCTGCCGGGTGAGGGTGTCATACTTCTTGGAGTCATCATGCCACGAATACTCCTCGCTGTGGTCCGGCGACTCACACTGCAGAAGCTCTCTCAGTGATCGCTCCCTCAACTCTAAATTATGCAACTTCGCTGTAAGTTCGTGGTATTCCGTGAGATACAAAGACGGCGGATGCTGCAAACCAGCAAATTTAGCATTCAGAGCATCAATGTTTTCACGCGTGACGTTTATTATGCTCTGAATATTTCGAATTTCATATGTTGGATCGGCTACGTCGTCACTATCCGTAGATGTCGACATATTATCACTGTTAAGGGATAAAGCGGGTATACTTCCATTAATTTTTCTTGAACAAATTTCTTTTTCACTAGTAACTGCCATTTCTTTACTAATTTTATTTTCACTCAATTTTCTTTGCGCACACTCGCGCAGATTAGACACAGCCTACAGGACGACTTTGTTTGTTGCCATGTCGAAAGGAAATAGAAAATTCAAGTGTGGATGTCACTTGTCACTAGCAAAAGCTAGCAAAGAATATACCTACTCTATTTGACAGTACTAGTAAGTACTGTCATAAGTATTTCAGTGTTTATTGAAAATACGATTTTCTCTTGATATCAAGCAGACAACTAACAAGCATTAGTGCTTAGGTGGTAAAGTAGTACTCTAGTCTCGTAGATTGTAGAATAAAGAATCCCTAGGTTATTGTATTCCTATTTCCTCCCACAGCCACGATTGTCTCGGAGCAAATACCAAGCCTGGAGAATGTGCATTTTATAATAATATTTTGTAAGTAGTGCGAGAGAAAGAGACGACATGCGGCAATCAACTTGGGATACAAATCCATATGTAGCTGTTTTTTATTCGAGTAAGGTAGTGCTTGCCACTATAATAGCGGAAACATATCGTTAATAAAAGAAGTGTGAGTATAAGACACAATAAAGAAACATGCTGTTGGGTTAAAGCTACATGCTCTTGATTCGTGTGCCCTCCGACTATATCCATATAAAATTCATTTACACCTGCCGATACATTTTGATGTGAAAGGTCAATGTTTTGGATTTTAAACTACTTTCTAGTGATGCAATTTTGTGTTTTAATCTTCTTTTTTTATGGAAAAGGAGGACAAACGAGCATACGGGTCACCTGGTGTTACGTGATCACCGCCGCCCACATTCTCTTGCAACACCAGAGGAATCACAGGAGCGTTGTCGGCCTTTAAGGAAGGTGTACGCGCTTTTTTGGAAGGTACCCATGTCGTATCGTCCTGGAAACACCGCACAAGTAAGTTCATTCCACAGCTTTGTAATACGTGGAAGAAATCTCCTTGAATACCGCACTGTGGAGGACCGCCACACATCCAGATGGTGGGGATGATATCCTAACCTGTGGCGTGACGAAGGTGGGATTCGGCGGTAGGAATCAGCTGAAACAGCACTTCGGAACACTCCCCATAATAATTGCGGTAGAGGACACACAATGAAGCGATGTCTCTACGCAACGCCAAGTGATCCAGCCGTCCACAGAACACTGGGTTCTCGTCAATTCGAGCTGCTCTACGTTGCACGCGGTCAAATGGATCGAGCAGATACTGGGGTGCGCCAGACCAGAGATGACAGCAATACTCCATGTGTGGCTGGACCTGCGCTTAGGAGAGCGATAGAATATGGGCCGGCTTGAAGTATTGCCGTGCTCTATTAATGACGCCCAGCTTCTTCGAAGCCAATTTGGCTTTGCTCTCTAGATGGCCGCGGCATTGGCAATAGGTCGAGATATCGAGACCCAAAATTCCGATACTAGGCGAGGCTGTAAGGGAAGAGTTGTCGAAGAGCGGATACGACAAATGGGATTTTTTTAGTGGTAAACGTGCAAACTTGAGTCTTCTGGGGGTTAAATTGGACAACGTCCAATTTTCCCCATTCCGCGACCTTCTCAAGAGAGGACTCGATAGAAGGCACAAGTTTCTCCCGGCACTGGTCCACGATTTCCCTAGAGAGATCTGCATGGCCCGTGTATACGGCATCGCCCGTGCTGTCGTCTGCATAGTAATGTATATTAGAGGTGTCCAACATATCATTGATATGCAGAAGAAACAGTGTGGGAGACAGCACACAGCCTTGCCCCAAGGCTGTGTACTACAGTGTTCACGGGCTTCGGGTTCGAGGAATAACCGTCTATAACGACCTTTATGCTGCGGCCTGTGAGGAAGCTGGAGGTCCACTTGCAAAGCTCTCGGGAAGCCCAAATGATGGAACTTTTGAGAGGAGCGCCCTATGCCATACACGATCAAAGGCCTTCGCTATTCGCTATATCAGTTGCGCGCGCGAATCGGGTCACGTCGGACGTTTTCCGATTGAGCGTGAGACGTATGCGATTTCGAATAGAATGAGTACGTTAAAGTGTAATAATTGTCATCTCGTTGTGGATGAGCTTTTAGCTTACATCCAAAATAAAGTTTCAATAGCCGATGAAGTGAGTTTGGTGCAAATATATGTGCGTCTGCTTTCTCACGTGAACAAATTGAGATAGCGAATAGCTTACTTCTGGAAGCATTACCAGCGAATCTACGCACAAAAACTTTACGCAAAGGAAAAGGCAAGGAAAACCGCCTTTTACACGACATCATAAGTGTATTTAAGGTAACTGATCCTGATGTACCTGTGTTTGTGGCCAGGGATTTGGAAAAATTACCACCTATAACTTTCGACCATCTGGACGTCTCCAAACTGCTCAAGGATTTGATGCTAGTACAGGCGGAGATCAAAAGCATTAAATCCTCATATGCAACTGTTGAGCAGCTAGAAAATTTCAAAAAGGAATGCTTGAGCGGAAAATTACCTTCGCCGCCACTTTCGATTATGAAAGTAAATATGAGAAGAGGAGGATACTTTGATAGCGGACCGATAGGTTTGTCCCAATTAGACGACACTATCGTTACAACGCCGTTGGAACAATCTAACTATGAGACATCTCCGAGGGAATATAATTCAAATTATAGAAGTATTGATTTGAGTAAAGCGGAGGATAGTAACTCAGTGCAGTTTCAAAGCACTGTATCTAAACATTCGACCGACGATTGCGTCACACGCGCCGACCGCGGCATTATACGAGTTGGCACTGAGTCATCAGGCACGTCGAGCGAACCGAATGGTCAGCTGGGTGCGACAGCGCAAATTCGATCATATGCAGGGGTCGCTAAGGTACATAATCCAAATGAAGGCTGGACAGTGGTGCAAAAGAAGTCACAAAAATCCAAAAACCGCCTTATTGGCAAAATGGGAAATTTTGTGGTAGAATCAGACGAAAAATTCAGGGCGGCCGATAGAAAGATACCCTTATTTATAACAAACGTACATAAAGACACAGCAGAATCAGATATAATTAAATATATTGAGAATAAAACTCAGGAAAGTATTGTGAGTCTAGAGAAAATTTCAATTAAACGGCAATGTGAACACGACGCTTATAAGATTTTTGTTTCACAAAGCAAGCTACCTTTGTACCTTGATGAGAATCTATGGCCACAGGGAATTATTTTTCGACGATTTGTGCACTTTAAGCTTAAACCCAAATTAAAATCAAATGAAACACCTATCACACAGGTGGCGCTGAGAAACTTGCCTATTGTTAATGGATAAAAACATAACATGTAAATTTGTTTCATTTAATTGTAAGAATATAAAGCGTTCTGCACAATGTATTCGTGAGCTATGTAAATCCTCACATTTAATCGCTTTACAAGAATGCTGGTTGCTCAAGGAGGAGCTTTGTTTCCTTGACACAATAAGCGAGGACTTCAGCTCCACAGGAGTATCTGCGATAGACAAGTCTACTGGTATTCTACGAGGGAGACCATACGGAGGCGTTGCGCTGTTGTGGAAGCGTAGTGTTTTTCAAAATGTGTCTAGCCTCGCACATTTCCCTGTAAACATATCCTGAGGTTGCCTTCCCATACCACAGCCACCACCGAAACTTTTGCCTTGCCTCCCCGTGCGCTTCGGCTACATCACTCGGCTACATCATTCGGCTTATTCCAGCCTATCACTCTCTTTTTGGCTACACGGTACATACTCTTTCGACCCGCCCCAGAAGCCTCAACTAAAGCTTTAACGATGTCACTGTACAACTTAGTTATGGCATTTCTATGCTCAGAGTCGTTACAAGTATGGTCACAGCAATACTGAAGCCCATGTGGGAAGTCAATTAGTCTTAGCCTTTCATGACATTCCCTCTGGTATGTATTTATTTGCACTTGGCTTCTTTTCCCCAATAAACCTCATTTAGAGAGGTATTTTTACAAACTTTCTTTGGTAATAACACGTTTAAATTACATTCTACGACCAGAGGAAAGTGGTCAGACCATAATACATCATGTAATAGCCCGCGTATTTGCGCTATCAAAGTAGTTGTTCATCAATATCTTCAAATTTTGGTATGAAAACCAGGTCAGCCATGTCAGATGGGCGGGAGTCTTGTCACGTCCATATGGGTTGGAGTGCGGGGTGAGGCAGGGAGGATTGAGCTCACCAACGCTCTTCAACCTATATGTAAATGATTTGATTGACGAGCTCAGTGGCACCAGGGTCGGCTGCTTCATAGACGGAACTTGTGTCAACAATATAAGCTACGCAGACGACATGGTGCTGCTCAGTGCGTCTATTTGTGGTCTCAGACAACTGATGGCCATATGTGAGGCTTATGTGAGAGGACATGGTCTTGCCTATAACGCTAGAAAAAGTAAAGTGATGGTCTTTGAGGCCGGTGGTAAAACACCAAATAAAGTACCACCTGTAATGCTGAATGGTACAGCGTTGGAGAGAGTATCTACGTTTAAATATCTTGGTCATATGTTGACTTCCGACCTCAGGGACGACACGGAAATCGAGAGAGAACGGAGGGCGTTGTCGGTGAGAGCGAATATGCTGGCTCACAGATTCATGCGTTGCTCAAACAGCGTCAAGATTACGCTGTTCAGAGCCTTTTGTACAACTTTCTACACGTGCAACCTGTGGGCCATGTACACTCAAAAATCCTACAACGCGCTACGTGTTCACTATAACAATGCTTTCAGGGTGCTGATGGGGCTGCCCCGATTTTGTAGCGCCTCAGGGATGTTCGCGGAAGCACGGGTCGACTGTTTTTATGCGACTGTACGCAAAAGATGTGGATCCCTGGTGAGCAGAGTACGGGGCAGTACCAACAGCATTCTAAAGATGATTGCGAGCAGGTTGGATTGCAGATATGTGGGTCATTGCTGCAGTATTTCTAACGGAATGGTGCAGCTGTGACACACATCTGTAACTTAATAAGTAATAGGTTTAGGATAAGTACTAACATAGAAAATAAGTTTGCTGTATTACTAACAATTAATATGAGTCATGATACTCGAAATAAAGATTTATTATATTATATATATTATTATATCTAGGTAAACTGCAAGGCCTTGCTTTCAATAGCCGCCCATCTATGTCTTAGGTATACCAGAAGATCACCTGCCGACCGACCATGGCGAAGGCCGTACTGTCGATCGTTGATTAACTGTTGACCCTCAAGGTATACCAAGAGCTGGCGGTTAATTATGCTCTCCATGATTTTGGAGACCAGAGAGGTAATAGCAATAGGCCTGTAGTTTGCTGGATCCGAACTGTCCCCTTTTTGTTGGAATAGACGCGTTAGCACCGGCGTCAACTCAGGGGCACACGTTCTAAGCACGATTGGAGAAATGCCATCCGGCCCGCTTGACTTCCTGACGTCCAACGAAAACAGAGCTCGCCTAACAGTTTTCTGTCTGAACTGTACTTCAGGTCAGGGATGGTCGGCGGTGTTTTTCCGTTGTCGTCAAGAGTCGAGTTTGAGGCAAAAAGAGTGCACAGGAGATCGGATTTTTTTTTGTCGTATGGGCCAGGGTGTCATTCCTCATGTGCAACGGCGGCAGGGACGGCTGGTTGAAGTTACTAAGAGCAGCTTTCGATAACGACCAGAACTTGCGTGTACCGGTCGGGTAACTGGAAAGCTGCTCGCCAATTTTGATGACGTGCTTCGAGTTCGCACGGGCGATTTGCCGCTTAAAAAATCTGGAGGCACAGTTATATTTCCTCTTAAGAACTCTACAGTTCAGATCCTTTGAGCCCAGCGCCGCAACCCAGGTTCGATACGCCTGTTTTTTGCAGACAGATGCTGCTTTAATTGCATCGAACTCATCCGGGTTAATAACCACACTCGCATAGAATACAGGCGTGAAGTAGCGGCATAGTAGAGCACGGAAATACTTCAAGCCGGCCGACATACTAGCGCTCTACAAAGCGCAGGTCCGGCCACACATGGAGTATTGCTGTCATCTCTGGTCTGGCGCACCCCAGTATCAGCTCGATCCATTTGACCGCGTGCAACGCAGAGCAGCTCGAATTGTCGGGGGTGAATTCAGTGCTCTGTGAACGACTGGGTCACTTGGCGTTGCGTAGAGACGTCGCTTAATTGTGTGTCTTCTACCGCATTTATCACGGGGAGTGTTCCGAAGAGCTGTTTAACCTGATTCCTGCCGCCGAATTCCACCTCCGCACGACACGCCACAAGTTAGGATATCATCCTCACCATCTGGATGTGTGGCGGTCCTCCACAGTGCGGTTTTCAAGGAGCTTTCTTCCACGTACTACAAAGCTGTGGAATGAGCTTCCTTGTGCGGTATTTCCGGGACTTTACGACATGGGTACCTTCAAAAAAAGCGCGTACACCTTCTTTAAAGGCCGGCAACGCTCCTGTGATTCCTCTGGTGTTGCAAGAGATTGTGGGCGGCGGTGATCACTTAACAACAGGTGACCCGTACGCTCGTTTGTCCTCCTAAAAAAAAATTGCGACCATGTGAAGACATTTTTGATTGTTTCACAATATTATAGGAGTGATATAAAAACGCAGCTCAGTGAATGATTCAGGAGTAACAGTCGCAGCACACAAATCTCTTGACGATGATGGTTGATCTACAGCAGGTTGAAGGTTTCTAGGGATTGGTCGAAGCTTTCTCTGTGACTCTATTATTATAAGTCTGGCTATCTTTCCTGAAGATTCCTGCAATTCAAAAACAAACTGATGCGTTCGGTTCGGAGAGCTAAGGGGTGCCGAACGCGGGGAACGAGTCCATCGCCGACCGCGTTGTCACTGGACAGACCAGCCAAAGAGAATTTATACAGTGCGCTGAGGCCAGCTATCGCTGTTGTGCGAACTGCGCACCGCACGTGTATTGTGGGCCGTGCGCGCGTTCGCCATGTGGTTGACGTCCTATCACACGTCACAACTTGACAATTTGTGTTTTTTAAGTTAGTTGTCTATATTTTTAATTCTGGTGATTTAATCCCATACTGGGTAAGTTGTGTAATTATCTATAATTGCTTTTATATTTTTTTAATAAAGTAATTTAAAAATAATGCTAAATTGTGATTTTATTAATAAGGCTAATTAATATTAGATGTTTCAAACATACTCAAGTAAACATTACTTTTAGATTTTAGATATTTTAAATATTAGATGTTACAAATATAATTAGTAAACTAGCTAGCTTCTTTAGTTATAGATTTAAGATTGCCTGGCTTAATTAATTTATTGATTTTGCTTGCCAGCAATTATTTTGTAACCGTATCTGCTTTCTCACTATTACTGCCACATCTTCCCAGTAAAATTAAGAATGCCTAGTATTCTCCCTTGACTCTCGCTAGTTAACATTCGGCTTTGGCTTTCTTCGCACATTGTTAAAATTACACTGGCTTGACACGTGGCATTTCATGACTTCACTCGGCTCATTTGTAATACTGTCAATGGTTTATACAGGAACTACGACTGAGTTAGAAGAAATTATTTTTGTTCCACTGGGGAAAAAAGACCAACCAGGACTGCTGGACTCATTTGTGACCGTGCACATACACAGCGTACTAAGCAGGTCTGGGGAGTGCAGGTGGTAGCTTAAGGCAACTGCAGCGACTACATGAGAACCTACCTACGACGTTTGAGACCAACGCCCAGGTGCCAACCAGCTATATTATGTCTTGTATAAAAACTACCGTTGAGTGCCAAGCAGACATAATATGTCTGCTTGCCACTAGCGTGATATTTCTTTGTTTAATTTAAAAATACTCTGAGGGCATACGTCAAGAGAGCAAAGCGAAGGTCTTGGAGTCGGTGTCATCCAAGATAGGCTTGTAACTACATACATAGTTGTAGGTGAGATGTGCTTGAGTCGTGAGGAGGTGAGAGGCGAGAGCGGGTCGCAGCGGAAGTACACCGATTCCAAAAATTACAATAATCGTAACTAGAATTATTTGTTTTTTTGTTAATTTTTTTTTATAACAATAAAAATTGTTGCATGTTTCTCTCTGCTACCTCTTAGTTGTTTCTTGCACTTATTCTTCACTGCCTTTTTCTTCGATAATTTATACGTCTAGATAGAGCCTCTTGCTACTAGACAACCGATGAAAACAGGCCAGGTTTATTACTCTAAAGTACGATGTAAGCTACATCATCAACTTTCGATTTGTGTGTTAGTTTCCGTGTATTGCTCAAAAAAGAGGTTAACAGTTAACCTTTATTTTTTCCTTCGTTTTCGCAGTTGTCACGGCCTATTTAGACGTATAAATTATCAAAGGCTTTTTAATTAACGTGTTCAGTTAAATTTTGCTTTTTTATGGTAGCCAAACAACACGGGGGGCCCAACGCGGAAGAGGCGTGCGAACGCGTGGGGGTCAGGGGAGTCAGAGGACGGGAGGTGGACGAGCAGCTCGTGGCGGGGTCTAGAGGTGAGGGGCTGCACCGCGTCCGTCACGCCAGGGGCCGTCTGCACTTCGGGCGTGAAGGTGGACGTCCAGTTGCAGTCGACAAGTAGTTTTATTTTCTTTTCTTTTTACTAACTTGCTTGCTTGCCTATCGTGTGAGTCACTGTATTATTTATGCATATTTTTTAGCCTCCAGCTTTTGCCAATAGGAGATATGCCAATGGGCCGGCCCCTCGAGACTCCCTTGCATCCCAGGTAGAAGCGTGCGTGGAACCTGTAAGTATTTAAGTAGTCACCTTGAGACATAAGATGTTAAGTCTTATTTGCCCAGTAATTTCACTAGATTCGGTAATGTTTACACATTACTGCTTCATGGCAGAAATAGGCGCCGTTGTGGTACCCATAATCCAGCCGGCTTCCTGTGCAAAGGAGCCTGGTAAATAAATGGTAGTAAAAAAAGGTCTTACAGATTTTATTATTTTAATTTATTTTACCTATTCATACACGAGACTATTAATTGCAGAGAAAATTGTGACCTGTTTGATGTCAAGGTGCCTGCACCATCGACATCACAGGCGCCTGCACCATGTCCGGCCACCATCACCAGCACCATCAAACCACTACCCTCCTTCGCCCGCAATGTGAGTAAATTATGGAACATTGATTTTCTTTACGTTGAGTCGAGTTGAGTTTCCGGCTTTCGGTGCGTTATCTTATGTTACCCATATTTAGGCGTACAATTGAAGTAGTATAATATCGGCTATTTTATATTCATAATATCAGGATAAAACCTTTAGTTGTGAATGCAACGGGCAAGTACTAGTTGTACTCTAAAATAGAATCAGAAAGCAAACAACTGGTATATTGTTACAGGTTTATAGAGGTTGGAGGCAGCAGCACAGCCAGCACGTCGAAGACACCGCGACCCTCTCGGAGGTCGCTTAGTGATGATGAAATCGTTCATCATTTAAATTATGGTAACTATGCATTGTGTATTAATATTATTCACTCTTGCCCTAAATAGAGTAGCGTGGTTTCATATCGATAGTATCATTCAAACAGGGAGTGAATTATCGACACCGATGAGGAGGATGACGACATTGTGCCCCTCTTGGTGTCCAGGGTGTACCAGGAGTCACGACAGTCCGGTGGACCCAGAAGTGCTGCAGCCTGCTGCCGCCGAGCCTGGAGATGGTGACGTTTTGGGGTTAGCAGGTCTAGGTGATAGTGCACTGCGACCTGTTGATCTCTTTGACTTTGTGTGGACGGATTATCCCAGCTCTCCCTTACCATCAAGCGAAAAAGGGAGCCTGTCACTCCTGATTATGTTGGCCCCACTATGCCATGTGAAAATGAGTATGACATTTTCACTGCCATTTGGGACCAACATATAATGGACCACATTGTCACTGAGACTAGCAGGTACGCGGAAGATCAGGTGTCTAAGAGTATGGAACGAGGCAGCCTTGGCCCATGGAGCCGCCTCAAGTTTTGGAAAGAGACGACAATAGACAAGCTTTACACCTTATTTGCAATTATTTTAACGATGGGTATCGTGATAAAAAGTGTAATAGTAAATTTACTTTCTTAAACTTAACTTAATTGTAATTGAATAGATAATTTCTTTAACTTTATTAAATAAATGTGATAAGCGGTCATTTTATATCGCAGCTCCATAACGAACTAGGTTGGTCTTCTAGTTCGTTAGTTCCTTTCTCGAATCCTTCTACTGATCGTTTGCCCGATCCGGCTTTTCCGGTAGTTTAATAAAGAACTGCGAACTACAGTGAACGACCCCTGATGCGAACTAAAACTATTATAGTGAGTGAACATAATTAGATAACTACTGACAACTTTGCGTAGAATATTTTGTACATCGAGCCTGCGCAAGATTACGAAGTACATAACAGTATTGGAATTCGAAAAAGGATCCATAACAGATTACTAATATGTAGCATAATATCTAGGATTGATAATGAAATAAAGAACTTAGGGAACTAGTTCCCGGATCTCTCGCTCTTTAGTTCGTGTGTGGGAGTGCTCTTTCGAACTAGTTAGTTCGTGTACTACACAACAAGAGTCGTGGGTATCAAGACCCAAAATGGGCTAATGAAACGGCCGGCACCGCGCGTACCTCTACTCCTTAAGGGTGAGTGTCGTGACAACGACACTGAGGGGGAGACCGTTGGCGATGGTTCCACCTGGCATCACAACCATAGATATAAAAAAATATATTTAAAATTAGAATTTTTAATATGAAGCCGCCCCACATCAACGAATATGCGAGTTGTCAATTACCGCCCACGCGCGCCCGCGACTTTTGTATTTTATATTATAGTCAGTGCTGTGTGTGTGTGTGTGTGTTCTTCACAATAAACATTTACATCAAGTTCATAATTATTTTAATCTCTTCGCCCTATCACCAACAGCCTTTTTGATAAGCTTTGCGAAGATGAGCGTCTCCAAGATCTGGAAAGTTTGTTTAAAGTATATATATATTATAACATATTTTATCGAGTATTGGACATCATTATAAACGAACTGAAATCGCATTCCTTCCAATGAATGAAATTGTTTCAAATTTCAGTGTTTTGCAGCCTTCCACCAAAGATACTATAGTATTAAAAGAGGTGGATATGTCACTAGCGCGACGAAAATCAATCGCCTAAATGGAGTCAATTGGTTCATTTGGTCGTAGTCGCTCTCTCGATACGAAAACGATACACACGCGTTTGTTGTTGACAGAATTGCTTACAATTTGATATAGGTACATCATTAAAATGCCTTCTTGTTATGGGAAGATGCAGTAATTACGAAAGTAAAAAGAAATCATAGATTTACATACCACAGTTAAGAAATCATGAATTATAACATTTTATTTGATTTCATTATTTATGTAACAAAATAAATATGTCGCCATGACAACACCGATCGCCGCCAAGCCGATCATAGATTAACGTACAGAAATGACAAAATATTGATGCTGTCTGTTGCGGGATGATCGAGGTAGAATATTTTAGGAAATGATGCAAAAAAGTCGTTGTTGCAGTGAATGTAATACGAAATGCAATAACTTTTAATTAACAAGTGCGTATATATTTATACTATCAAACTACTAAAACAAGGTTTAGGGTAGGTAGCGGATGTAGACAGTGAGTGTTATTTGTTTACGTAGGAGTTTTTTCAATAACACTGTCCCTTTCAGTATATCCCTTGGATCATTTTCTTCTTCTCCCATTACCTTATTGTAATAAACCCTTAACAAAAAGACATTCATAAATAATATAAGATACAAAAAATAATAATTGTAATCTTAAAACTTTTCGGGAGCCTTTTAGTAAAATTGTATTGTATTTTTATTAATTTATGGATAAATAATTGATATCAACAATGTGGCTAAATATTATAATCAATATTAAATTATTCTTTTATAAAATCAATGACACATTATCTACCTAATTTCAATGCAGTTTTACTACTTTTTAGCTTTTACTACATGAACTCATGAATGAATCGTAATTTAGGCATAAATCACGGTGTTCGGTAAAAAATCATATCTGATGAATTAACTGTATTTTTTCTATACAAATACGAAGGAATTAGCAAATTAGAGTTCTCTTTTTCGCTTGCAATAATTGCATTTACTATCCTTCTTTGACGTGTATTCGTAATGTAGTGTGCTATTGCAATGTTAAATTATTCATGTGTGCGTTAGTGTATCATTTTCAAACACCGAATGTTGTCTACGTAACCTATATACTTTTAAATATCATTGCCTTCCACTTTAAAAGTTTTAGAAGAATACAATTAGACTCTAGAATTTGTTGAGATGTATAAAAAAAGACATGTCTAAATCATTTGCCAGAGAAATTCTCAGTTTTCCATCCACTTTCAGAAAAGAAATAGAAAAATCTTCGTGTAGTAGAAACCTTGCTGATTTATTAATAAAAAATCATTTTATGTCCTGCAGCTTTCCAGAAGTATACATACATACATAAAATCACGCCTCTTTCCCGTAGGGGTAGGCAGAGACCACTTTTTTCCACTTGCTACGATCCTTACATACTTGTTTCACTTCGTCCACTTTCATTATTCCTTTCATACATGCTCTCCGGTTTAGGGTACTCTTGACTTGGCCTTTTTTCAAGACGTCCCTGATTTGATTTTGAAATAGATGATATGACAATGCATTGAGATATTATGTCCTATGGATGAATGTGAATTCTCCAATACGTAAGTCCCGACGCACTCCAATGGGAGTGCGTCGGGACTACAGACCATTCCCTCTCGCCCAAGAGAGGAGGCCTATGGCCATTAGTAGGACATATACAATTGTAATTATAATGTAATTGAGTACGCTGAAAATCTCGAAGTTTATTAAAATTAAACTAAGTACAACGTGATTATTTTTACTGATAGGGCCCCATCAAAAGAAGTTGCCACGGGCCCCAGATGGTATAGTTACGTTGACCAATTATAGGACTGCATTAGTGGTTACGTATGTGTGCGAATGCTTGTGTTTATTTGACTAGTCAATAGGGCGTATAACCAATGATATTATATACAATAAAGAGGTAGATATCGCACTAGCACGCGCAAAATTTTGCAGACAAATTCAGACAATTTTCGTAATTTCATTTAGTCGGCTAATAGCAGCGAGCTAAGCGGAACGTTTTCGTGGCGTGACAATAATAATCTAAAATGGCAACATGTGTGTTAAGAAAATGTAAAAACTATGTTTGCAAGATATATAAGAGTGAAGGTATTTCATACCATACGAAATTATATAAAAGAACGTCGTATTTGTATTTTATTTCTTATTTACAAATAAATAAAAATATTAAATCTCGAATTATTAACGTGGTGGTTCGAGCAAGATAGAGAATATCAACTGCAACTGCAGCGCGACAAGGACAAATAGTATGTGTCATAGATTAATCAACCAGAAGTGAAATCGTATGCAGAATACATTGCTTTCGTAACCGCTTGAACCGCGGAACTTGAGTTTTCTTGTTAGTTAGTGAGCGCCTTTCTTAAATAATATTATTATGATTATAATAAGTTCTGGCTTTCAAAGTCTTATAATAAAGGTGGTATAGAATGAGATTAGTAATAGCAGGCTAATTGATATTTTATTAGTACTTAATCTTGGAATGTATGTAACGTACCAGGAGGTCTACTCGCAAAATGGACAACGACACATTTGGAACCATACGATAATACTCCGAATATACCGCAACTACCCTGTCTGCTGCAGGATGATCGAGGTAGTATATTTTAGGACAATTTAGGAAATTATGTAAAAAAGGCGTTGCTGCAGGGAATGTAATTCGAAATTTAATATTTTTTAATAAAAAGGTGTAGCTGAACTATCAAACTACAAAAACAAGTTTTAGGGTAGGTAGCGGACGTAGACAGAAAGTGCTATCTGCTTGCGTAGGAGTTTTTTCAGTAACACTGCCCTTTCGGTTTATCCCTTGCTAACTACAGAAGAATCAATGGATCATTTTCTGTTTCTCCCTTTATCTTATTGTAATAAAACATCAACAAAAATACATTCATAAATAATATAATATACAAGAAATAGTAATTATTGTAACCTTAAAACTTTTTGGGAGCCGTCGTTAGTAAAATTGTAAAAATGAAACTTTTACTGTAAATACATTTCGGTTTTGTTTTGATATGTCTGTATGTTTTTTAATATTTTATGTACAAATAATTATGTTATGTACCATTAATATGGCTATATATTATAATCAATATTTTTTTTTAAATCAATTACACCTAATTTACTTAATTTAAATGTAGTTTTACTACTTTATAACTTTTATTACATGAACTCATGAATTAATCGTATTTTAGGCATAAATCACGGTGTACGGTAAAAAATCATATCTGGTGAATGATTTTGTGTTATTGCTATGCAAATACGAAGCAATTAGCAAATTAGAATTATCTCTTTTTCACTTGCAATAATTGCATTTACTATCCTTCTTTGACGTGTAATCGTAATGTAGTGTGCTATTGCAATGTTAAATTACTCATGTGTGCGTTTGCGTATCATTTACAAACACCGAATGTTGTCTAGGTAACCTATCTATACTTTTAAATATCATTGGCGTATAACATTGAGTTGCGACAGTGGTTCCCATACAAATTACGCGTGATCAAAGAGGAGGTTCTCAATTCGACGGTATTTCTTTTTATGTTTGTTACCTCAGAACTTCCGCCTGAGTGAACCAATTTTGACGATCGTTAATTCTTTATTTGAATGCTGTTGCTTCCCGTGTCGTCCAGTCCCATATAGTTAGTTCATAGCCTGTGGTTTAGTCCCATTGGTCTAGTTCTGACAATTGCATGCACGAGAAAACCATATAAGTATTAAAATTGCATTATGTATGTATCCAATAAATGGACGAATAATTCAATATCACGCCAACAGATTTTGATGATTTTTGAAGTGAAACTTCTTTAGGCCCATGGGGGTAAAATTAATACTAATGAAACGCAATAATAATAATAGCGTCACGAAGATGTGCAGCGTTTTTGTCGAAAAAGAGTGATTGAGACCGAATGAAACAGTGAGAAAAGGCGAACGTAGCATGAAGCGCAAGGTCGGAGAGAGCTAGTGAGAAAGATTGGGAGAGAGAGCCAGGGAGATCAAAAACATACACGCTATTGATTGATGTATTCCTTTAGTAGTTAAATGTTAGAACTTTAGATGTCAATTCTGTCGCATAACGTCATGTGCAGTAAACGCAGTTTTCTGTAAATCCAAGATGTCCGCTGTGCAAATTTTTGATTTCAACAATATGGATATCGAATCCGAGGTCATTGTTTTTATCCAAGATGGCCGCCGCGCAAAATTATGATTACAACATCATGGATATCGTATCCGAGGTTCTCGAGGGTGCTGGGAACGAATTTGGGATCGTTTTTTAAATCCAAGATGGCCGCCGCGCAAATTTATGATTTCAACAATATGGATATCGAATCCGAGGTTCTTGAGGGTGCATAGGACGAATTTGGGATCATTGTTTTTATCCAATATTGCCGCCGCACAATATTATGATTTCAACAATATGGATATCGAATCCGAGGTTCTCGAGGGTGCAGAGAACGAATTTGGGATCATTTTAGAAATCCAAGATGGCCGCCGCACAATATTATGATTTCAACAATGTGGATATCGTATCCGAGGTTCTCGAGGGTGGAGAGAGCGAATTTGGGATAATTTTAGAAATCCAAGATGGCCGTCACGTAAAATTATGCTTTCAACAATATGGATATCGTATCCGAGGTTCTCGGGGGTGCAGAGAACGAATTTGGGATCATTTTTAAAATCCAAGGTGGCCGCCGCATAATATTATGATTTCAACAATATGGATATCGTATCGGAGGTTCTCGAGGGTGCAGAGAACGAATTTCGGATCACTTTTTAAATCCAGTGTCTATATTTGCAAATAAAGTGTCACGAAAATGTGGGACGTTTTTATCGAAGAAGAGGGAGATTGAGACCGATTGAGATAGAGTGAAAAAGGGCGAACGCAGCATGAAGCACATGGCACCGCTAGTAAGTAGAACAACTTCGCTAGTAGTATAGCAATGTATCATGCAGGATTAGCGCGCGGCCGCGAGTAAGTAGAATTTATTTCCACATAGCTTTGTATCGTGAAGGTTTAGCGCGCGGCCGCGAGTAAATAGAGTATCTTTCCACATAGCTTTGTATCGTACAGGCTTAGCGCGCGGATGCGAAAAAGTAGAACATCTTCTCTACTAGCGTTGTATCGTGCATCGTTTATGCTATAGTAACCATTCCCACACAAATGTTTTTTAACAATTCTTTAAAATTTCGTAACACATATGTTTTGTACATTTTCTGGGATCATATTGTAGAAGCATATACATCACCCAACAAAAGACATACTAACTCGACCCAACCGAGTAGTAAGCATAATAAGTTTTTGTTTGAACCTCATGTTAACATTATGAATGTCACAGTTTCTAGAAAATTCCTCAATGTGCTTATGAACATACATTCATTATCAAATATATATTGTGAAGCAACAGTCACAATGTTTATTTCTTTAAATTTTTCTCTTAATGATTCTTTATGACCTAGGTTATAAATAGCGCGAATAGCCCTCTTCTGCAGCACAAAGATGATATTAATATCGGCCGCACTGCCCCATAACAATATACCATAGGACATAATACTATGAAAATAACTAAAGTATACTAGTCGCGCCGTATCTATTTTAGTTAACCGTCTAATTTTCTTAACCGCATATGCTTCACAACTAAGCCTATTCCCAGTTCCTAGTAACCTTTACCACACAAACATTTTGTAAGAATTCTTTTCAATTTCGTAATACATATTTTGTTTTGAACATTTTCTGGGATCTTGTTGTAAAAGCATATACAACACCCCACAAAAGACTTACTAGCTCGACTTTGCCGAGTAGTAGGCATTATATGTTTGTTTGTTCGGTGTTAACATTATGGTTATGACAGTTTCTAGCAAATTCACTTATGTGCCCTATGTGATTGTTTTAAATAATTTGTTGTAGTTTTTTATGTAAACATATTAAAGTAAGTAAAATAATAAATCAAATTGTTTTATGGTGTTGAAGTTTCATGTCTGTGTCTATCTAACTAGGTTCAATAATTTAAAATTATCAATTATTAAGCTTAAAATGTTTATTAAATACACAATGTATATATAATACATATGTTATTGACACAGATATTATTTTAACTAAAATCACTTTAGAATATTTCCTAAATCAATGAAAATTGAGTTCAATCCAGTGTCTAATCTTTATGTACAATATGATTTTATCTTAAGATGTAATAACTTCCTTTCATTCATAAATGTTTTAGATCATATCAAAGTCATCCCTCTGCAACAAAAAAATTTTTGTGTTTAATTAATTGAATCTCCAATAGGTGAACAATTGTCTAGAATCAGAGATATAAGGTCCTCATTAAAATTTCAATAAGTTTTATATCAATAAAAATAAATATAGCATACACACCAAATCATTATACTCCATGACATGTTTCTTGATTGCGGAACCATCAACCCATGTGATAAAATCTTCAAGTGATCTAGTGACCAAGAATGCAGGATCCTTTACTACTTCAGGCCCAACTCTCACATGCCCTTGTTCTATGAATGTAGTGGCTTTCTGTATTGATTGTGACATCTTACCTTAAAATAGGTGATTTTATATTTAAATTGGAATATAATAGAAATGTATTTATTTACCATAGGGAGTGACAATTTTTTTAAATTTCTGTTATTTTTCTGCCATCTTGGCTATCCATGCTTAGCACAATAAGCCAATTTATTGTCTCTTTGGTGGTATATTTTTGTCATGTAGATAATTTTTATAGACAGCTCCATCACACTGATCTACATGTTTGATGACTATTCTTTCATTCTGGTGGTTATTCTATCAGCAAGGCTAGGAATGCTGCGTCTTTTCAGTCTGTTGTATATGACATGATAGTCACAGTTGGTACTTTATGCTGTAGTTGGTTATTTCCTCTTTCACAATGTTCACGTTTTGATCTGCATGTTGCTAATGTACTGGGAGGGAGTGACAATAACATAAATGTCATTTCTAATATACTAGATACTACTACCGCTTCGGATACAAATGGCGCTCTGAGAGAGATGAAGCGGCGCTAGAAAATCTTCCACCACTCTTTTTTTACGCTCTTTTTAATAATATATATATAATGTTGCTATAAAATAATCATAATCTAGTCCCAGGCTGTCCGATCACTTAAAGATTCGGCTGTGGAGTAATAAGATTTACGATAGAGCCATTTTTTTTATAAAACATTTAAATTTATTTATAGATAATACCTGAACAGTGGCTAGACTTTATTATAAAAGTGTATACATTTACCCTTAAAGCTATTATGTATCTTATGAAGCCTACTAGAATAAGTTACAAGCAATCCCTTATTTCTAGTGTTATATACTTCCAGCTCATCTTTTAATCATAATATAAGAATTTAGCCTACTTGCAACTCCAGGTATTGTGTGATTGGCTCTAATAAATTATATTACTGTCTGTAATTGTAATAATAAATACATTGATTGAGGGAACATCCATTCATTTGTAAGTCCAAATTAATAGTGTAGGTAAACATAATGAACTTGAAATGATGATTAGATGGATGGATAAGGAGTTCCTCAGTAAGACTAAAATTATAAGTAAACTATTATGTATAATATATGTTATAATATAAGTTATGATAAACAAATGTTTGACAATATACCTTAATAAATCATATGTTTAAGTAGGTAGGTTAAGTAAATAACTATATAAATAAAATGTGCAGTGGCAGATAGCCAGCCCTGGTTCAATGTGTCAGTTAAAGCAGCAAAACAACAGGCGAATTTGTGTTGCGGCGCTAGGCTCAAAGGATCCGAATTTCTGAACGAAGTTCTAAAGAGGAAATATAACCGTGCATCCAGATTTTTTAATAGGCAATGTGCCAAATCGAAGCACATTGTAAAAATCGGCGAGCAGATTTCCAGCTACGCAACTGGAACACGCAAGTTCTGGTCTTTGTCGGAAGCTACTCTTGGTAACTTCAACGAGCCCTCCCTGCCGCCGTTGCACATCAGGAATGACACCCTAGCCCATATGGCAAAACAGAAAGCCGACCCCTGTGCGCTCTATTTGCCTCCAACTCAACTCGACTGAACATATACATATTTATGCTCCATATTCCAAAACAATCTATTATAATAGTCATAATATCATATACTTACTCCTGACCATTACAACAGGCAGTCGTCTTCTACAAAAAGAACTTGCCGATACATTAGTTGCCAAAACCAAATCCCATCTTGTTGGTATGAGACCCATTTGATAAAGTTTTTCAAGTAATTGTGCACTGGACTCTGTTCTAAAATCTGAATTCGCATCTAAGTCTTTTATTTTGTTTGCCAATTCTCTGATGTCCCTTGATAGTTTGTTATACCTATGATAAAATATTATTTTAATACGTTTAATTTATATAGTTTAATGTTAAATATAAGGAATATTATATGATCTTCGGTACTCTTATGACTAAAGTTTAAACTGAAGAGAAACTCACTTTGTGTAGTCTTCCCGCTTTTGAATATGATACTTCCTCATAACCTTAACTTCGTTAAGGTTGTTGTCGACTTTCCATGATATGAAATCAACCTTTTTTAATAGTTTTTGCTCATGATATTTTAGTTTTCGTACCATTGTTATGAAATATCAATTAAGTAATTATAATCTTTCTGCTGCTAAAGCTATTATAGTGCAATATTAACAGGATTTACAAATTATTGACAATGCAGTATACTTATAACTCAAGTTAAATTAAAAATGAACTATTGCGGCAATATTTCCCATTACTTTAGGTTTAGAAAAGAAACGAAACACATAACCTACAATTTTGTCACAAAACTGGTACACTTTAGTCTATTGACAAACAGAACCACCACAGATCAATATTACCAATACACAATGTACCGCTTATTTAATCTGTGATTTTTATACACAGAATACTTTTACTATTTTTATTCTGTTTTCTATTTCAAGGGTTTCAAGGAAAAAGGGCGGGAAACTTATGATCGGTCGCACGTAATTTTGATAATTTTTCATTTTATTTTTAAATTTCATTTAAATATTTTGATATTTTGTTCAGATAAGTTGTAGTTTGTATATATTTTAGTAGTTAGTTTGTATTAAAGTGTAAATTTGTTTATTTGTGTAAATTTCATGCTATTCATAAGTCTTCTTTTCTTCACTTTTCTATGATATGATGGACCCCCCGGATGATCCTGGGGGGACAGCCCCTGATATAGGTCATGTAGTGACAATTTACAATAATGACAATGGTAGTACGATGGATACAGATGGTTCTGTGTCTCAAACATCTAGTGGCCGTAAAAGAGTGTCAGCTCGACTCAAAATATGCAGACACTAATAAAAGACGTCGTTAACACCGTGGTGATAAGAAGGATATTAAATATAGTGATTGCAAATGTGTAGACATTAGTGACAAACAAATTCTTTCCAAAGTCGATTCCTGCAATAATTCTTCTATAGTAGTAGAGACCATACAAAAAATAACACAGACACTCCACAACAGCCACAGCCCCCTGTTGCAAGGCTGTTATATAACTCATTAGATGCCGCTCCTTTTGTTGTACACATTCAGCAACAGTATTCATCTTTTTTTTTTTTTTTTTTATGGAATAGGAGGACAAACGAGCGTACGGGTCACCTGGTGTTAAGTGATCACCGCCGCCCACACTCTCCTGCAACACCAGAGGAATCACAAGAGCGTTGCCGGCCTTTAAGGAAGGTGTACGCGCTTTTCTTGAAGGTGCCCATGTCATATCGTCCCGGAAACACCGCACAAGGAAGCTCATTCCACAGCTTCGTGGTACGAGGAAGAAAGCTCCTTGAAAACCGCACTGTGGAGGACCGCCACACATCCAGATGGTGGGGATGATATCGTAACTTGTGGCGTGTCGTGCGAAGGTGGAATTCGGCGGCAGGAATCAGGTTGAACAGCTCTTCGGAACACTCCCCGTGATAAATGCGGTAGAAGACACACAATGAAGCGACGTCTCTACGCAACGCCAAGTGATCCAGCCGTTCACAGAGTACTGGGTCCCCGACAATTCGAGCTGCTCTGCGTTGCACGCGGTCAAATGGATCGAGCTGATACTGGGGTGCGCCAGACCAGAGATGACAGCAATACTCCATGTGAGGCCGGACCTGCGCTTTGTAGAGCGCTAGAATGTGGGCCGGCTTGAAGTATTGCCGTGCTCTATTTATGACGCCCAGTTTCTTTGAAGCCAGTTTGGCTTTGCCCTCCAGATGGCCACGGAATTGGCAATTGCTCGAGATTTCGAGACCCAGTATTCCGATACTAGGCGAGGCTTTAAGGGAAGTGTTCTCGAAGAGCGGTGATACGGCAAATGGGGTTTTTTTAGTGGTAAACGCGCAAACTTGAGTCTTCTGGGGGTTAAATTGGACAAGGTTCAACTTACCCCATTCCGCGACCTTCTCGAGAGAGGACTCGATAGAAGACACAAGTTTCTCCCGGCACTGGTCGACGTTTTCCCGAGAGAGACCTGCATGGCCCGTGTATACGGCATCACCAGTGCTGTCGTCCGCATAGCAATGCATGTTGGCGGTGTCCAACATATCATTGATATGCAGAAGAAACAGCGTGGGAGATAGCACACAGCCTTGGGGCACTCCAGCGTTCACGGGCTTGGGATTCGAGCAATAACCGTCGATAACGACCTGTATGCTGCGCCCAGTGAGGAAGCTGGAGGTCCACTTGCATAAGCTCTCGGGAAGCCCAAATGATGGAAGTTTTGCGAGGAGCGCCTTGTGCCATACACGATCAAAGGCCTTCGCTATATCCAGACCAACTGCCAGGCCTTCCCCCTTGCTTTCAATAGCCGCCGCCCATCTATGTGTTAGGTATACCAGAAGATCGCCAGTCGACCGACCATGGCGAAAGCCGTACTGCCGGTCGTTGATCAACTGGTGACCCTCAAGGTATACCAAGAGCTGGCGGTTAATTATGCTCTCCATAATTTTGGAGAGTAGGGAGGTAATAGCAATAGGCCTGTAGTTTGCCGGATCCGAACTGTCTCCTTTTTTTGGGATCGGATGGACAAGGGCTGACTTCCATGAATCAGGGACTATGCCTTTTGAATAAGAGTGCCGGAATAAACGCGTTAGCACCGGCGTCAACTCAGGGGCACACGTTCTAAGCACGATTGGAGAAATGCCATCCGGCCCGCTCGACTTCCTGACGTCCAACGAAAACAGAGCTCGCCTAACAGTTTTCTGTCGGAACTGTACTTCAGGCATGCAGCTCTGACACCGCAGGATGGTCGGCGGTGTAACCATGTGTGTCCAAATGTAACATTATCATCTCCCGATGATAATGTTACATTTGGACGTTTTCTCAAAAGAAATTCTTTTAAAAATATTGTGAATGGAAGTTTAAAAAGGATAGGCCGGAATAGCGGAATAGCTTATCTATTTCTTTTTCTAAGTACCAAGATGCAAATGACTTTGTTGAAAACCAAAATGTAGAAAATGAAAAATATAAGGCTTTTATTCCATCATTTTCTGTGAGTAGAATAGGAATAGTCAGAGGAGTACGAGCTGAGTGTTCCGAAGAGGAAATAAAAGATAATGTTTCTGTTCCTATTGGCTGTGGCCCCCCAATCATAAAAATTATGAGAATAAAACGAAAGATGATGATTCATGACAAAACCATCTTAAATGTACTGAGTCTGTAGTATTTACTTTTGATGGACAGTTTTTGCCTAAACGAGTGTATATGTGCAACACTTCTCTTACTGTAGACTTGTATATATATCCTACTATTCAATGCTACAATTGTTGTCGGTTTGGTCATGTGAAATCTCAATGCAGATCTAAACCTAGATGTTTTAGATGTGGTCAAGTACATACTGGTGATAACTGCTCTATTCAAGATGATTTTATATCTTGTTGTTCATGTAAAGGTTCCCATATTGCAACTGATAAAAAATGTTTAGAATATGAAAGACAAAGAGCTATAAAGGAATCAATGGCTAAAAACTGTATTTCCTATTCAGAAGCTTCAAAGATACATCCATCTGTCTCTCGAATTTCATATGCAGATACATTACTCTCATCACCTAACATCACTCCTAATACTTTTCCAACCCAGCATCAACATTCAACACCTAAAGCTATAAACAATACTTCATATAAAAAAACTGTTTTTGTTAAATCAAAGCCTCCACCTACACTTAGCAAAGGATGTGACAAATCTGCTCACCAAGAAATTTTAAGGGATTTTAATATTCCCCAACATGTGCACACAACATGTGAACACATTAACAAAGAAAATTTAAAGCCTTTGGAATCCTCAGTAATTGATTTAATTATTTCTCTTATAAAATCTCTTAGTCAATCGAATGAATTTTCACCGTCCAACGCTGCCTTATTAGTTTCTGCAATTACTCAATTTTATAAACCAAATAATGGACAAAGTTCTTCAATGAAATTGTCAAAGCATCTTTCCTAAAAAAGTGATCTTATTTATTTATTAAATAAATATAAACCTTATATCTGTGGTCTTCAAGAGAAACCAGGATCTTTATTTAAGATTTGTGGTTATTCATGTCTCAGAGAAGATCGTGTGGATGGGCATGGTGGAGTAGGCATGCTTGTGAAACACCCTCTTTCCTTTTCTCTCTTCTCTATTCCTTCTCACAGTAATGATTTTTCTATTATTGCTGCTGTAGTCGAAAATATCTGTTATGTATCTATTTATATACCTCATCCTTCTTCTGCAATCTTAAATGAAATTAAAGATATTATTTCCATTCTTCCGAAGCCTTTTATGATCCTTGGTGATTTTAACTGTCGCCATTAAACCTGGAGTTACTTATCTTCTAATAGTTATGGTAACACATTTATAGATATATTTGATTCAGTGAATTTGTGTATATTAAATGGTGGTCGTCCTACACGACGTTCTCACCCTGACGAGGGCCCAAGTGCTCCAGATTTAACAATAACTACACCTAATCTTACTTCTTCTTTGTCCTGGGATCCATTACGATTTACTTTTGGTAGTGATCACTTCCCACTATTATTATCATTCCCAACCTGCAATAATAACAATAAAGTATTACATAAAACATATTCTCCTCGTTTAAAATATAAGCTTAATGATGTTGATTGGGATTTATATAAGGATCTAATAAAAAACAAAATTATTACACTTCCAAAAATTTATTCCAGGTACAGAATCTCAGTGTGCAGATTCTGTAGCAAGAATCTTTATTGAGGTTGCCAATGAGATATTTCCAATTAAAAATAGCTCTTTGGGATTTATTCCTTCTCCTCCTTGGTGGGATAACGAATGTACGGAGGCAGTTAAGAGAAGAAATTATGCTGAACATTATTATACTCTTTGATGCTGAAATTACATACTGTCAATGTTCCACTGATGAGAATTTTGAAATTCTTACAAAGAGTATGTCAGAAACTTCAAAATTTCTAAAGAATAAGAAATTTGATGGACTTTGGTTCAACGCGTGGTTGAGAGAGGTTGTTGAATTTAGGTTATTTTTTTGTTAACGCTGATCGTGGTGTTTGTCAATCTGAATTATATTGTTAGTGTTGTTTTGGTGGTGGTATAACTATTTTAGGTAAGTATATGGTATTTTTCTAATTATAAGTGGAAGTGAGTATGGAGTATATCGAAACCTGGTTTTGACTCTCACTCTAACCTTAAATACTCTGATGAAGACAAAGGCCCATTCTCTGTATATGTCTCTAAAATTGAGCCAGATCCCGCGTCGGGATACGCATTGAAAATCCTTAAATTTGCACAATTCCTCCACAAAAATAATATAACCGGTATTAAAGAGGGAGGCATTAAGAAACTTGGCCGCAATAAGATCTCAGTTGATTTTATTTCAGCTGAAAAAGCTAACAAATTCTTAGACTTGGATATTCTAGAATGTAACAAATATTCTGCGTATATTCCGAAATTTCAATTATTTCGTATTGGGGTGGTCCGTGATATACCTACAGATTGGTCCCTCGAAGAACTTATTCAAGGCATACTGTTACCAGTAAATTGTGGAGAGGTAATTCGAGCGAGAAGGCTAAATGTTAAGGTTAGGAATGATGGCATTACCACATGGGTACCTTCCAACTCGGTGGTACTAACTTTTTTGGGCCAATCCCTACCCGGTAAAGTTTATTGCTACCATGCTTCTCTCCCAGTTTCCCTTTACCAGCTTCCCACGATTCAATGCCGTAACTGCTGCAGATTTGGACTATAGCCAAACAATGGAATCCGGAGATTCATGCAAAAGTAATGACTTGGAGGCTTCCTGCTTCCTTTGTCGTGGTGGAAGTCATATGGCCATCGATAGTAAATGCCCCGAACATGCTCGCCAAAAATCGATTAAACTTGTTGTGTCACAGGAAAATATAAGTTATTCGGAAGCCTCAACCAGGTTTAATAAATCAAGACGACTTTATTCTGAGGTCTCCAGACCTCATCCCCCCCCCCCTGATACTCCTCAAACTTCTCAATTCCAACCGGCGACCTCCACTCCCCGCACTTCTTCAACATCTTACAAGAAGACATTCTTACTCCCAGCTAAACCTAAACCAGTTTTAGGGAAATCCTATGACCGTCAGGCTCACCAAAATATTATCTCCTCTCCCTCCTCTTCGCAGCCAAACGGCTGTGCCTTGCAGCTATTGCCATAGAATCAACCCCTCTCCCCACTCCAAATGATAATCTTGCTGAACTGCTTCTTTGCTCTCTTATTAATATGCTGTCCAAATTCTCGGACGTCTTACCGAACAATGTCTCTGCCCTGGTTGAACAATTCCTTTGCCGCAATAACGGCTCCTATAGGTCTCCAAATTCTCCAATAGAATTGTAGAAGCATTCGCCGTCATAAACATGATTTGTCATATTTGATTAATCGACACAAATTGTCTATCCTTGCCATTTCGGAGACGTGGCTCATGCCTGGGTCCCATTTTAGGATTTCAGGCTTTTCTTGCCTCCGGGATGACAGGGATGATGGTTGGGCAGGTTGTGCACTGCTGATTAATACATGTACGACTTTCTACCAAATGATTGTGCCTATACATAATCCAGGTTTACATGTAGTAGCTGCCAGAGTTGCGAATATATCTTTTGTTTCTGTTTATATTCCTCACCCCAATTCTAACATCATTCTCTAATTAAATACTATTCTCTCGTCAATACCTAGCCCCATGGTGGTATTAGGTGATTTTAATTGCTGACACACCATCTGGGGTGCTCATTTTATTGACCCATCTTCCTCGTTTCTCTTAGATCTTCTTGATGACATAAATTTATGTATCCTCAATGATGGATCTGCCACTCGTAGAGTTTCCCCAGCACAAAATATCAGTGTGCCAGACCTTTCTCTTGCATCTCCTTCTCTAGTCTCCCTCTTATCTTGGCTAGTGCTACCAAGTTGATTGGGTAGTGAACATTTTCCCATTATTATTTCTTATTCCCATCCATCTCCCCCCTTTTCTACCTCCCTACCTCTCCTCAAATACCGAGTCGCCAATGCCAATTGGCATCAATTTTCATTGCTTAACTACTCAGAAAGTGACTCTTTTACAGAGATAAGAACATCTAATTGTCTCAACATGTATGAGAAGTTCATATCATAATTCGCATCTTGCTTCCGTCAAGGTAACAACGTCAAGTAAGCAAACATAACATCTTTTGTGACACGTAGTACAACAAAAGTGTAATTTGAAAGTGAGTTTAGTGTTAAATTCGTTTAGTGCATATCAACAATATATACAGTTGATAAAATTAATTCATTTACATAATAAATATTGGTAAAAGTGTATCAAATATCTAAATTATCATCATTGCCTAAAGTGAACGAGTGAAGTTAAAGGTGTACGGTCAAAACGCGTAAGCGACGCGTATTGCACGGCGCTTAAGACCTTTTGGACGAGAACTTTTAACCTGTTGGTATTACGAGGTTTGTTATTCTTACAATTAACTTAACTTCAATATCAAATGCAAAGAATGTGCTAGACCTATAAACACAAACACGGATAATTATCTGAAATGCAAAACTTGCACTGGAATTTTTCACTCCCTGTGTGCCTCCATGAGTGACACTGAGTTCTTTAAGATTTTGCCTATGAATAAGCCAAATGGAGGTGCACTTATTGCAAACAGAGTGGTAAGAAAGGGTCAAGTTACATCAAGGAGACTCCAGTAGTTAAGGAGACATTAATAAAAATAAAACGGAGTTCACCTATGATAACTCACCGCAGTGTTCACCACGCGGTACCTTAAATGAATCATTGTTAAATAATATAACTTCATTGATTGATACGAAGCTTGCACCTGATTCAAAATTCATGCATAATTTAAAAAGTCTTCTTAGAGAAGAGGTTAAAACTATGATTAAAAGTGAGATAAATCTGGTCTTGCCCAAACTAAAGGAAGAGTTGCTAGATACACTTAAGAATGAATTTACTGAATCGACAGACTTCTTGAACCACCAACAATGTGATCTCAAGAAAATCATTTCAGACAAAAATGAAATTATTAAGAACTTAGAATCTGAACAAAGCCGTTTAAAGTCTGAGTGTAATGAGATACAAAATCGCTTAATTACCTTAGAGAAAATTTCTCGTGATAATAATCTGGATGTGCAAAATGTCCCTGAAAAGAAAAACAAAAATGTCCAAGCTATCTTCTTGAAATTATGTAAGGAATTGCAAATAAATTTGGGTGACAGTGATATTCGAGCGTGTCGTCGCGTTGCCAAAATTAACGCTACATCCAATCGACCACGCAATATTCTTATAATACTGTCTTCGCCTCGTCAAAGGGACACAGTATTATCTGCTGTGCATCGCTTCAATAAAAATCACACACAAAATAAGCTGAACACTACTCATCTGGGAATCCCTGGTGATAAGAGCTATGTATATGTCTCGGAACATTTATCACCTAAAATAAAGTTATTACACTCGGCGGCTAGAAAATTTCGTATAGAAAAAGTTTATAAATACTGTTGGGTAAACCATGGCTATATATAGATATATCCGGAGATAGCTCCGGAAAAAAGATGACTCACAGGCCATTAGAGTAAAAAATTTAGATTTTCTTAAGAATTTAGAGTGATTAGGTTTTAATCTTTTCTTTTTTGTATAAACTCAATGACTTTTTGTCTACATACTTGTATTATATAAAAATTAAAAAATGGTACTAATATACTATCAAAACGTTAATAGAATAAGAACTAAAATTTCAGAATTTTACTTAAATAATCTTAATGCCAACTTTGACCTTATATGTCTTACAGAAACTAATCTTAATAATAGCGTTTTCGACGGTGAGCTGTTGGACGACAGGTATGATGTATTTCGCCGTGATCGTAACAGCACTATTATCCATAAAAATGAAGGGGGAGGTGTTCTTATAGGCGTCAAAAAGATTTTAAATGTGGTAAGAATTCAGCATCTTGAAAGTAAATTTGAGGATATTTGGATTAAAGTGCATTTGAAAGACCTCAAGTACCTAAATATTTGTGTGTGTTACCTACCACCTTTTTTAAATTCGCAACATATATCTAGTTTTTATTCAAGTTTACAAAAGATATTACTGGAGTCACAGTCAGTCAGTCAAAAGATGTCATATTCTAACCAAGGATTGTTACAATAAATACATCACTTCCATTACAAATTCCTTAAAAGAAAACAGTGTTAAGCCGTTCTGGGCCTTCACTAAGAACAAAAAGGGCAGACCTGCTATTCCCCAAAATATAACTTATGGCAATCAAACCTCAATCGATGGTAAGGGGGTATGCAATTTATTCTCCTCGTATTTTGGATCTGTTTATTCAACCCCTTCAAGATCTACTGAGATACACTTTGATTTTGCCAATAGCGATACGTTGGCTAATGTTGTGATTACTGAGGGGCAGGTGCGAGAAAAAATTAAAAATCTAAATAAGGATAAGTCAGCTGGACCCGACGGTATTCCCCCCCCCCCCCCCGTTTCTAATTCACTGTGTGGATGAGATTAGCAATGCACTGGCAATTTTATTTAATAAATCTTTAACTACTGGAGTCTTCCCAGATGAATGGAAGAAAGCACACATTATTCCAATCTTTAAGAGCGGCGATAGAGCTTGCTGTGAAAATTATAGACCGATCAGTATCTTATCCGCTATGGCCAAGGTTTTTGAATCTCTAATATACAAATATATTTACAATCACTTTCGACCATTCCTCTCTGAACAGCAGCATGGATTTGTGAGAAATAGGTCTACCACTAGCAACTTACTGGTCTATAAAAACTACTTATGTACCGCCTTTTCAAATGGAGGACAAGTTGATTCTATATACACAGATTTTTCTAAGGCCTTCGATAAGGTTGACCATGGAATCTTGTTACACAAGCTAGAAGCCTACGGAATTCACGGTAATTTACTCAGATGGATCTCTTCATATTTGGCAAATCGTAGTCAATTAGTAGCGGCCAAGGGCTTTCTATCGAGTCCAATTAAAGTCACTTCTGGAGTTCCTCAAGGATCACACCTGGGTCCTTTATTTTTTGTCATTTTTATCAATGATCTAATCAAGAAGAATTAATGTCCATGCTTACTCTATGCTGTTGATTTAAAAATTTATTATAATATTGTTAATAACAAAGATTGCACGATCTTACAAAAGGATTTGACTGAATTAGCAAATTGGTGTAACATAAATAAAATGTCATTAAATATTTCCAAATGTAGTGTTGTGTCTTTTTCAAGAAAAAAGCACAGAATATTTTTTGATTACACACTGTCAGGTCAAACACTTAATCGTAAATCAATCGTAAAGGATCTAGGTGTACTTTTTGACGATGATGGTATATATATATATATATATATATATATTGTATACTATAATATTTAATTCAAAATTTATTGTAGTTTGTTTGTGTGCCTAAATAAATAAATAAATATCGTCAATTTTACAAGCTGCTAATGCTTCAATTCCCATAAAAAATCCTGACCGAAAATTAACTTCTTCCCCTCCTTGGTGGGATGCTGAATGCTCCGCCATGGTCCGCTCGCGAAAAGAAGCTGAGAAAATATTCTCCACATCTTGTAGCATGGTAGATTTTATTTCCTTTAAACAGATTTCTGCTCGCACATCAAGACTTCTTTCCAAAAAGAAATCCCTTGGATGGCGTCAATTCTGTGAATCCTTATCTCCTCGTTCCCCCCTTTCCCTCCTTTGGAAAAATATAAAAATGTATCGTAGAGGTTTTGATATGTCGGACATTTCAAACAATGACCCAAACTCTTTTTTTAATGACTTCTTTTACCATCTAGCTCCTCCCTACGTCCCTGAATCTGATTGCCCTTTTACCCCCGATCCAATTTCTACCCTTTCCGACTCAGACAAAATGAACGATCCTTTTTCCTTCTCCGAACTAACATCTGTTCTTGATCACCTTCGTGATTGCTCTCCTGGCGCGGATGGTATACCTTATTCCTTCATTTGTAAATCCTCTACCACTAGCAAAAAAGTCCTTAATATTCTCAATTCGTTCTACTCCTCCTGTGTAATCCCGAATTCTTGGAGAACACAAATTATTATACCCATCCTTAAACCCAGGACCCATTGGTTTGCTTCCTCCCATCGTCCCATTGCTTTGTCGTCAGTTCTGGCCAAAATTATGGAAAATTTGGTAAAAAACAGATTAGAATGGATAATAGAAAATAAAAATCTCCTTTCTAATAGCCAATATGGCTTTAGGAAAGGTAAGGGTACGCTGGACAACCTAAGCATCCTTAGCATTTTCTAGAAGCGAGCATGTTGTTGGGGTCTTTCTAGATGTCTCAGCGGCATATGACAACGTTCACCTTCCTCTACTCAGGCAGAAAATGCACCAGCTGAGTATTCCTGTTAGGTTGATCAATATCATTTGTAATATGTTAATGGGTCGCTCTATTTTCGTCCGCCATTAAGGAACCCTCCTCCCACCTCGAACTGTCTGGAAGGGCCTCCCACAGGGTTCGGTGTTAAGTCCTATCCTATATAATATATATACTTCTGACCTAGCCCTTACTGTTAGCCCATTCTGCAAAATTCTTCAATATGCTTATGATATAGCACTATACTCCATCTCATCTTCTTTTAACTATTCATCATCTTGCTTAAATTCTGCTTTATATTATCTGAATCAATGGCTCTTAGACCACAACCTCACTCTTTCTGTTCCCAAATGTACTGCAGTTATTTTTTCCCAAAAACGCACTATACCGGTCATAAATCTCTCAGTAGGTGATGAATCAGTCCCGTTTAAGGATGATGTTAAATTCCTAGGTCTTTTTCTTGACTCTAAGCTCTCCGGTATTCACCACTTGAAGTACATTGTTAAGAAATTTGAGAGGGGTGTAAACGTTATGAGGGCCCTTTCGGGGGTACGCTGGGGTGCCCACCCATTTTGTCAAAAACTTTTATACAATGCTATCGTTCGTAGTCATTTTGATTACGGTCGCTTTCTACTTGAGCCGTGAAGCAAAATAGCCCTGTCCAAATTAGAGAAAATCCAGTCCAAATGCTTAAGAATCATAACTGGTGCTATGAAATGTTCTCCCGTCAACGCTCTCCAAGTGGAGTGTGTAGACCCACCTCTTCACCTTCGCCGTCAGTACCTAGCAGATAGATTCCTAACTAACGTAATCCAATTTAGCGCACACCCCTTCTTGATATTCTGCACTCTTTGTCTCTAACTATTCAAACTTCTTTATATTGGTCTCATAAAGATCCGCCTCCTTTAATTAATTCTTATACTAAATTTAAAGCCTTTCCAGTTCCCATTTATCAATCAGCCTTATGCCCAGTCTTTGAAGTAGAATATCAGTCTCTCATTTTCCAACCTAAAATTTTCTTTGACTTTGGAATTACTAAACACTGCCCTGAAGCCAATAGAAAATTTAATTCTATTCTATCTTCTGATTGGTCTGATTGGGTGACGTTGTACACGGACGCATTCAAATTATCCAATAATAGCTGGATCGGGTCTGCAGTTTGGATCCCTAAGTTCCGTATAATTCTAAATTACAAAAGTCCCCCGCAGAATTCCATCTTTACTGGCGAATCAATTGCCCTGTCAGAGGCGGTGTCATATGTTGAATCACATAAGATCAACAAGGCTTTAATCTTGTCTGACTCATTAAGCTGCTTGTTGGACCTAACACAAAATCCTTTCAAATCTTCAAACAACTTCACAATTAATTTAAGAACAAAGGCATCCCTGTACAGATGTCACATAATGGGAATAGAAGTTGCATTAGCTTGGATACCTAGTCATTTAGGGATAACTGGCAATGAAATTGCAGACTCGTGCGCTAAAGACGCGATTCAGTCTGGAACATTAAAATTTAATTACTGTTTTCCTCGTGATCTACGCGCTATGTCTAAACACTTTCTGGCCGATTCATGGAATGCTTTATGGCAAATCACAAAAGAAACTAAAGGTAAATTCTATGGTTCTATCCAATCCTTTATCCCCTCTAAGCCCTGGTTCTTTCCTCAAAAAAAAACAAAATAAACTTTTCACTTCTGTCATCATACGACTTCGCTTGGGATTTGTCTGTTCCCCAGTATTTTTGGCCAAGATCCGGGTAAGGGACCATTCTATATGTGAATGTGGCCTTGACGAAGGTACTCTTGAACATATTTTTTTCTATTGCCCTAAATTGTCAATTCCTTTATATGACCTTCTACCGAAGGATATCCCTCGCCCCATCAACATCCCTTTTCTTCTTACTTTATGCCATTCCCCTTTCATAAAGATTCTTTACAAATTTATCTCCCACAATAATATTAAATTGTAATTTCTATCCTCCATACTTTCTACGCTTCCTAAGCACATATTCCCACTTACATTCACACATTTCTCCCTTAAACTTAGATTAGATACTAACAAGGTAGTTAATATTGTTGTGTTATGGGTGTTTATTACTAACCGTACTAACTCTTGTTGCCTATTCTTCAGTTCACAAAAAAACCACAGCTATATCAACCGATCATTTCCTTTTAAATCAGCACTTTATATACTTCAATCAGCTAAATTAAAATAAAAAATCTCTCCACCTTGACGTTGGCCGAATCGTCGACATTCAGTCGACGGAGCCAGTTATAAAAAAAAGGAAATTTGATGGCTGGAAAAACTTCTGCTATTCAATATCATCTGATGTCAAACCATCTCTTGTATGGCAAAATATAAGAAGGTTTAGATCTGCATACAAAGATTCATCTTCAAAATCAATCCCTTTTCATTTAGTTAATAGCTTTTTAGATAAATTGGCTCCACCTTTCGTTCCTGAAGACTTAATAATTGGTTACCCTGTAATAAATATCAATAATGATAACTGTTTTGGTTTAAAGAGTATGTTTTCTCTCACTGAATTAAAAGGTCTATTGTCACATGTTAAGGATTCTGCTCCTGGACTAGACGGTATTCCGTATTCCTTTATCTCTCATTTAGATGACGATGCTTTATTTTATTATTTATCTCTTATAAATTCCATAGTGACATCTGGTAACATCCCCTCCACGTGGAAACGTCAAGAAATAATTCCCGTACTGAAACCTAATAGGTGTTCTTCAGACCATTCTGCCTATCGCCCAATCGCACTTTCTTCTGTTTTGATGAAAATTACAGAACATCTTATAAAAATCGTTTAGAATGGTTTGTTGAGCATAACGGTCTATTATGTGCATCCCAATTCGGTTTCAGACGTGGGAAAAGTACTATTGATACCTTAAGTATATTCATTTCTGATATTCAATTATCATTTTCAAATAATGAATCAGTAATAGCTGCGTTCTTAGATATAAATTGTGCCTATGATAATGTGGTAATAAGTATTTTAAAGAGTAAGCTTTTACAACTTAATATACCTCTGCTATTACCAAATTTTATAATAAACATGCTTTCCGAAAGATACATAATCCTGAAACTAGATGACGGGAAGTCAATTACTCGACTTGTTTCAAAGGGTCTCCCCCAGGGATCAGTACTTAGCCCAATATTATATAATATTTATACACACGATTTAAAATCATCACTTAATAGTGTAAATGTTCTTCAGTATGCTGATGATTTATTAATTTACTGTCGTGATATTTCTATTGAAAAAGCTAGTTCTTCTATAACACAACCGCTGATAAATTTAAAAACTTGGTTGGACTTAAATGGCCTTGATCTTTCACCTGAAAAAAGTACAATAGTTTTATTCACGAGATCAAGAACTCCTCCTCCTATTTCTATATTTTATGAGGGTTATCAGATTCCAGTTAAAGATAATGTTAAGTTTTTTCGAATTGTCTTAGATTTGAAACTAACTGGTATCCCACATTGTGATTACCTAAATGCTAAATATGAGCGTACTCTTAATATTTTAAGATGTCTGTCAGGTGTTTGGTGGGGTGCGCACCCTTTTTGCAAGAAATTGTTATATAATGCTCTTATAAGAAGTATATTAGATTATGGTACATTCTTGCTGGAGCCTGGTAGTGTTATAGCATTTAAAAAACTAGATCTCATACAGTCCAAAGCTTTACGAGTAGTTTCTGGTACTATGCGGTCAAGTCCTATCAATGCTCTTCAAGTAGAATGTGGTGATCCTCCACTATATCTACGTCGTCAATATTTAGCAGACAAATTTATATTCCGATCTTTTCAGTTCCTTAACCACTCCCTTTATAACAAACTTCAGAAACTTTCTCATTATATAGATTTATCTGCATTTTGGTCAAATAAAAAACCACCTTGTCTAATCAATAGTTTTAAGAAATTTATCAACATAAAAGCTCCTATTCATCGATCCATTAATTATCCTCTTTTCAGTACTAGCTTTGAAGCATTAATGTTTCTTCCAGAAATTCATTTTAACTCAGATTTAAATAAGCACGATATTTGTACAAATTTTTTGTTTAATCTTCTTAAAAATACTGTTTGGGTTGATTACCATCATATTTACACAGACGCGTCTAAACATTCCTCCTCGGATCCTGTAGGTGTCTATCACGCTCAATTTAGAATATCACAGAAAATTAAACTACCTCCGGAAACATCGGTGTTTACTGGGGAATGTTATGGTATTTTTAAGGCTATTGAATATATTATTCTATTTAAACTTCCAAAAACAATAATTTTCTCTGATTCAAAAAGTGCCTTACAGTCTCTCAATAGGTTCCCATTTAAATCAAAAAATATTTCTTCTGTTGTCATAGAAATAAGAAATCTATTAAATAAATGCAATCACTTTGGTCTTCCTGTGTTGTTTGTATGGATCCCCAGCCATAGGGACATTCCTGGTAATATAAAAGCAGACCAACTAGCTAATGAAGCCGTGGTCGATGGCGACATTTTCCCTTATAAAGTTTTTTGCCAGGATCTAGGTGATCTTCCTATAGTTCACCTTCAGGATTGTTGGAATAGACTTTGGACTGAAACTGGTCAGTCAAAAGGCAGGAAATATTTTAATCTTCAGCCACTTATTTCATTTAAACCATGGTTTTTCCGTGTCAAATGCAATAAGTTAATATGTTCTTCTATCATAAGAATGCGTTTGGGTCATGTTTGCACTCCTGTTCATCTTAATAGATTAGGCATTGTATCTACTGACATGTGTGAATGTGAATCCGATAAATGTGATCTAGATCACATTTTCTTCTCATGTTCTCTATACGACCGCTCCTCATTCCTGAATGATCTAATATCTCTTAATGTTCCTTTTCCTACCTGTATATCCTGTCTAATTATGTATCCATGTAAATTTTATAAACTATTGTCATCTTTCATTCTTCAGAATCATATTAAAGTTTAAATATTTGTTGTGTAAGTAGCAAGTATATATGTATATTTATGAAATTTTTATCATCCGTTTCAATCCTCTTTCTACTTATCTGATCCTTTCCCGTGTTCCGTATCCTTTTTTTACTTAGTTTCCCAATCTGTATAATTGGCAAAAAGTAAACGCTATTGCCAAAAGAAGAAAAAAAAAGGGTTTAAGTATAAAAGTACAGGATATAGTTTGGTCACCTTAATTTATGATTGTTTTTATTTCCTTTATCGTCAGAATATATAAGACTTTCATATTTTAAACATATTTAACTGATATTTATTTAAAATGAATTCCAACGAGAATACCTTCTCGCAGAGTTTTGTTAATTTCCTCCAAGCATCTGTAAAACTTGATGATTTAGAGAAAATGACCGCAGACTTGGATAAAGAACTGGCGGATTCTCAAAATATGATGCACGAAGTTCAGGCGCTTTACAACAGCATCCCAAATGTTCAACAGAGGCAGATGCCAGACGATTCACATGTAAGGAATGAAAATCTAGATCAATTCCTTGTATCTACGACTCCTGTTTTAAGATTACCTGACATGCCGGTGCAAACCGGGGATGTGGAGAATATTGTTGCTACAATGAAGATATATGCAGAGGAGCTAAGAAAAAGCACTGTCACTTGTAGCAGCAACAAAAGCTTGACAAAAAGAAACATTGACAATATTGATTTTACTCATTATTCTTTGAGCTTGAAGCAACTCAGTAATACTTTATCTATAAAAGTTAATACAACAAGCAACCGTGACGTAAATTTGGAAGAAAAATTGGGCAGCCTCATTGAAAATGTGAATATGTTCACACAGGTATACCTTATTATATATTATTTGCATGGTCAGTCTGTATCATCTTTGATAGAAGTTGAAGAAGTGTTTTTTGAATGTTTTGAAGTTGTTTATCATTAAAAATAAGTTTGAGTCTACTTTGTACATATAATCCAATTATAGGCTCTTTTGCATAGGATGCCCGCTGGATTTTGGGCACCTATTTCTAGCGTGAAGCAGTAATGTGTAAGCATTACTGTGTTTTGGTCTGAAGGGCGCTGTAGCTAGTGACTTTACTGGGCAAGTGAGGCTTAACATTGTATGTCTCAAGGTGACTAGGGCAATTGTAGTGCCACTCAGAGTTTTTCGACTTTTCAAGAATCAGTAGCAGCACTGCATTGTAATTGGCAGGGTGTATCAATTACCATCAGCTGGATGTCCTGCATGTCTTGTCCCGTATTTTCATAAAAATAATCACTTTCAAAAATTTACATTTGAGCACTAGCAAAGTGTTGGTAGGCTTATTTATGCTTTACAATAACATTATTGGGGTTGAGCTGGCTATTAACTGTAAAGTATTGGAAAGTTGGTGAAACACACCATTATTTTTGTGCTTGGTAACATTATAATGTGATTGATTGGCTTATCAGTAGTTCACTTAATAACACTAGTTCAGTAAAGAGTGTTGGAGGGGTCTATAGTTGTATAGTTGGCGGAGAATTAGGTGTATGGGTGACCTGATGATAATTGGTCACCACCATATGCTACATTCACACAGAGTCACATTTTGCCAAATCATATTTTCATCAAATCTGGAAAAACCGAATAATGTGTCCACAAGGCACATTTTGCATTGCTAAATCTGATGGCCCTGAATTGAGATTCCATGTAAACATGTTGCCACTATTCTAAATGCTGCAAAAAACCAATTAGTTAGAGAAACACAGAATGGTGTGTGAATGTACACTTACTCCTGCAATACTAGAGGAATCACAGGAGTCTTTCTGTAATTGTTTTTTTTTAAGGTACCCATGTCATATCCTGAAGACAGCTCAAGAATGCTCATTCTATGGTTTGGTTGTATGTGGAAGAAAGTTCCTTAAATATCACAATGTAGAGAAATTTTTAAAAAAATATTAGGAGATCATTACAGCTGCCTTTTTTGTAGCATAGGAGCAAAAAAAGTGTATGTGTCACCTGAAGGTCACCTATCTAACATGGTCTCAGTAAATTGCTAAATAGTTTTCACATCAATCTAATTGTTTCTGAATTTTTTAATAGCTTTATTCTTTTCCTGCAGATGGTGGAAGCTAATTCGAAGGTAAGGGAGACAAATGAAACCTGGAAGGATAACCTGCCAGAAAGCACATTACAATATGATAATATTATTCTGAAGATTTTGTCAGACATAAATGAAGCCACATATTTACTCAAAAATTAATTCAGCTTTAAAATTCTATAGTTGCTGTAAGAATTTGATAGTAGTGAAAGCTTTGCTGTACCCCTCTGTAGTAATTTGTTATAGTCTGTGATTCTTTTTAGAAGAGGCCCATTGCTCTTAGAGCACAAACTGTACATCATAGAAAATCTTGCATCAAAAAAGGTTAATATGTAGTAATAAATTCCATACTGCCATATACATTTTTGTTACTGACAATAGGAGGGCTTTGAATTGTAAAGATGTGTAGCTGGTTAAACATGCACTCAAGAATACTGATTTTGTGTTGAGAGCTTTGCTTGTATCACCAGTCTTAAATGATAACCATTCAAAAAAGATTGTCATTCAGCAAATAAGATCAAATTGAACGTAATAAAAAGCAAAGACCACCACCCAGTCTTGGAAATAATCTGTGTTTATACAAATACCTTATTTGTAATTTAATGTATTTTTTATTTTTAGTTTTAATTTCTGTAGTGAACCTATATAATCTTATAATCATAATTAATAGATTAAGGTATGAATATTATATTCAATTCTAAAGTTAATATATTTAGAGGCTTATTAATGTTCAAGATTTACTTCTAAATTTATTTGATACTGTAACAGCAATAGTTAAAGTTGTGTGTATTCAGAATAATTAATATCGCTATATTCATTGGTTGTGTAAGGTTCTGCTAGCTTAAGTATACCTATATAATATGTTATTGTTTTAGAATTAAGCGGTAGAAATTATTGTAGTTTTCTTAATATGGTTTTGTCACTGTGTCAGTCTATTCATGTAATTAAAAGGTCAGTTTCCATTTCTAAGGTCATACACATGTTAATGAGCAGATATATTATGATATTAGTAAATAATATGAGATAAATTTAACATCACATCTTATCAGTATGTTTAGAAAAAAATTACATACAAAATGATTTCCTTTATAATTTCATATTATGTAGATGTACCCAGATATACCTGTGAGGTTTTCATGGTACTTATTTGATAAAAATGTTATGTATTTGTTCTGTATTGGCCAATAAACTTAAAAAAATAAAATTTTTTCTATAAATCATATAATTTAATTTTAGAGTTATGTCTTTAACTCATGCAAATCAGTGGCAAAAACCATAGCATATATTACTGGTAGGTATTCTTCATGTATCTCATCGTCACTTTTATATCAAATAAATAAATAAAATAAAACAAAATAGCCTTTATTATAAGAACTACCTTATCTTTTGTCTAAATAAAACTTAACTAGTAATTGTCTCTCGACAAAGGCTTCCTCTAAGGATTTCCACTTTATTCAGTCTCTAGCTACTCTTATCCAGTCTGGTTTTCTGAGAGATGGTCTGGTGGAGCCCAAGTTTGACATCCAATTGTTAGACCAAAGTCACCGACAAAGCCCAAATGATTGCGAAACTGAAGTGGCAGTGGGCAGGGCACATAGTTCGACTGAGCTGGGGCAGTAAAGTCCTCGAATGGCGACCACGTACTAGAAGACGTAGTGTTGGCATGGCCCTCCACAAGATGGACCGACGATTTGGTCAAGATCGATGATTCAGGAAAGATCGTCGCGGAAATCTTTGAGGGAGGCCCTTGTCAGCAGTGGACGTCTTCCGGCTAATGATGATGTTAGACACGAGGGTATATACGTGTTACAGACTTTTCCTTTTATTCCCATAGATATTTCGGTGCCTTTCATGGTTTCACTCAAGGACCAGTATCTTTTCCAAGTATTACAAATGCGTCTGTTTATTTCTTTCTTCATGTTATTTTCAGGGGTTATTAATAATTGTCCTAAATAGATTTATTCTGTGACATATTCTACTATTTCATTACTAACTACTATCGAACCAGTTGTGCCGGAGTTGGTTATGATTTTTGTTTTGGACGCATTTATTTGCAAGCCTTAAGCTTTAGCACTTTAGATTGCATTTGCTCGAGATGGTTTTCACCCTCCGAAAATACAATATTATCATCTGCAAATTGGTTAAATTTTTCGCCGTTTATATTTAGGCCAAAACGTTTCTGAAAATTATCTCTAGGACTGCCGTGAAGAACTAAGGAGAAATAGGGTCGCCTTGGCGGACACCTCTCACTCTTCTCCAGTTTGACCTGTGCAGTACTGTTAAAATATACACTTTGGAGAAGACGAATGTATTTGTTATTTACTCCCTGTTTTCGCAGTGCATCCTAAATGTAATCATGTGCTAGGGAATCAAACGCTTTATTGAAATCGATAAATCCTATGAACAATATTTTATTACTCATTGTATTTTTGTAAAACCTGTCTAAACATGTATATGATCTGCAGTTGAAAAATTACCCCAGAAGCCTGCTTGTTCTTTAGGTTGATGGTCTTCTAAAATGGATGAGATAATATGATATAATAATAGTTTTGAGAAAATTTTGTGAATATTGGACATAAGGCTTACCAGACGCTTGTTCCCAATATCTTTGTCTCTCTTTTTATGCAATAAATTAGTGTAGATTTCGTCCAATCCCCCGGTATCATTTCAGTTTCCATTATATTGTTAAGAATATCTGTCAGGTGTGGTGTAATAACTGGTTATATAGTTTTTGGGAGCTCATTAGTTATTTGATCTGGCCCAGGAGCTTTTTCTAATTTCTGGCTTTTATTAGCATTCTGTTAGTTCTGCAATTGTGAAGTTTTCGAAGGAACAATCACATTTTGCATTTTGGTTGCTGCTATAGTTTCCAGTAGCAATTCTTAATATATCTGGTATCTTGCTAGTTAGATTTCCGTTATTTTTTTTATTAAACTTGGCATCCAATATTATTATACATCATGTACCAACTAGTTAACTAGGATTTAAGAAAAGTTTTGTTGTCAGTAGCATTATATTAATACTAGCTGACCCAGCAAACATTGTATTGCCGTTATTAAAATTTCGATACAAAAGTAACTGTTGATTGCTGGTGAAAATTTGAAGTTGTATGTATTTTTTAATGCTGACTCATAATCAAACAAATTTAAAAAAAATGTCAAAAAAATTTAAAAAAAAAAATTGTGTGGACCCTTAACATTTTGGGGTATGAAAAATAGATGTTGGCCGATTCTCAGACCTACTCAATATGCTCACAAAATTTCATGAGAATCGGTCAAGCCGTTTCGGAGGAGTACGGGAACGAACATTGTGACACGAGAATTTTATATATAAGATAATAGTTGGGAGAGTTGAACATCAAATGCCTTCAAGAGACTTGCACAATTTCTATGTAGCTTATAAATTTGTGTTCTATAAAGGAGGAGGAGTAATACTGCATTTTAAATGGGCAAGGTGGTATTACTCATCATTAGATGAACATCATGCATGCCTCATTACTTTTTCTCAAGACAAAAACACCTCCACCCTGATTTTGATATTAAAATGTTTTTTTTTTTGTTTTTTATATATAAAATTTGTTAAATAGAAATGTATGACACTAGGCATATAGTTTAAATTAAAATATTACTATAATTCAATAATTTGATAAACAAAATATTAAAGACCTAACTTTTATTTTGTTCTATCAATATGACCTTCTTCTCTTTGATGTAATAAACAAAAACAACAAGTTATAATTTTTTAAGATGTTACTTTATTAAAATAAAACAATGATAAATCCATGTTGACTAATAAATTTATAAAAATCATGTATTACTGATAAAAAAAAAAACAGTCATTTAAACAGTGTCAAGTCAAATGATTAGATAACTTTCTTGGAAACAAAGAAACCATCTTAAATAATGACAGAATCAATGCAAACTTCATATGCAAGAATAATAGATCATATATACATTATTATTAATAAAAATTCATTTTGCCAATATTTTTTAGATGACCACTTTACTAAGGCCCATAACTGAGTACCTAACAAACAACTAACTTAAATAACATAGTAAAATAAATATAGTCAGTGTCTTCTCAGTCTAGTTTTACTCTTTTAATGTCATTTACTTGATTAGAAGAGTCATCCTCACCAATTTTCTCATTCACATTATTTTGTGGTTTCTCATCAGCTTCCATCACTTTAAGTCTTATTCCATATATTGTTGCTCCATTTAGATGATTCATTGCTTCTGAAGCAGAGATGTCGGATGCATACTTTACAAACCCAAATGTCTTGTTGGGAAATGTGGCAACATTAATAAGATCACCGAATCTGCAGAAGACATCTTGGAGTGTGCTTACTGGAGGGGGTTGTGGCTTACAAACAATAAATAGTCTCTTTGCAACCTTAGTTGAGTTTGACATAGGCTTAATTGGGGGCAAGGGTATGCTAGAGAAGCTGCTATCATGTTCTGTGGGTGTTTCCAATTTACCAGCAGCTGCATCTTTGATAAGAGATGATGCTTTTTCTATTGCATTAGCTAGATAAATAAGATCAGGGGCGGCTGTTTCTAAATTATTTTTGAATTGATTTACTATTGATGTGAGGTCAGTAGCAGCTTTAGCTAAGGGGTTGGTGTCTGGTGTTACTGATAATATTTCCCCAGAAGGAAATTCATAGTTATTTAATTTTTCAACTGCATATGCAGCATATTTTGGTTCCTCATAAGTTACCAGAGCTTTGCATTGTCCACTATAAGGAACTATGGTATAATGGCAATGTACCATACCTGGAATTAGATTGAAAAGCTGTTCTATATATCTCTGATCTAAGATTCTACAATTTACAGAAACTGTTTTATAACTATTTACATCAGACTTTATTTTATTACTAATATCATTTCTGGGTTGATCAAAATTAAATTGACTGTTGTATTGGCGATAATCCAGATTTTTTGACTGGTAAGCATTGAAGCCATCACAGTCATACGAGTTTCTGTTTCTTTTTAAATCTTTAGGCATAGCAAAAACTGGCTTGTAAACTGGATCACATTCCTCAAAAGCTTTAGCAGCTTCAAGAAATTCCTTAAATTTGACATATGCAAAACCCTTACATAGACCTGTTTCCTTATCTTTTAGAATGAAAATGGAGTCAATTTGTCCAAAATTAGAGAATTTTTTACGAATGTCAGAGTCAGTCACATCTCTTGCTACTTTAATGAAGAGTCTTGTATATTTATCTCCATATTGATCATGACTAGGTGGTTCGTTTTTGCTAGCTGCCACCATAACTTTGATTGGCTTACCATCTTTTATATGATTTAAATGCAAGGCTTTAATAGCAGCAGCTGCTGAAGACGTTTTAGAATACTTTATATATGCCACACCTTTGTGTTCACCAGTCAGGCGATGTCTCGGTATGTACAAGTCCTCAATGTCTCCATATTCAGAGAATGCTGTCCTTAAGTCTTCTTCAGTCATATGTTTGTTGCAAACAACGAATATACGAGAAAATGGTGGATTGTCATCTTTACGGTCGTCATTGTTACTAGTATTCATATTTAGGTGAACAACAGTAATTGGTGCATGAACAAGTTAATTTTAGCTCCGTGTCGGTCTTAATTATTAGTCTCGTCTTCGAATAGTCTTATAATCTTGTAGGTAAGTTTGAATTCCAATCACTTCAAAGATTAAAGTAGAAGTAGTTTAGTCGTTCGTAATATGCTATAGAAAAATCACAGTCAATTCACACTAATAAATATAATTCTGATAGGTGCAAAAAGTGCAAATAAACAAATTGTAGTTTTTATTTTAATTAGTAGTTAGTACGTAGTATCTAGGTATTGACTAATTATGTTGAATGTTGATAACCAAAGAATACATTTCGATTTATCTACATCTATTTTGATGACAAGTATGAGGTAACAGCTATCCGTTTATATGAAATGTACTCTGTGGTGACAACTAACCACGGGTAACTGTCAAACAGCTAAGCCCTATGCTAATGTCGTCTTAGTTGTACCTCTATGCACGATTTATTAAAATACCTACATAAATAATCAACTGGGAGTTGGGACGCAGAGTGCAGACATAATATTGTCTGGTGTCAAAATGGCGATAACTGCGCACCAGACATACTCGTATTATGTTCGATCCGCTATGTTCTCAGATTGCTTTTTTTATTTATTTTAATTGTAAGCGCAACGATGTAAGAATGGAATAAACCAGTTTTGGATAAACAAGGAAAGCATTAATGATAACAGGACACTTCACTTCATTGTATCTTTCATTATTTCAGGCGCGCGAGCGCCCTGCATTGGACTAAATTTTTTCATGTTTTTCCTGTTTAAAAAATGTATGGAGATGTAACCTTTTACATTAAATTACAGTTAAATAATGTTTTGTTATGCAATATAATTAGCAATTTCTACAAAATATTGTCTTATTCGTTAGATCTGAGGTTTTAAATAAAAAAAACAGGGGGGGGGGGGAACTTCAACTTTAGCCAACGATTAATAAAATTACAAAGTCTTTATTGCTATGATTATTGAACAATGACGTTGCTAATAAGCAAAAAGCTAAAATATTATAACGAACGTGCCGGTATAAATAACAAGCCTATACTCCTCATAGTTTGTGAAAATTTGTTTTTATTGTAACCGGACCCACTCAAGTGCCAGCGAGATGTGCGCGGCCGTCGCAGTTGCGCCAGTTTGAATTCTACGTGGGTCCCAGCTGAGGGGTTATTTACATCCTAAAAGTTATCATGCACATCTAATTATTGAATAGAACATTCATATTCATTTAAAAAATAAATATTCATTTCGGGCAATATATTTCAGTTATTCAGATACGCCATTTTGCGCGAGGATTCTGTGACGTCAGAGTCTATCTCAGCAATATTTATTATACTTAAAAATGTATAGCCGATGTTTTCCTTCTGATATACTGATAAACTAACTACTGAACCGATCAGAATAATACTTATACCATAAGATGCAGAAGTTTGAATGTTTTGCAGAAGGTTTTAGTATATGATATGTTGGATATTACTTATCCGGAACCTATATTTTTTTAACTTAGAAATACCTATAAATTCGCACCACAACTAATTCAGACAATGACATTTCTTTACATATGACAATTCATACATTCGGCGGGCGCGAGGTACTTAATATAATTAATTAATGTTTTCAGGGTCAGCACTTGTATTGTATAAACCAATTGTAATAATTCTGATGAAACTTATTTTCACCGCAGCCATCTTGGATTTAAAAAATGATCCCAAATTCGTTCTCTGCACCCTCGAGAACCCCGGATACGATATCCATATTGTTGAAATCATAATTTTGCACGGCGGCCATCTTGGATTTCAAAAATGATCCAAATTCGTTCTCTGCACCCTCGAGAACCTCGGATACGATATCCATATTGTTGAAATCATAATTTTACACGCGGCCATTTTGGCCATTTTTCAAAAATGATCCCAAATTCGTTCTCTGCACCCTCGAGAACCTCGGATACCATATCCCTATTGTTGAAATCATAATTTTGCACAGCGGCCATCTTGGATTGAAAAAAAAAACTAAATTCGTTCTCTGCATCTTCGAGAACCTCGGATATATCGTTTCATCGAATTTAAAAAAACTACGATTCTAAAGAACTTCTTTACTTACACTTCAAAAATTGTTGCAACAATAATTAAATACGTGATGTTTTTATTAAATTCTTAATTCATATTTTACTAGCTTTTACTCGTGACTTTGTCCGCGTGGAATAGTTACTTTCGGCAATTTTAATTTAGGGTACTTTGCAAATAATACCTACCCATACAAACTGCTCTTTCCGCTGCTGATGGCGCTCTTCTATGATACAGCGGATATCCCTTGTCATTGTGGACAGTCTATTCAATAGTATTTCCCTACGAACCTTAATATAAAGGATATACCTATACCCATGTAGGTCAAAGTTTCAAAAATGCTCGAATAAATGTTTATAAATTACTACTTATCAAGGGCCTAAATACACAGTTTCATGGTTTTATGACCGAAAATGACGAATTCCCATACAAACTTCTATCCCCTATTTGAACTCCTCCATTTATTTTTTCACAATCAAAGGTAGCCTATGTCCTCTTCCAAGCTCTAGTCTATATCTGCACTAAATTTCATCAAAATTGGTTTGGTGGTGTTTGTGTGAAAGTGTAACAAACAAACGTACATTCACATTAATTATAATATTAGTAGGGATTTCTTCTTTCTTTATTACATATACTAGTATTTCTTACAATTTACTGATTTAGGAAAATGTCTATTCACTTGCAACATTATTTGACTGTCTGTGTAGCGTGTTGGCGAATGTAAGTACGTGACGCTCGCACACATTATAATGTTACTTCTATGTTGACAGTTATTATTATTATGGTTATTATTCTATGACGGCGAGACCCAGATGTGACCCAGATACTACATAGCGGCACGCTATGATGGCCGTTTTGACATATTATAATAGTGATGTGAAATGTCAATTAACTCTCGAAAATTGACAATTGACAATAAAGAACAGTAATTTGCTCGTTCAATGTAATAATTAAATAATACGAAACTTCATGAGGCTCTCTTAAGTTGGCGGGGAGTAATTAATTTTTTTGGCTTATTCAATTGTTCTTTAACTGTTCTTCAATGTTTGAGCCAAAATTGCTTTTGTTCGTTTTTATTTAATTTTTTTTTAAATTTTCAAAAATTAAATCTCAAGTTAGCGACAACTATCGATTTTTTCAAATTTTTTTTCTTTTTTTTTATACTTTGAAACTATCTCTAAAACTATACCTTATGTGTTCGTCCAAAAAAAAACATCTATTCGGCCTTAATTACCTTTTAATTCAATTATAAACTTTTTTATCCCACGTTAATTAATTTTTTCCGCGCATGCGCAGTAATCTTCGCCATAAGACTTGTCCACGACAAGACTTGTGATTAAAGGACAATTAAAAAAGTTTGTTTACACGACCTCTTTCTCATAAGGTCCAATAATATTAAATTTAAACTTAGTTATGCTTTGAAAAATAAATATATATAAAAAGTATCAATTTGATTATTTTCTTGTGTAACTAAATAATTAAACCAACTAACTTTTGTATTAATTACCGGTTTTCCCTGATCTTATATTTTTCAACCCTTAGACGCGATCGTGTACAGAATTTACATCATTCAGTCATTATTGAAAGCTGATTTGATTTCCCGGTATTCTACAAAGTATCTAGTAGTAGTTAGATCGCCACCTTTAGTACAACAAGTAAACAACAACATACAAACACTTGTGTGTTGTTGGTGTTGAAGCAAAACAAATTACTCTTCCAGCAAGGATCGATATTTTTGTAAAAGCTCACCTGAAGTATTTACTGGGTGGTTTTATTATCCTACAAAACAGTTCACTCAATTCGTAGATCTTATAGATGATTGTACCATGTCAATCGAGGATTTAAATCTTCATGATGAAAAGTTTGAAGAAGGTGTACAAAATGATGAGGAATACCAAGACAGCTTACAAAATGAAAATTGGCGAGGATTGGGAAATGATCCAAAACACGCAAAGAACGTCTAGACAAACTACGATAATAATGATAATCAAAATGATTCTTTTGAGAATTCAAAAGCCGATGGTACTGAGAGTGAAAAATTATATTCAGTTTTAGAAATTAATGAGGATGAAATGGAGATAAATTTATGTGAATCCATAAAAAAATATCAAGATTATACATTCAGAGCAAGTACTCCATTAAGTAACAGAATTAATAATAATGTTTTATAAAATTGATGAAGAATGGAAAAGCGCTCCTCATAAATTTTTAATTATTATTAACGCCTTTTTTCAATAAGTTAATGGTAAGTAGAAAAGCTGGACATCAGGTCAAGAAATGCATTGCCGGCCTTTAAGGTGAGTATATTTTTTCTTGAAGGTCCCCAGGTCGTATCTGTTTGGGAAAACCGCAGCCGTTAATTGATTCCACAAAGTGGCTGTGCGAGGCAAGAAATTTCTAACCAAACGCGCGGTTGCGGAATGCAAGACGTCTACGTGGTGCGGGTGGTACTTTGCACGTAATGTCCGGTGCTGGAATTCGGCCCCTGGAATCAACCCGAACAGCTCCAATCACCAGCGAATACATGCGGTAGAAGATGCAGAGAAAACCCACATCTCTACGCAATGCCAAAGGATCAAGCCGATTGGAGATGGCTTGATCGTCGATGATTCGAACCGCTCTTCGTTGTATGCGGTCAAATGGAAGAATCTGGTACTGTGGAGCACCCGCCCAGAGGTGAGAACAGTACTCCATGTGAGGCCGGATTTGCGCCTTATAAAGTTGCAGGCGGTGGCTTTTAGTGAAGTACTGTCTCGCCTTACTAAGTACACCAAGCTTTTTAGAGGCCAGTTTGGCCTTCTCTTCTAAGTGACCACGGAACTGAATGTCACTCAATATATCGACGCCAAGTATCCCATTGCCGGCTGTGGCAGTTAGAGTGATCTCGAATCGAGGGGATACGACCAAAGGGAGACTTTTTAGTGGCGAACTCACAAACTTGTGTCTTCTTGGGGTTGAATTGGACTAAATTTTGTCGGCCCCATTCCGAGACTTTGCAAAGCATAGTCTCGATTTCAGACACATGTTTGTTCCGTTTCTCGTCGTTGCTATCCCGGGACATGTTGGCACGGCCGGTGTAGGAAGCATACCCTATTCTGTTGTCTGCATAGCAATGAATACTGCTGATTTGTAACATATCAGTGATATGCAAAAGAAACAGTGTAGCATAGTAGCATGCAGCCTTGCGGTACCACCAGCGTTTATGGGTTTTAAGTCGGAGCATGCACCGTTGATAACAACCTTGATGCTCCAATCGGCCAAAAATCTAGCGACCCATTTACACAACTTCTCGGGAAGCCATAGGATGGCAGTTTCGCTATAAGCGCTTTATGCCACACCCGATCAAAGGCCTACGCTATTTCCAAACTCACCGCCAATGCCTCTCCCTTGGACTCAACCGCTTGCGCCCATTTATGGGTGAGGTATGCAAGAAGATCACCAGCTGAGCGACCCTGACGGAAACCGTACTGGCAGTCGCTGATCAGCTGGTGCTCCTCTAGGTATCCCAAGAGCTGGCGGTTGATGATCGACTCCATTACTTTGGAGAAAATGGAGGTAATGACAATGGGGCGGTAATACTGTCCAAAGGACAAGTATTATAAGCAATATAGTGTATCCCCTAGTAAAGAACTGGTCCACTCTTATTTCCATTTATCAATAAGTAGGTTACTTGGTGTTTTCCTTTTTCTGTATGGTTGGAATATTTTCTTTATTCTTTTGTAATTTTATCGTTTATTAATTTTATCTCCGGGAAATCTTGAAATTATTTGCCTTCTTTTTTAATTACCCTACCAATTTTGTCTAATTTATTATTAGTATAAATTATGTTACTTAAATGGAGTATTTGCTCTGAGTGTAAAATCGTGATAATTTTTTATGGATTCACATAAATTTATCTCCATTTCATCCTCATTAATTTCTAAAACTGAATGTTATTTTTCACCCTCAATACCATCGGCTTTTGAATTCTCATCAGAATCATTTTGATTATCATTATTATCGAAGTTTGCCTAGTTGTTCTTTGCATTATTTGGATCCTCGCCAATTTTCATTTTGTAAGCTGTCTTTTTTTTTGTCTGATAGCCTTTGTAGAGTACCGGGAAATTAAATCAGCTTTCAATAATAACTGAATGATGTAAATTCTGTACACGATCGCGTCTAAGGTTGGAAAAATATAGGATCAAGGAAAACCGGTAATAATTAAACCGGTTAATACAAAAGTTAGTTGGTTTGATTATTTAGTTACATAAGAAAAAAATCAAATTAATACTTTTTATATATATTTATTTTTCAATGCAAAACTAAGTTTAAATTTAATGTAATTGAGCCTTATGAGAAAGAAGTCGTGTAAACAAACTTTTTTAATTGTCCTTTAATCAAAAGTCTTGTGGTGGACAAGTCTTATGGCGAAGATTACTGTGCATGCGCGGAAAAAATTAATTAACGTGGGATAAAGTTTATAATTAAATTAAAAGGTTATTAAGGCCGAACAGGTGTTGTTTTTGGACGAACACATAAGAGATAGTTTCAAAGTATAAAAAAAAATTGAAAAAATCTATAGTTGGCGCTAACTTGACATTTAATTTTTGAAACATTAAAGAACAGTTAAGAACAATTGAATTAGCCAAAAAAATTAATAAGAAATGAAGTACCCCCCGTCAACTTAAGAGAGCTACTTCATGAGTGGATAAACGTCAAAAGTGCCATCATAGCGTGCCGTACGTATAGTGAGTTAGTGAAGTGTGTAGTAGTTTGCTTTAGTCAATCCCTGTGAGTTATGACAAATATTTTGATGTGAAACATCTATAGCCGCACGTAAAACCGATTTCTGGCGTGGCGACGCATGCCGTGGCGACGCGTCGCCTTGTCACAGTAATACCGTCCTCAGAGGCAACATCGAATATAACTATTACCGAAGTCACTGATTAAACGAATTAAGTAGTCACGATTTGAAATAAATTCGTAAATTTTTGTATTTAATGAAAATAAATGTTTATTCAATAAATAGTCATCGTTATCTGGAAAAAAATCGTAATATTTTATTTTATCATTATGACATATTTAGTTCCTATCACAATATGCTCTTTTCTGCATATTACTTTTACAAAATAATTTCGATGTTTCACATCTGCCAGGCGTCCTGTGACGGCTCACATTTTTTTTTCTAACACATATCTTTAAAATTAGTATAATCATTAGTAAATAGTGTTTACTGCGTATACAAAATATACGAAAGTCGTATAGAAGATTAATTATATAGTTGTGTAGATATCAACACAATCTAACAGAACACGACATCATTCTATTTTTAATTAATATCCGTTAAAACACAGAACATAGTTGCGGTGCAGGAATAACTATTCCACTAATAAAACTGCATTGCAACTGCAATCTGCACGCTTACGGCAAAATAATATTATTCTGATTATTTATTTTGACATTTTAATAATTGTAATGATAGTAATATATAATATAATAATAGTAATACTACTTTGTAACGTACTATTGTACTATTATTAGTATTTCCTTTTAATTGGCGTATCTATTCTGTATTATTTTTAATATACTCTTTTAATTTTGTTAGCTGTCAGGAATCATAAATAAATAAAATATAACTAATCATTTCAGCAGTTTTCGTGCAGTTAATTTGCAGGCTTAATAAAGTATATCTTAAAGCAATTTTTACACTGTAACTTTGAAGTAATGGTATAAATGTTTGGATTGATACGCCGATAGATAATGCACTATGTTAATTAATTAGAATCACTTTGCATTTTTAACAGCGTCATGAATCAGTTAGTAAAGGGCTGTACCTCGTCATTTTGCTTGTCAGCAAGGACAACAAAGACACGGTATTATCTGGAACGGATTGCTTTTACGGATATTTACGTCACCATCCAGATTAATCGCAACGTTCGCACAGTCTACTTCAGCTTCACGTGTCGTTGAATTCAATTTAGTTGATGCCTCATACTTTTACTCAGTATTAATTTAATTGCAAGTAAAGCAGTATCAGCTTTATTACCACATGGCGTGTTTCCTGACCTTCTGAAATATAGTAAAATAATACCAATATTTAAATCGAGACGCACTTCAGACTGACTCAAATAAATATCATCCATTTTTAGTGATGCCAACCTTAAGTAAAAAATAATTTTAAGCCAAATGCTTACTCACTTTAACACTCATAAGTAACTTCATATAAAACAATTTGGCTTTACTGTAGGATGCTCAAGTACGATAAATAAGAGAGGAATTACAGAATGCGTTTGGTATCTTCTGTGATTTATCTAAGGCTTTCGATTGTGTTCAACGCTGGTCAGGAAGCTATGTCTCAATGGTGTGAAATAATCTGCGCTCAATCTTCTGATCTTATATTTAAATGATAGAATGTCGATGTGAATGGCAGGAGATCTACTGGGACTACCCATGGGGGTACCCATACCGACAGTAGTCTCAGTCCCACAAGGGTCTATTCTTGGACCGTATCTCTTCTTAATTTACATAAATGATCTACCTGACCTTCTAGAAAAAAAAGTACAAGGTAGTAGTATTATTTGTGGATTACACTCCAAATTGAATTCATATTCAAAGTGAAATTAATGATAACCTGTTGTTAAACAGTCATAAAACTAAATATCTTAAATTTACCGCGCAAAATGTCGATATGAATGTTTTGTTAAGCGGAGAGGTGATAAAACACGTAGAATGTGCTATATTTCTTGGCATTACTGTTGATTCCTATTACAATTGAAGGATGTCTAATAGACTTAGTTTTAATGGGGTAGTTACTTAGTAATAGTAGGGCTCAAAATGAACATGGACAAGACGAACATCATGTCAAATGTCCATGTCGCACCTACTCCCATAACAATTGGGAACTGTATATCTCGAAATTGTTGACGAGTACATCTACCTCGAACAAACAATCCAGTTAGGCAGGTCCAATTTCCAGAAGGAAGTCACTCGTCGAATCCAACTCGGATGGGTAGCGTTCGGGAAGCTCCGTAAAATCTTCTCGTCCCAAATACCGCGGTGTCTGAAGACGAAGGTTTTCAAACAGTGTGTGTTGCCAGCGATGACTTATGGTACAGACGTAGTCGCTAACTATGGGCCTTATGAGAAAGCTCATGGTCGCTCAGAGGGCTGTGCTCGGAGTTTCCCTGCGAGATCGAATCAGAAATGAGGAGATCCGTAGGAGAACCAAAGTAACAGACATAGACCAAACGATTGCGAAACTGAAGTGGCAGTGGTCAGGGCACATAGTTCGACAGACGTGGGGCAATAAAGTCCTCGAATGGCGACCACGTACCGGAAGATGCAGTGTTGGCAAGATGGACCGACGATCTGCAGCGCAGGACCGATCGTCGTGGAAATTTTTGGGGGAGGGGGAATAATGTTATGTATGTACATAGGAACATAAATGAATTTGCTAGAAACTGTCATAACCATAACAACCAGTAACCAGGAACAAACATAAACTTATAATGCCTACTACTCGGCTAAATCGAGTAAGTGTCTTAATGTGCGATGCATATGCTGTTACATGATCCCAGAAAATGTGCAAAAGAAAATAAGTGTTACGTACCCTATCCAAAAGAATTTAAAAAAATGTATGTGTGGTAAAGGTTACTATGACCATAAATGATTTTCTTATTGATACAGACTGGGAATGGAGCGAACGCGCTCATTAATAGGGCAAAGGTAAATTGGCTTCAAAGAAACTGGGCGTCATAAACAGAGCACGGCTAAACTTCATGCCGGCCCACATTCTAGCGCTTTACAAAGCGCAGGTCCGGTATTGCTATCATGTCTGGTCTGGATCGATCCATTTGACCACGTGCCATATAGAGCTGCTCGAATTGTCGGGGACCCAGTGCTCTGTGAAAGGCTGGATCACTTGGCGTTGCCTAGAGACATCGCTTCATTGTGTGTCTTCTACCGCATTTATCCGAAGAGCTGTTTCACCTGATTCCTGCCGCCGAATTCCACCTCCGCGCGACACGCTTCAAGTTAGGATATCATCCCCAATATCTGGATGTGTGGCGGTCCTCCACAGTGTGTTTTTCAAGGAGCTTTCTTCTGCGTTCTACAAAGCTGTGGAATAAACTTACTTGTACGGTCCTGGAAACACCGCCGATACGACAAAAAAAGCGCGTACACCGGCCTAAAGGCCGGAAACGCTCCTATGATTCCTCTGGTGTTGTGAATGTGGGCGGCGGTGATCACTTAATACCAGGTGACCCGTACGCTCGTTTGTGCCCCTTTTCAAAAAAAAATATATTATTATAAATTTCATTGTACGATATTACACCATATTTTTACGAAATTGACAAAAGCCCGTTGAAATTCTTGCGCCCGTTCTTCTCAGCTCTGAAGCATACTTTTTTTTATATGGAATAGGAGGACAAACGAGCGTACGGGTCACCTGGTGTTAATCTGGCTGACCGGTTGGTTGATATATGATTAATAAATTAAAATAAACGAAGTCTGATTGAGTTTAATTATATCATTTGATGTTTTTTTTTTAATTTCCCTTATTATCCCAATTTCCTCCGCAGCTCTGAGAATAATATGTATTCTGCGCTCTTTGATGGTGCTTTATAGTTTTTTCAAATGAGTCATACCCGTTTTGTGGTCAATTCCTAGCCAATCCTATTCAAACTTTTCGAAAGTGACGCATATATCTTGTATATATCCTTCAAATTATTTTAATTGTTACTAAAATTTAAATTAGTACATGTTGCTTAGACTTTTTTGATGTGTGTATAATGTATGTAAATGTCAAACCTACATTCGTTGCAGATAGTAATGTACGCGTTGGAAGACCACGACATAGTCAACTTTTCCTTCAAAATGTAGGAACTATTTTACATTATTTATTACAAACGTCTCGCGAACTAGACTTGCACACTACCTCTTTGGTATTATATTAACAATAACAAAACTTTTTTTGCGGTCGGCTCTTGGATAGAGACGCTGGCGTCGCCGCCGCGCGTACTTCGATACCTACACGAGGAGTGAGACAAGCCTGCCAATAGCCTATTAGTTCTATCAATGATTATGATGTTTAACTGATTGTGACACAATCATGAGGTACAAGCTGGGATATTAAATGATCAGAGAACAACATCAAGACAGTTTAATAACACTGAAACATACAATAATAATTTGTTCTGAGAAATATTAGAAAAATAGTCTCCACATTGCTATAAAATGTAAATGCATCTTATATAATTACATTATAAATAAATAAAAATAAATTATAGCGATAGTTTCATTTAGAGAGTTATTAAGACATTTAAAAATTTATAACGACTGTTCTATTGTGTTCAGGTACTCTGTGCATTTGTTTCTATACTCTGTGTTATTATAGAAGACAATGTTATTGAAAAAGTCACCAACATTTGTAATCTGTACCGGTAGCGAGTTTAACACATCTCTATTCTGTTCCATCTTTAAATTATCACATTCTATATCAATCTTATTCAGTATCTCCAACAATGTCATATCTTGTAAATTACGAAGAACAATATGCCCCGATGATGCAAATCCAGTCTTATCGAAGCCCACTTTTGACATTATATACAATACACTCACATTGAAATGTGTCAATGTGTTATAATTCTTTAAGATAAGAGATTCTCCTTTCGACATACCTTTCAGATAGCATAACAAAGACTTGAAGCAACTCTTTTCATAAGCATGGTACAAGTCATAGGCATGACAATCTGGTAGTAAGAGAACTTTTGCCGAGTCATCACATAATTCTGACACATTCATAGCCTCTCCGCTTTCATATTTATACATAATGCTTTCTTTAAAATCATCATCATTCAGTATCTGCTGGTACAGTTTGAATATAGGGACCAGTATAAATTTCGAGCTGTTGATTTTCATCAATGGCCTGCCATATGTAAATGACAACTCTAACTTGGCATCTTCGACCCTGTTAATCCATCTGACAGGTTCATTGATCAAGACCATTGGGTTCGATAACAGCTCGTCCTGTAAGTAAGTGCTCAGGTGTCTTAATTTTTCCTTCGTCGACATCTTGCAGTACAGCTGCCGTTCTGTATAGGAACCCCTGCAGTATCGTGGGTTATTATTGATGCTGTTTACTTCATGCAATACACCTTTCAATATTTCTTGGTCAGTATCAATAGGCTTGAGATCATACTTCCAAATAAATTCTGCCGCAACCATAGACCTGATTTTCTTTATATCTCTGTGTAAAGCTATATTATTCTGCATAAGGTATGCTTGTAAATTATTATTAATTACATGGCATTGAAGAGAACTAAAATAATAAGCACATTCTTCCACCTGCTTTATGAATGATTCCGGTATCAGTTCGAGAGGAAATAGGGACATATTGCTGTACAGCTCCGTGCCATATGTAGACCGAAGGGTTAGTAGATAGTCATCTAAAGGCAAATTATCTTTGTATTTAAGACAAATAGCGTACACTTCAGAGTTTCCTTGGCGGGATGTTATTGGTTTGTAGATATTAACTTCTTTGAACAGATGATTGAGCAAATATAATAAACTTACTGTTGAATGCTCAAATGTCGTAAAGAGTTTAAAGATAAAAGTGCCACCTGAAAAAAACAAGTCAATAATAATTGAGTCAAAGTGCATGTTGAGAATCTTCTGGGATTTAAACCCATTTAAAATATAAAATCAAATAAATAATAAAACAAAAAAAATCCCAGTCAACTATTTAATAAGCGAATTATTTCTATCAAAATTCATGGACGATATGTCACTCGGACGGTTGGCTTCGTTAGTAAGAGCGCTCGAACGGAACCCGAGAGGCGGGGATTCGAGTCCCGCATCGTCCATGAATTTTGGTACAAATTTAATTTTATTTCAGGAAACTTTCAGCCAAAAGCAAACAACGGAATGTGCTTTCTTGTTCGGTGTTACCAGGGCGATACGATATGCGCATCTTAAAAAAAAGCATTAATCACGGGGAGTGTTCCGAAGAGCTGTTTAACCTGATTCTTGCCGCCGAATTCCACCTTCGCACACACGACACGACACGCCATAAGTTAGGATATCATCCCCACCGTCTGGATGTGTGGCGGTCCTCAACAGTGCGGTTTTCAAGGAGATTTCTTTCACGTACTGCAAAGCTGTGGAATTAGCTTCCTTGTGCGGTGTTTCCGGGACGATACGACATGGGCACCTTCAAAAAAGCGCGTACACCTTCCTTAAAGGCCGGCAATGCTCTTGTGATTACTCTGGTGTTTCAAGAGAATGTGGGCGGCGGTGATCACTTAACACCAGGTGACCCGTACGCTCGTTTGTCCTCCTATTCCATAAAAAAAAATGTACCACTGGTTCACTGGTGTTGCAAGAGAATTTAGGCGTCGGTAATCACTTAACATCAGGTGTGATGACACATTTACATGAACAATAGATATATACTTGTAATAATTCTCCTTTCGTTTTTTAGTAAGCCTGAGTGGCCTCATAGTAAGGGACCATGGTGATTACACCACCATAGGTTTAGATCAGTGTTCGTCCATGTTTGCATCCAAGCCAGTGGGAGGCTTCTTTGCACAGGAAGCCGGCTAGATTATGGGTACCACAACGGCGCCTATTTCTGCCGTGAAACAGAAATGTGTAAACATTACTGTATTTCGGCCTGAAGGGCCCCATAGCTAGTGAAACTACTGGGCAAATGAGACTTAACATCTTACGTCTCAAGGTGACGAGCGCAATTGTTACCGCTCAGAATTTTTGGGTCTTTCAAGAATCCTGAGCGGCACTGCATTGTAATAGTCAGCGCGTATCAATTACTATCAGTTGAAAATCCTGCTCGTCTCGTGCCTTATTTTCATAAAAAAATGCTAAACTGAATAAACATTAAAACACATCAGATGTTGAGAATTAATACTGCATATCTCGCATTGTCATACTCACCCTTACTAAGTGCCTGTAGGGCAGTTACAATTTCACAATAATGAAGAGGTGATGTTACTTCTTCCTGAGCATCTGGTTTCTGCATACAGTCAATGGACCCATCTGCTGTCACAAGTAACACCTGCAGCATAAGTTCAAAGCTCTTCACTTGCAAGAAACGTTTACAACTAAAGGTAGGATGTTCAACATACACAGTCCATGGTTATGTCAGACAATAATATATTTTACAATTTAAGTGACCTTTTCACATTCAGCTTGGGACTAAAAATAAATTGCTTCCTATCTCGAGTACTTTTTTTATATTAAACTAGCTGGCCCAGCTAACGTTGTATTGCCATATAAAGTAATAAGAAAAAAAAATGGGGTATAAAAAATAGATGACGACCAATTCTCAGACCTACCAAATATTAAATCGTACATAAAATCTACCAACTATAGGTAGCTAAAATTAAGTTTTTTTACCTCCGGAGAACGATATAAAGATTCTAATAAGTTATTAATTATGAATTATTCTTTCGATTTGATTTGTGAACGACGGGGGACACGTCAAAGGAAAAACAAAATTGTTGTTTTTATTTAATTCCCTACATTTTCGTAGTTATTCACCTTTTAAACCTTCTTTGGACTTCCACAAATAATTCAAGACCAAAGCCAAATCGATCCACCCGTTCTCGAGTTTTAGCGAGACTAATGAACAGCAATTCATATTAATAGATATAGATAGATACTTTATATCATTGAATTAATAAATTCGATCGCTATTAATCGAATCATAATGAGTGTCATCTTCACAATACATTTAAAACGATCGATTTATGTATTAAATATATCTCGTTAACCAATTTAAATCGAATCGAAACAACTCGTCATTAGGTATATCTGTGGTTTCAATCAGTGTAATTTTTTTGCGTACTAAATACCTACACGTAATTCTCAACAGCAAAAAATATTTGAATTTTATTTTAATCCCATGCCCTTGTTTTGTGTTTTTTTTACGACGAGTTCAGATACTAATTATATTTCCTCCGAATATGCTAAAACTATTATTTTGTCCTGGAATGTCTGGAGTATTTCTACACGGGAGCTTGAGGCTGTGCCTCACAGTTAAACAAGCCCAGATTTTTTATATAAAGTGGGCAAATGGGTAAGATGCTGATGTGTGAAGTGGTGAGGCAACAGCCCATGGGCTTCCGCAACACACACTAGATGGGAGTATGCTCTAAGTTTGAAGATCCTTGAATCTTGTGTCACACACATAGTGTTCTTAAACTTATACTACACTTAATTTTGCATACTTTGATTAGCATAGTCTCGATTTCAGACACAAGTTTGTTCCCATTCTCGTCAACGCTATTCTGAGAGATGCTACCACGGCCGGTATAAGAGGCATACCCTGTGCTGTCATCTGCGTAGCAATGAATGACGTTGATTTGCAGCATATCATTGAAAGACAGAAGAAACAGAGTACGGGATAGTACGCAGCCTTGTGTGACAACCGCGTTTATGGGTTTTAAGTCGGAGCATGCAAAGTCAATAGCAACCTTGATGCTCTGATCAACCAAAAAGCTAAGACCCATGAGTGAACAGAGCACTGTGGCGCAAGTCCCTCGCCAATTGTTATTGCAAAATGTATGAAATATGTACATATTCAAATTCAAATATTTTTATTCAAAATAGGATGAGAAATCACTTAATGAAAGTCAAAAAAAAACTACCACCCATTCCAAAATGAATGCCTAAGGCCTGAGAAGAATGGGCGCCACAAACTCAGGGGGCTTTTTTTTTTCATCAAAAATATGTTTTACAATTTAAGTAACATTTACAAAGTAACATTGTACAATTAAACTTATTATTTAATAGCCTGAGGGTGGTCGCTCCATTCCCAATTGGTAGCATCATTAAGAAAGTCATTTATGTTATAGTAACCTTTACCACACAAACATTTTTTAACAATTCTTTTGAATGACGTAATACTTTTGTTTTGAACATTTTCTGGGATCCTGTTGTAAAAGCATATACATCGCCCCACAAAACACTTGTTAACTCGACTTAGTCGAGTAATAGGCATTATGAAACTTCACTCATAACATTAATTTCCATATTCAAACAGTCACAAATCAGAGAATGTATACATAATGTTCAGATATGTGTACTAACCTTCCCGAAACTCTTAGCTTTACTAACAATAGATTGCGAATTATCCCAGTTCATTAGGTTCCCAGTATTGTCCACACCAAAGTCCCAGTTTGATAATGTGTGGAACATGAATCTATCATCACTAATCATGTTTGATGGTGAATTCTCTTCATAGTATGGGTTAAGAGTGTTTGCTAACCATTTCCACTGAAACATTTATAATTAGGATGATAAGAAAAACCACTTTGTACAAAAGATATACAATAATGTTGGGGCTACTGAAAACCAGTGCTGTATTGGCGCCACACCATTGCAGCTTATTAATGAGTTAGCTCCATTTGGTGACATTCACTGCCTCACAGTACCTTTTTCGTATTAAGCAATAAATTGTATTATTTAATTGGTTATATTTGTTAGTTCTAAGAATTTATTACTCATTCTGGTTTGTTATTTAAGAATTGAGTGGTGGTGGTTTGTTACCGAAATTTTTTTATTCTATTCTATTCTAATGAACTTAAGCAAATTGGCACTCTCTGAACCGTGCGCAGCGCTCGGTGGCCTGAAATTGGCGCTCACACTGTGTTCTGTCAATGCATATTGTTTTATGTGTACCAATAGATTGCTTATAATTAGAATGATTTGAAGCTGTTGAAACAAGCTATAAGACCATGCAAAATAAGCATCTTATAAACATAATAAGGGTCAAAACTTGGTGAGGGAGTAGGGTGTCACATGGCATACTGTTTTGGTGTAAATGAAAAATCTAGTGCCCTGGGCCACTGCCAATATCGGAAAGTTAATTTGAAATATTATTACAATATTTTTAATTTATATTTTTTTTTTGTTAGTGACAGGTATATATACTTATATATTTAAAACCTATGGAAACTTTTTAGCATAAAAGCAAAATTAAATGTTTTGTTACAACAGTTTTATTTCTTAAATTAGTGGAATGAAACTGATTGTACCAACAAAATTTAACAAATAATTTAATGAAATGTTACATACACTAATCAACTCACCTCTATATTTCTGTGATGCAGTTGCATATAGTGGTTAAGTGATGTTATAAAAGCACCAGGTGCTTCACACAAGTGTAGTGAAACCATTTTTTGTGTAATGCATGCCTCTTCTGGAATCATCTTATAAGTCGAAAGACATTCATAGAATTTCGTCCACGCTTGCGTTAGAAATTCTGGATTAATGAGACACCTGATCTTCCAGCTCACTTCACCGGCAGGGTTGCGGCGCCGTGTGTGACTACTCCACTCCTCGATACTAAAGTCATTCAGTTGGCTTTTGTGAAAGTTTAGACGACTTTTCATTGTATCTAAGATCTTGATAGTCCATGGTGGCGCACTAAACCAGGAATCGCGATCCGGTAGCCTCCACTCGTCGCTGAATCGGAATTGATACTTTTTGTTGAACAAATCATGCAACTCATCTTCAGAATTATCACTTCTAGAAGGTTTATCGCGTAATATTATATTGCCTGAGTTAGAAAACATATTTAGCAAGCAATACGCACAACCGTCTGAGCAAAATTAGTTTGTTTACAATTAACTAAATATTTATTCATGTAAACTGCTAAAAGAAATAATTTTACTGTATACTAATTTTATTGGAAAGCTGATGTGGCTTAATAATTTAAACCATTTTAATTAAATAAAAATAATTCAGATATTTTTTGTTATACTTTAAAAACCAAAATCAATATTTACAATATTTGACAATTAAAACTATTTTTTTTTGTGTTAATGGCTCGGCTTTAGGCCTTTTGACATTTGACACTGATAAATTTAACTAGCGAAAGGGAAATTCGGTCGTATTTAGGGCTTGAGTTTGATTGATTATCTCCAAAATCATGCCCTTCACATAATGCCTATCTAGAGACGATGATATTGAAAGCTTTTATAAATATAGGAGCGGATGCGCGGAACTCGCGAGCCAAAAACTCCTTGGTAGAAGAGAAAAAAACAAAAGACCTTTAAGTCCGCGCCATAAACTGTTAAAAAAAAACCTTTCATTTACATGAGTTAGAGTTTGTTTTGAATGTTGCAAAAATCTAAATATTTCTATTTATCTATATTAAAGTTTTAAAAGAAGTTGAAGCTATGTGTTAAAGTTGAAATAACTTGCTTAGTGTTTCTCGTAATAAAAAGATTCCACAACATCATGAATTTAAACGAAGGTAAACATAACCTTAGCGTAGCTCGTCGGTTACTTTTAAAGTCACAAAATATTTGATTTTATGCTATTTAAACCTAGAAAATCTTGGTATTTGCTAAATACATTGGGAAATGTTATAATTTATGAAATTAAATAAGTTGACGAACAAATAAATATTGTGATTGAATATCATTATCAATCTTTCAGGTACTGCCGAAGACTTGTGGACCCCATTCAAAGAACTGATCGCTGTCGTAGAATGTTATCTTACAAATGAAAGCGACAAAGCTTCATACGCTGTCCATACGTTCGAATCAGTCCTGAGACGACACAAACAAACATTTTTATCTTTATTAAAAAATCCTGTAAGTATCTTAATGTATATTACTGTATAAAATCACTCTTTTATACCGTCATCTTCATTATAGAAGCCTAAAAATTACAATATCCTATTTGACAAAATGTAGAATCAGTCCAAAATGTTGAATCAATTACTAAACTTTATGTAATCTTAACACTGATTATTACCGTTAAACTTAGGAGACACATACTCAAAGCTTGGTAGTCTAACGTGATTCTGGCAAATCTGTGGTGTATCTTCCACCGAAGCCACAGTAGGAAGAATAGAATAGAATCAATTACTACTTAAACTCTATCATAGTTTCTTAAATTATCATATTTTAGGCAAAGAATCCTGGCAGTAGAGAGGAAATTAAACGCGGAATTACCGAAGGTGTTAACCTACCTAGCATTGGACGGACACTATTGTCCAAGGAGCTTGTAGATGAAGCTATCATACTATCAGGTAACTAAAAATCTTAGAACTATCTATATACTATATATATAGACTACTACCAACTTTTGCCTTATCAATAATATGGATCTTATATTCTTATGTTTATAATTTATATTAACATGATAAAAATTCAATGAATAAGTAATAGTCAGATTTAACTACATATTATATTACATAGATGGAAATACTCAGATTTGACAACTAAATTATATTTGTCGGTAATATATACTTTACTTATCTTTAGGGGAGGCCTTTGTCTAGCAATGGACGTCTTCTGGTTGAAATGAATATACTTTACTTCTCTGGACAAACTGTTTGACTAACTTTAACTAAAAGTGCTAACTGTTGGGGGCCCTGATTTTAAAAATATATGAAAGTTGTAGTAATTAAAGAACATAATTAGCTATTTTTTTTTTTGCTTTTTAAAGATATGTACAATGCAAATGAGTTTGCATGTTTGGAGTTACTGCATACGGCACAACAACAAAGTTCCCGCCACCCCGGTTTAGCGAGAGGACTGCTGGCTGTTATACTATACTATGATGGCCGGAGAGCTCTCATACAGGCACTAAGAGAATTGGTCATGGCTAGAGAAGGTGTTTCTTGGTGAGATAATAGCTTTTTTTTTTAAATATCAATAATTGTTTAATTCTTTATATACATCCTTGACATTCACTTATACACCTACAGCCTAACAAATAAACTTGGTAAAGTAAAATCTATAATATAAATTTATAACTGATCATATACAAAGAAAATGCAAAATGTTTACAATATCGTTGACAACAATGTCAATACAATAATAATTCTGAAGGTTTCCTAATGACAGGCTGCCTTGCAAATAAACCCGGCCAACATTAAACGTCCAAACAAACCATTAGTAAGCAAAATGTCTATTTGTAAACATTTTACGTATTCTTGGCTTAGTTATAACTTTATGCCAATTTTATTTGTAAGGCCGTTATACTTTCCTATATAAAAATAGTTACTGTGTTAATGTAACAGAACCATAGTGAAATAATTGTTGATGATAAAAAAAATCTGCTTGATTTTAATGAATGTATAGATTTGCTTAAGCTTATATACTGAATCATTTTATATCACAGCCGTCATTACATAGGGTAAACCACACTTTATTGGCACTTATGAATTAAATTATTTATAAGTAATCCTATACAAGGCTCATGATATTTTTAATAGTAACATACGTTTTTTTTCTTATTGTTGTGTAACTTTCTTCATGGTAAATAATATGTTAATGTTCAATCTGTATAGGTTTTTAAGTAAATTGTAATCATATAATTTCATTATTAATAATCTTATTTTTTTGCTATAAACACTGCCAAATATTTTACTACTGCCAGCTATATTTATTCAATCATTAGAGTTCATGTCCTCCCTTTTTTTATGACAATAAGGGACAAGAGAAGCAGGATATTCAGCTGATGGTAAATGATACACCCTGCCCAGTACACTGCAGTGCCACTCAGGATTCTTGAATACCCAATAATTCTGTTAGGCACAATAACTGTGCTCATCACCTTCAGACATAAGATATTAAGTGTCATTTGACAAGTAATTTCACTAACTACAGCGCTCTTCAGACCGAAACACAGTCATTCTTGCACACATATCACTGCTCACGGCAGAAATAGGTGCCATTGTGGTACCCATAATCTAGCTGGCATCCTGTGCAATAGTGGAACTGGTCATAACTGGTCCACAATACGTTTTTATTATAAACTGGAGGACACTTCACTCACTCAAGATGTGGCATAGTGTATGTGGAGACTCAATTTTTTATAGACATTTACATCCTCAGTAAAACTTTCAAATGCTTTATAATTGCAATAACCGCAGTTGATCATAAGGTTTGATTTCAGGTCAATAAATGTTCGTGAAGAGATAGTTTCCTATGTGTCACGTTATGTAGACCAGCTTATAGCAGACGGATTGTTGGGGAGTGTACTAGATTCAATAAGATGTTTTACCTTGGACAATGAACTGGACTTGCTGAGACGGAACCGGGCTCTGCCACCACGAAGACATCATGTCCGGCTTGTAGCCACTATTACTACTACCAGGTAGATGAATGATATTTATCTTCATTTTAACTGCCTCTTACTTCAATCTATAAGACCATATCTTAAGTCATACAGCGAAATACTCTGGAATCACACATTTCAAAAGCAATGTTGTAAACTTCTGAGATAATGAGATTTCAACATTATAAGAATTTACAGCTACAAAAGACTTATTGGTAACATCTCAACTTAAAATAATATTTTTATCAATGGCTCAATAATAATATTTTTAGTCAAATTGTTTTATTCAAAAATGTAAATCAATTATTTAACATCAAAAACCCATTAAAAAATTTATGCCTCAGACCTGAAAAGAATGGGTGGAAAAACTCAAGGGGATTCTTTTTTAATATAAAATTTCGCCACAATATAATTTTGTATGATAAAATTTGTAATTAAATTGCCTGAAGGTGGTCTCTGATCTGATCGTACGTCCAACCATTGAGAATGTCATTTAAACTTTCTTAACCCAGTAGAAGGCAAAATAAGTTTATGTTTGTTCCTGGTGTTAACATTATGATAATCAGTCTATAGAAAATGTGCTAATGTGCTTATGAACATACATAACATTATCAAGAATATAATATTGAGATGCAATAGTTAAAAAGTTTTATTTCTTTAAAATTATCCCCTAATTATTCTTTAGGACCTGTGTTATAAATAGCGCCAATATCTCTCTTCTGCATAACAAAGATAGTATAAATATTGGCTGCACTGCTCAATAACAATATACATGTATTATGAAAATAACTACAGTAAACAAGTTGCGTCGTTTCAATGTCAGAGTTAATTGTAAAATCATTTTAACCATACATGCTGGAGAACCAAGTATTATTGGTCAATGATTTACACATTGACCAATAATACTTATTTTAAAGAATTGTCCACAAACATAAGGAGCATCAATTTTGACACACCAAAATACCAAAAGCGGCTGAAAAATCATTCAAATGTACTTAGGATGAATCTAACCATGTGGAACTATCAAGAATGTCTCAAGAGAGATGTCATTCGTTGTGTGTGATATAGACACTGTTCTCGCTAAAGGGTGTAATTGACTAGTAGATTACTAATTGCAGATTACCACAAATAATATAAAAAGTATTTCAGTCATATTAGAGTAAATGTTAAATTGCTTGTTAGTTCTTCTAAACATTTGACTTTACGATTTGGTCGTGATGTAAAAAAATAAATAATTCAAGTGTTTTTTTAAACTTTATTAGATATAAATATTTGACTTAAATTTAATAAACTTTGGGGTGATTTTTTTTGTATATGAATAAACATATTCATTTTCTTATAATATGAGTAGAAGATATTTTAAATTATATGAAAATTTACCTTTATTCATGTCAAATTATAATTACAGAAAGCTATTGGCCGGTGTGATATTTGCAGCATCAGCTCAACGGGGTCTAGAGAGGGACATACTATTGCGGCTGTTGTCAGAGGTGCGGGTTATTTTTTTTTATATTATTCATAATATACAAAAAACAAAGTACCGAACAATTTAAGCCATCCTAATGAAACTTTAAGTATTTATTTGAGGAATAGCGAGTTCACTTATTCTGAACTTAAAATTAATATATATCTAATAATTAATTATTTAAAAAATGTCAAATTAAAGCAGAAATAATTACATTAAAAAGAGAGTGAATTAAATAGCAAAAGGATAAAAAAAAATTCAAAACAACCTTGTGCCTGAGAATATGGTGGCGTAGTGTGAATCTGTGTATTATTTCAATTATCTTCTTTGTTTGTGAACAATGGAATGAAATATACAATATTGGGAAGCTTGCCACAATACATCAGTAGAAACTGCTATCAAGCGGATTTAGCTGTTCCTAAGATTAGCATTTACAAACAAACAGAAAAATAACTATATTATGGCAATGGTTATAGAAGTGCAAATACATAAAATTGTTTTTATTCCCTTGGCACACTTTCTTTTTTATTACTAGCTGCAGTTTTCCCGAACCAATTCGACGTAGGGACATTCAAAATTAAAGCTTTATTCCAACTTAAGGCAACACATCCTTGATTGAAAAAAAGAAATAAAATAAAAACAACATGCTTATTTATTAACTAATAACATTCAATAAAAATCTTCTATGTGTGTAAAATGCAGCTAAATTTTTTTTAACTGGGCTGAGGGCCAGTCATGTAGAATGCTGAGTCAAAGTCCAAGGGAAAAATTGAACAGATTTGACAATACTATGATTATATTTCAGGAGATGTGCTCGGCGAAGCGGGGTCCCAGTGGCGCTCTAGATGAGACGTCCCTGGCGCTACAGATGGCACTGCTGTATGCGCTGGATCTCTCCGTGTTGCACAGGTTTTTACTAAGCGATTGCTTAACAATTAGTAAGCCTATTATATGCATTAAATCAACCCGGTGTCATAACATACATAACCACCATAACACGGGCGGCCGATGTGTTTTAATCGTGACACAACGTTACATTTGGAAGGCTATTGGGTCTAATTATCAAACAGCCAGTCTTATCTTATCTTCCTACTGGCTGCGTTTTTATGAGCAGTATTTATACATAAATAAAAAAAAAATTACTCATGCATGGTGCACTTTAATGCCACTCGGTGTATTTTTATTAAAATTACAAATAAAAAAATATGTATTTTCTGATGCTGGTTCCCCCTTGACCTTAATAGTTTTTGGATATTAATCTTGTTAGATCTTTTCCAATAACAGCACTAAAGCGAGCATTATGTAGCATAATGCTCAACGTTGAATGTTCCAACTTCAGAACGCTTCACACAATCAAGCACTTTCCAATGTACAATGACAATTTCGATGTAAATTAACAAGTGTTTTTTCTCTAAGTTGACATTGATCGAAATTTTATTTATATATTACCGTTAGTAATATTGTTTATTGTTGAAAATGTTTTTAAAGTTTTCCTTTCGCCGTAGCTTTTTGGAAATAATAAAAGTTCATTCAGACTGTGTAAAAAAAAAATTAATATAAGTATGGATGAAGATACAAACATTCACTATTTTTGTACACCACTTGAGGTTGCTAACAAAATTTTTTTTCAACACTGAAACAAACGCACTGTGCTGGTGCATTTGAAAACTTATTTACGTTCTAATTAAGCATCAGCACAATTCTAACTAAAATTACCTTATGTAGAGGAGTAAATGTGGGCAGAGACAACAGAGAGCTAGAGACAAGGAAGCGCTCGTTTAACCTATTTAATTCAGACATCTTATTTGTATTTTTCTATTACAGGAGGGATGATGGCGAAGAGCTAGCTAAGAAGTTGCCCCTGATCTATGACGCGGATCTGATATCAGTGCTTGTCGACGAGTTGAGTCCGGGCACGCCGCATGAGGGCAAAGGCGGGGGGCTCCGAGCGCTGTGCCAGCTGGCGTTAGGGCTCGCGCTCAGTGCGCTCAAGCGAGCGCCCGTACTACGGCGCGGCGCAGAAGCTAAGAGCGAGCTGCTGGATCAAGACGAGGTGTTGGTGGATGCTGCTATTGATGGAGAGGTAACTTTGGTTTCAGTGATATTAAGTATATTTTATGATGATGATGACTTTCGGTACGCAGACGTGGCCGCTAACTATGGGCCTGATGGGAAAGCTCATGGTCGCTCAAAGGCTATGCTCAGAGTTTCCCTGCGAGATCGAATCAGAAATGAGAAGATCCGTAGGAGAACTAAAGTCACCGACCTAAGCCAAATGATTGCTAAACTGAAGTGGCAGTGGGCACATAGATCGACGGACAGGTGGCTAGTGGGGTAGTAAAGTCCTTTAATGGCGACCATGTACCGGAAGATGCAGTGTTGGTAGGACCAACGATCTGGTCAAGATTGCCGGAATGTATTGGATGGGGGCAGCGCAGGACTGATCGTCGTGGAGATCTTTGAGGAAGGCCTTTGTCCAGCAGTGGACGTCTTCCGGCTGATCATGAGATGAAGTATATTTATATTGACTTTACTCACGACTAAACGTCGTTGGTACCTGCCTGTATCGGAGCAACTGCGTCCTGTCTAGCGCCGCTAATTTCAGCTCGTAGTGCACGGCAACACAAGATGGAGGTGGGAGTTGCGTGGACAGTGATGGCGAGCACAGTAGTAGCACAGGGTGCACAAGGGTTCAATAACAAAGGGTTTCCAAATAGGTAGCAGAGGTCCATCCCTTGTGTCTATTAATATTAGGCCGCTAGTCGATATCAATAGCTTCAAAAAGCTTGTGAGACACAAAGTTCTTGTAGTGGGCCAATAGTTTCACCTTATGGAATGTAATATAAGTTGGCATTCTCTGCCACTGCCGAGATGTTTCGTCCCGCTTCTGCAATGTAGCTTTTGCTCCCCAGAGGGTTCCGGTCATTATGCGATCTTAGAAGATTACCAATCTATGTCAGGGGGCGGACAAATGCCCTGATGCTACATCTACGGCGTAAGAGGTGTCCAATTATATCCGTTACCCGTCTCATGTTTGTTAGATATCTCAGACCATACATGCTTGGTCGCTGCTTTTAGGTCGTATTTTCCAGTTGGCAACTCTGTCGCCAGTTGTAGCTATTGCTCTGTAACACTTTCCGCAAGTTGTGGGGATCTGCTATTATTATATTATTTATCCGTACTAATCGGTTTGTGTAGGTTTTCTTAATTTAGGTTCGCGCCTCACCAGTACATCCAATAATAGAAGAGTCCTATCTTATACGCATAAATTGATTTAGGCGAGCATTAGTCAATGTCTTTAAAATACTGCTTTGCGATTATTTTTATGGAGTTATGAATCTGGAAAATTTGTTTATAAAGCTTGGTCGATTGTTGATGATGCATGTCATTAAAATGTGATAGTTTTGTGTATAATGTGATAATACACACTAAACTTTTGAAACTGAATGTTTTCTTAATTATACAAATGATTGATTGAGACTATGAGTCTCGTGCCAGGTTTTGGCGAGACAACACGTCCTGAGGATACCTCGTGTAGAGGCGAAACATGTGTCGAATTGTTTAAAAACAAATATTGGTGGAATTAAGTCTAAAGAAAACTTAAATCATTTGTAAAATTATGGATTTACGCAAAGTAACGCCTACTTCAATAAATTTTGTTTTCTTAATGTTGTCTGCCTGTTATGGTCGGTGCATTATGAATATATAATATAATTAATAATAATAGACTCAGACTTGAATAATTATGCCTTTAATATAATTGCTTACGACTAACGGACTGCGGTGCAAGACGCCATATTAGAAGACGCTCTAGTGATGTCCCACAACAATAGTGATGTGACATACTCATAACAAAAACCTGCTTCTTCCAGGTCTTTGAGTATTTGGATGAGGCTATACTGTCTTCCGACGTGATAGCCAATGAGGAGTATTACCAGCGGAGGATCCATTCACTGATCACTGATTTCATTGTTCTGATGCATTCAAAACTGATGGAGATGAGAGTCAAGTAAGTGATATTCCGTTTGGGTCTTGGTTTTAGCATTATGTCAAAATTGAACTAAATCTTGTGTATTTGTCTCACTTTAATTTTTTTAATGTGGTAAAAATTCATGGCAACCAAGATTGTTCTCAATTTAACATGGATAAAAGGAAAACTTTATACAAGATAAGTTTTTAAAGTGGGCATGTATGTCCTATATATATGTAACTGTGAGGAATTATTCATGACATCTTTTTTTTTTTTTGTATAATCAAAATAATAGTTCAAACAATGTTTAGAATATTATTATTAGTGTTATTATTTTGTTTGTTTTAATAAATAAATGAATAACGAAAGAGTTGATTTTTGAATTACTTCTTAGAATTCGATACTTATTATCGAGACTATTAAGTGGGGTAATATTGCAGGTGTTTTTTTAAAAATCAACGGATTCGCTTCCCGCCTAGGAATTTTTGCATTTTCATAAATCCCATGATGCAAATCCAGTTTTAGTTTCTATCAATTTGATTATTTTTCGCTGTTCCACATAGTTTCTGATTTGGCCATTCACAACCACTTGAAAAATTCAACCAGTATATATATATATATATATATATATATATATATATATATATATATATATGTACACCTATTCTCGAAAATTTTAATTTTATAATGACAAAAGTTCGTAATTTATGTTAAATAGAATTATAATTTATTGTAAATAAAGTATTTTTTTTTTAAATTAAGATTTATAATTTTAATAAAGAAGACCGAAGTCAAAGACCTTATGGCTTTACAGCCTTAAGATGTAATGAAGAAAAAGTGGATGTGGATGTTCTCGCAATAGGGCATATCATCGTACAATATCGTTCATATAATGTACGGCCAGAATGACAGACAGACAGCTAAAGAGCATAAAGATGCTTCTAAACTCCTCCACGAGACAGGAAGAAAGAAATTTATTTATATAACGAGTTCCTGTATAGTATAGTCCGTCTCTCAATAGTGTTAATAGTATCAAGTATATGATATCGTTGCTGCCGCCACATAGTTCCACTACCGGTCTCTTGGCCTCACTAGTTTCATACAGTTTTAGTTTGTTTAATCGATTACCACGCGGCATACTCACTGTTGGCCGATTATAGTGGCCTGACAATTTATATTTCAACTACGAGAAAAAAATCGCAATTTTCAGAGCGGATGAGAATGCCCGTGCGGCGCAGATGTACGCGGCGGAGGGCCTCGCGCCGCCGGCCGGGTCGACGCACCGATCGCGGCTGGACGCGCTACTGCGCTGCGTAGAGCGACTGTACGCCCGCGACCCGCGGCAACTGGTACGCGACTACTGGCTGGCGTGCGACGCGCCGCACAGGTATTTATACATACTTTTTTATTTATTAAGAAAACAATGAGATACAACACTTGAAAAGGGTTGCACTTAGGAGTAGATATATTAGTTTTATGGTTAAAATATTTATTTACTTAAGGTACTAAATTTTTTTTTATGGAATAGGAGGACAAACGAGCGTACGGGTCACCTGGTGTTAAGTGATCACCGCCGCCCACACTCTCTTGCAACACCAGAGGAATCACAAGAGCGTTGCCGGCCTTTAAGGAAGGTGTACGCGCTTTTCTTGAAGGTACCCATGTCGTATCGTCCCGGAAACACCGCACAAGGAAGCTCATTCTACAGCTTCGTAGTACGAGGAAGAAAGCTCCTTGAAAACCACACTGTGGAGGACCGTCACACATCCAGTGGTGGGGATGATATCGTAACTTGTGGCGTGTCGTGCGAAGGTGAAATTCGGCGGCATGTATGACACTTTTTAAATAACTATAATTAATGGTTCTTTTTGTGAGTATGCGGATTTCCAATATTAAATGGTTAAAATGGTGACTCGGACCAGTCCTGTAATGGTTATAGACAAATGGTTAATGGTAACTAGGACCGGACCGATAAACGGTAACTCGCGTACTGCCTTACTAAAGGCAACACATGGTTATAAGTAATTAATATTATCTACTAAGCAATATTTGTCATATAATGCTGTTTATTGTATTTACTTCGAACATCACTATAGTGCAAAATGAAGTTAAATAAAATATAAAAATTACAATAGAATAAACCTAGGATAGTTTCACTGAGAACACAAATTAATACAATTATACAGACATGACAACATAACGTTAAGATATGTAAACAATAGAATATTTAGGCGAATAATATTATATAAATCAAGAGACAGACAGACATACTAGTGGATATAATAATGAATAAAGATACAAGGTTTAAGGTAAGGACTGTGATTGTTGTTTTAACTTATTCTTAAATTTCCTTATCCTTTTACATACTCCCATGTACGAGGTGTAACTATCGTGCAAATAGCTTCATTACTAGATCCTGCAGAGGTTATAACGACTTGTCAAATGACGTAGAACTAGATTTATTTCTATATTTCTATATCTTGTACTAAATTAAAAATAACTTTGACTAATAAGTTCTTCCAATTTAAATAACTGTATTAATATAGTTTTAAAGCGTAAAATTAAATAATATCAATAGTTCTACATAAATGTGGAAACTTTTAAGTAGCCTTCATTAGTTTTAATTATTTCATAAGTTATAAATGTAAGCTAGCTGTAAGTCTCCCAAATATTAATAAATAAAAAAATAAAATAAAAAATGTCGCAGTAGAGGTGTGCGAAAACAGGTCGACATTAATGTGAGAATCCAATGAATAACACATGCTGTGAAAGGCGCGCGAAACCCAATATTGGTTCTATATATTACATTAAGGCTTATCGCAGACGACAGACTATGCGCGACGCACTTTTTAGTCTGTGATAGTAAAACATATATGTAGGACCGCATACGACGCTCAAAAAGTCTGACACACAAAATATCCTCGTCGATCTGACAGACACCGCGCCGTACAGAAAGTGCGCCAACAAAGTATAACGTTCGCGTCAATACGTGCTAACGCAGACGACGCTCACTTAATTAGGAATGGAGATTCTTTCCGATAAAGATTGATTTTTAAATCGATTCGAATCGTTAGCTGATGAATCGATTCACAAATAAATCTCTGGGATAAAATATCAACATCTTAAAAATCGATTTAATTTCCAAGTTTGCATTTATCATAATATAAATAAATATAAATCCATTGTATGAAAAACATAGAACATACCGTAATGAATGATCTCTTATTTTTAAATTTTTGTTTATGGAAAAAGGAGGACATACGGGCGTACAGGTCACCTGGTGTTAAGTGATCACCGCCGCCCACATTCTAAATAGTTTAATTATTTATACATAATTCGATAATATGTATTTATTTCGCGAAAAAGTTATATTTCCAAATGCTTTATATCTAAACTTTTTGAAGCTGGTCTCAAAATAATTAGCAGCTCGTTAAATTTATTAACAGACGTTTTATAAAATTTGAAAAACTTATTTGGATATAGTTTTAGAATTGAATGTTTATGAAACGGCCCTTTAATAATCTTTCAGAAAGAATAGGACCCAAAATTCTCTATTTCTTCTTCCTTTTTTGTATCTCAAGTACGAAATATTACACCGCAATCTCTATTGCGTGTACATCTTTACAGTTCTGCCGACAAAATGACCGTCGTATTCGTTGAGTCTGTGAAATATCTGCCAAAGACATTTTGCGCGCAATGCAGACTCTTTGTTTGCCGCAGACTCGATAGCATAAAAAGTGCGTCGTCTGTGATAGGCCTAACGTCCAATGTAAACACGCTTTACATAGATGAACACGTAAAGGATATAATTATTGTCTTTGATTTAAGAATAAATTTTAGAGAGACTTTACAAAACGAATTTTACGTCGTGTGAATTGATTGTACTTAATTTCCAATCGTAATCGTAATTGTAGATAATTTCCATCACTATTATAGTGTAGACGTCTTGTTCCAGTTTGTAAAAGATTAAAAAACAAATTTTTATTGCAAAATTTCTATGTATGTGTTTTTAAATTGTAAAATTTGTATGTCATTATAGTTATTAATAGAATAGAGCTGTACATGCCTGTAAGAAGGATACTGTTCATAATGTTCCATATCATATTGTTTTTTATTTTTGTATAGTAATAATACCTTCTTGGTGTGTCTATAATAAATAAATAAATTTGTAAGACTATGTTTCTTAATAAATAATAGCGATGATTGTATGAAGGATCTTACGTAGATAATTTATACGTCTTGACAGAGCCTCTTACTGCTAGACAAGCTATGAAAACAGGCTAGGTTAATTAATTTAGTGTGCATGATAAGCTACGTCTTACACTCGCGATTTGTATGATACTTTGTGTTAGTGTTGTACAAAACAGAGGTTAACTGTCAACTTCAATTTTTTTCGACGTTTTCACAGGTGTTCATAAGCACATTGAGGAATTTGCTAGGAACTGTGACATTCATAATGTTATCACGAGAAACAAATATAAACTTGTAATGCCTACTACTCGGTCAAGTCGAGTTAGTAAGTCTTTTATTGGGCGATGTATAATGCTTCTACAATATGATCCCAGAAAATGTAAAAAAGAAATTAAAAACGAAATAAGCATAAACGATTTTCTAAATGACACCACAGACTGGGAATGAATCGAACACCCTCAGGCTCTTTAATTATAATTTATTATTGTACGATATTCTCATTATAATCCATATTTTTATATAAAAAAAGCCCGCTGAGTTTCTTGCGCCTGTTCTTCTCAGGTCTGAGGTAGTCTATTTTGAATGGATGGTAATTTTTGACGTTCAATAAGTGATTTTGAATAAAAATATTTGAATTTGTCACAGTCTATCTATACGTATATTTGATCTAAATTAAGTATCTTCGTAGGCTTAATTTATTTGATTGTAATTGAGTTTATATTTGTAATCGCAGGTGCGGCAGTCGCGCTGCGTCGCTGTACAAGTTCGTGCGCCTGTCGGGCGCGCTTGTGGCGCCGACGTTGCTGGGGTCGTACCTCCGCGCGCTTGCGGCGTTGGCCGTGCCGCGACACACGTGGGCGCTACTCGCCCGACGGGACGCGCTCTCGGCACACCACCTGCTTACCGCACTCGCATTATACCACCGGTACGTATGTAGTACTGACCAGTCACTGGTCCTCAGCAGTGGGCTCCTTTGCACAGGATGCCGGCTAGATTATGGGTACCACAACGGCGCCTATTTCTGCCGTGAAGCAGTAATGTGTAAATATTACTATGTTTCGGTCTGAAGGGCGCCGTAGCTAATTCACTAAATTACGGAGCAAATGAGACATAACATGTTATGTCTCAAGGTGACGAGCGGAATTATTGTAGTGCCGCTGAGACTTTTTGGGTTTTTCAAGAATGAGGGGAACTGCATTGTAATGGGCAGGGCGTATCAATTACCATCAGCTGAACTTCCTGCTCGTCTCGTCCCTTACAATCCCTTAGGGACAGTAATGACACAAAAAAAACTACCAGGCCATCGGCAAGCTAAGCTGCTTCTATGCAACGTAAGAGTGCCAACGGGGTTCCTCTACGGCCGTTGCAAGCTGAATGGGCACCTAGCCAGAATGGGTCTCAGTGAATCAAACCTGTGCAGATTCTGCTGCGAAGCCGCTGACGAACCCAAACACATCCTACTGGAATGCGGAATCATTGCCATAATCAAGTTGGGGTTCTTAAAGTACCCTCATTAGTGGATCCTACGCCTCTTATAAGAAATATGCCGTGAGGATATAAATTTAACTTTGGCACAGTAAAGGGACACGTTTCCTAGTTAATAACCTCTTTTCCATATCTTATTTTTAATCATTTGGAATTCAGGCGTGTTAGTACAAGAAAGGGGTACAATACATCATAGGATTTAAATGCATCCTAATCCCCAAATCATAATAAAAAACATGCACAGCTGCTGACTGTTTCTGATGACCATCTCTTGGTTGTCCGTAGAGTGGTAGGTCTCTGTAATGTTCATTGTTTGCTCACGAGTGAAACAACTAATCTTTACTATGTAGCACTACACCCGGACACGTCCACACGCAACCAATTGCCTATTAGAACTGGCCTTCCGCTGTACTGTGCATTCTTTATATAGCACTCAACGTCACACGGCTAATGTCACTGTCGATGTCGTGACAGTGACAATGATAGTTAACACATACTCTGTTAAGACTAGATGTCAGTACACTACAGTCTCAATATTAGTTCGATCGCTCCTGCAGAATGGCTTCGCAGCAATAACAGGACTGCTATACTGCTTTGGTTTGTGGCGTATGTACAAAATATTCAATATAATCATGCCTCTAGTTATAAATAATAATGATAATAGTATCGTCTTTTATTCAATATTGGACACATTGAACTGTTTTCAATATGTCTATTTGCAAGGTTTGCCTTACCGAATAGGGCTCTAGCTTTATAGCTAGCTATAGCCGGTTGCAGACCGAAAACTAAGCTTTGCCAAGGCTAAACTAAACTATGCCAAGCCAGCTAGGCTAAGCTAAGCTAGAAATAAATAGCGTGCACACCAACAGCTAAGCCTAAGTCAGTGTCTACTAAACGAGAACTGGCGAAGGATGTGCAAAGGGTGTGCGGGGTAGCGGGAGGGGCTTAGCTTAGTTCGTGTAGCTGCGCATCGGCACACACAACTAACTTAGCTTCGCATATTTTAGGCTCACATAGCTTAGTTCGCATAGTAGGCGGTCTGCACACAAGTATGGAAAACTACGTCAGCTATGCGAGCTAAGCTAAACTAACTTAGCTTAGCTCTTGGTCTGCAACCCGTATTAATCTTTTAAATTTTGCGCATTGTATTATATACCTTTTTGTATTAATTTCAATGTATTTAAATTGTATGTTTTTGGGTATCCGTTGGGTTTCGTTTTAATAGCTTGTTATTTATTCGTTTGAAGTACCCATTTATTTATTTGCAATAGAAACAGATGATTGGAACCTTAATTTCTTAATACTTATCTTATATTTTGCACAGTACAATTTCAACAAGTATTTTTGTAAAGAGAAATTTCTCAACCACATCTATTCTGCAGGATTTATTGTATAAATCCCATTAATATTATCAGATTATATTAGGACTCACTGAGCACAAATTAAAAAAATATACTGAAGCTTCTTTGTCAAAGAATGTATTGTAAACATGCATGGTGATTGTCTAGTTCTGCGCAGGCCACCTGAAATTGTATTATATTATATTAAATAGGCTAAGTTGTTATATGATTTATAAGATGGGCTGGAAATTTCTTATAACTTCTTCTCCCCATGTCATAGCCCCTTTACGAACTGATGTAGACCAAAAGCTAAGCTATTTTTTTTAATATTTTTATTAATTTTGTTCGAGCAGTAATCTCCGCGCTGACCCGGCCCCGTTCTCCGAGCACGCGCACGCATCCATGGGTGCATCAGCCGTTGTTGCGCCCGTCGCTCCCTCCAACCGCCCCGGCAGGATGCTCGTCAGACAGGAAGAGGTATGTACCATTCTAAAATACTGATATATATAATTTATCAACTCGGTGATCGAGCACATGTCCCAATTTCAGAATGATGCCCATTAGACTGAACACTACTCACAACTCATAACACAACTATTCATACACACTACGCATACCTATCTAATAATTATGTTTCAAAAGCGCACACTATTCAGGACTTATTTTTTATATAATTACCATAATAGTAACAATCTATAGAATATAATAATAACTAGCTGACCCTACAGACGTTGTTCTGCACATAATAATAAACAAAACATTGTTTTTTTATGAATTTGTCAATAATTTTTCATAACATCAAGTTTTTTCTTTACGTATTCTCCTTGTTGTTATAATAAAATTGTTTCACAGCAGAACTGTCAAACCGTGCGTCGATAAATTCTCTCACAGAAAATATGTCCATACAAAACAAATATTGGAAATAAAAATAATTATGGGTCCCAAATCGAAATAAAAAGTATCCTATCTCTTAAGTTCGACTAATCTGCACACCATGAACACACACATACATGACATACACAAATATAATCCTATTAATATTATAAATGTGAAAGTTTGTATGTCTGGATGTATGTTTGAACTTCTTTAACGCAAACACTACTGAATGGATTTTGATGAAACTTTGCAATAATATAGCTTACACACCAGAATAACATATAGGCTATAATTTATAAAAATATTGTGTGAATTATCTATACATTTAAATAAAATTGGCGTGTCTGTTTGTAATATTGAAATAACCGATTTTTACTAAATGTATATTATGAATATATATACGGTACATACGCCAAAATAACATTTTTTACAATTTTTGTCTGTCTGTCTGTCTGTTTGTTCCGGCTAATCCGGCGACTTTTATTGGCAGGTAGCTGATGTAATAAGAACGAGAAGAAGAATAACTTAGGCTACGTTTATTTTAGAAAAATAAAGCACTGTCCAAGAAACGGTCTAACTCTAAAAATAATTTATATGGCAAAACAACGTTTGCCGGGTCAGCTAGTAATAACATAAATTATTACAAGTACTTAATGATATTTGCAACTTAATTTTATTCTTTCTTATATATTTACAAAAAGAGTGAAAACTAGTAAGGAGAGACATGTAAGGGAAGTTGGGCGAATATTTCGTTGTAATTTAACCTGTCAATTTAAACTGCAATAGGCAATACATGTATATAGTTTATAGTATTAATTTGTAAAATATAAATTCTGTAGAGTTAGCTTAGATAATAAGTAAATAAAATAAAGAAATAGTCCGGTTACAAATTAATATGCGACTATTTCGATCCAATCGAAGTATAGAAATTTTTATTAAATTCAGCCATACATAATAATTATTCCATACGAAATAGCCACCTTTGCTTTTTGATACAAAGTTTTAATTTGCCTGGTCACAAATTCGTGGACTTACTTGGATAACATTTGACTTGACTTTACTTAGTTGGGGGATTTGGGAATCTTATCGACAGTAATGACAGAAAGGTTTTATTAAAAACATCATCTGCTGTTAATATTTTTACTCAAATGTGGATTATCTAAACGACCTCAACTATCAAGGAGAAATTGAAGAGCTGTTTAACCTGATTCCTGCCGCTGAATTCCACTTTCGCACGACACGCCACAAGTTAGGATATCATCCTCACCATCTGGATGTGTGGCGGTCCTCCACAGTGCGGTTTTCAAGGAGCTTTCTTCTACGTACTACAAAGCTGTGGAATGAGTTTCCTTGTGCGGTGTTTCCGGGACGATACGACATGGGTACCTTCAAAAAAAGCGCGTACACCTTCCTTAAAGGCCGGCAACGCTCCTGTGATTCCTCTGGTGTTGCAAGAGATTGTGGGCGGCGGTGATCCATAAAATTATTCTATAACTATTCCATAAAAAAAAAATGTTTTCCAAAACGTGGGAAGTGTATATATTAATCTTAAAAATGATTCCAAATTAATTATTTTGAGAATACTTGCCGACTTTTAAGAACATACATAATATATACTATCGAAATCTAAACAATTGTTATTTTGGTTACAAATTTAATTTGAATCACAATTATGAGCAAAAAAGTCGACGATCGCTGTGTACTTACAGTTAATTTTGATACTTTAGTTTCATGTCAGTTCAGTTTCAAGCCTACTTGAATGAAGAAAATTTTAATTATTAAAAATACGTTGTGAAGGTGGATGCCATGATCGCAGCTCTGAAGCTGATAGCGGCCGTGGCCCGCGTGGACGAGACAGCCTGCCTCACCATCTGTGAGAACCTCCAGTGGGACGCCGTCAACTGCATGTTCGGTGAGCCACATACCACAGTAGATTACAACATAATATACAAAGCAGTTCGTTTTCAAACTTAGCCGGATTATAACTTCGTCGCCAATCGCCATGCTGTTATTACTGCTATTTCAAACTTATGTCAAATCACTGCACGATTCGTACTAAACTAAAACTGATTTGACATATCTAAGTTTCACACTAAACTAAATATCAAATTTTACTTAGGCTGTACCGCCTCTTATTACGTAGTATTTACATCCTCTTTGGTCAGCTCTTCATACGGAATGAATACGCTAGTTAAAATTTAAAAATAAATAAACATAAAAAATATACTAAAAATTAAAATAGAGAAAACAAAACAATTTTATATTTAATAAACAAAATTTTTGATCACCCTTACGTGGGCAATGCTCACCTACGGGTTCTGAACGGCTGCGGCGCGGTATGGAACAAGTATCTTAATACTTGTTCCATACCGTTCCATACTTATGCCTTATATTACTTACAGGGTGTTCTGAAATGATATTGTGGAAAATCTATTAATTTAGGTGAATTATGTATTTTTAATGATAATGGTCTTCTTAAATGTCTCCATTGTAGCTCCACGCTGTATTTTGCAGATAAAGAAGCTTAGCTTTTCTGTTCAAATCAGCCAGTCAATTGGGGGGAGACTTTAGATAATTCTAGCACGCATAGAGCGGCTAAACTAAATATTTTTTTAAAAGTTGGAGTAAATTAAGACTTCTTCACCTATATTTTTTTTACTTACTTAGAAACAGATCTCACAAATGAATAACTAAATTAATTAACAAATACCAGACCTATAGTTTCCTCAATTAACAAGTTTAATAGCGAACAGTCTATTATATACATTAAAGTGATCCTATAAATTTTGATGAATGGAACAGGAGGCTATGTCTACACTATAATCGTGGTGAAAATTATTATTGTAAAAATTACACGACGAACAAAACTATTTCCTACGTAACAACTGGAACAAGAATCTACATACATACTACAATACTAATTATTCGTTTGAATGACGTGTGCGTTCTAGAAGGCGAGGTATTTTTCTATTTATACATTGCAACAACTAGTGACAGTTTATAATATACAAATAAAATTTGAAAACAAAATTTTATGAACGATGCGGGACTCGAACCCACGACTTTTGTCGTTCCGTGCCAAGGCTATGCCTACTGAGCTAACCGTTCGAGTGACGTATCGTCTTAAAATCTTGTATGCTTTGTTCAACTCTCAGGATTTGGCTTCATCTACAGGATCTACTTGACAGTTGATAACCTGATCAACCCCAATATTTGTATATTAGGAAAGAACTAGAAGTGAGGGTTATCACTGTGACGTCGTTTCGATGTCTGTTTGACATAATCAGTCAGGGGCGTGCATTGGTTTTCTAGCAAGGTAGGCAATGTGGATCTAACAAGTCGTAGTTGAGCTTTGGAATAAGCAAAGATTGCTTACCGTAGGTAGTTTGGTAATAAAATAACGGAACCAAATTAGCTAACTTTAACACTAGTGCTATATTTGTTTTGGTTCATAACCAGGTAGGCACTGCCTAATTGCCTATATGATATGCACGCCTCTGTAATCAGTATATATCTTTTACCTGTTTTGTAACCTAAGGCCTTCGTAAGTTTCTTTTGTATCCTTTCATTTCTATTTTGTGACAGTAGTAATGTGTTGCGGCAGGTCTGATCTGCTGTCACGTGCCGCTGCAGCTGAAGGCGGAGCTGTGTACGACGTTGGGCGCACTGGGCGGTACGGCGGCAACTGCGCCGCGAGTGTGGGCCGCACTGGAGGCGGCGCAGCTCGTGTCCACCTCGAAGGACAAGCGAGCGCTTAACGCGGAGCTTATAGACGTTAGTTCTCTCCCTAGTAAACAGCTATTGAAGTCGAACTCTTCTATATAGGCTTAGCTCATTAGCTCAGGTTACTGTTAATCCTGAAGTAATTAAAATAATAGTGTTTAATAAAGGAATTTGAAATGGGTTAAATGGAATAATTCTTGTAGGTGGTCATGAAATTCCAATTTCTACATTAGGAGATAAACTACTATGGAAAAATGCTCAAAAAAAAGAAATAAAAAAAAACTTCAGAAATAATAAATAAAATTATACCTCATCGTAAACCTTTAGATAATAAAATAGTATGTTTACCTTGAAATGTTCGTCCTCGTGAAATGTCACGTCATAATTGAAATATAGTTAAGATAATAATAAAATATCCTAGTAAATATAATATATATAATAATTAATTAGATATAACAGTAGTCTTCTAGTAAGAAAACTACGCTACACACTTACATCATCTATGTAAATGTAAATCAGGGTTCACTTCATGTATCAATAGATTTCCGCAAGAGGCATGTTGAATTGAGAGCTCAATTCATTTAGCGCCTATGATGTTAAAATTACTCGAAGTTTAAAATTACTTCTCCCATGTCATGTAATTAACCGTAGTGACAGAGGTAAGATAAAGACAAAAAGTTATAAAAATAACTTTACTTCGCGTTTATTAATAACACAATAGATGTAGTTTTACACAGAGTACAACTGTGCTGTTAAACACGCCATGCGTGATTAGCTTATAGATCGATATCCAATTTTGGTTGACGTCAAATCAAGTCGCAAAAAAGCTGCTAAAATAATATCAGACAAATTTATTTCGTTCATTCTTCCATAAGCGATTCAAACGCCATTCAGTTAAAGGCACTTCATGGTACGAATCTAAGCAATTTAGTTTAGTTACCCAAACTGAACTGCATCGGAATTGAATCGCTAATTAAATGTTGATGGTAGGCCTTCAGGTACTAAACTTGTATTAAATAATTGTCAGGTGGAGTGTCGGATAGAGCAGTATCCTCTGTCGATAGCGTTTCTGAAGCTGCTCGAGTCGCTGTGTGCGAGCGCGCCGCTGCCGCGTACTCTGGGCGCGGGCGCGCGCGAGCCCGGCCTCGACCCGTACGTGGAGCACGTGGTGACCCGGCTGGCGGTACCCGCGCCGCACCGTCTGTACCAGAACCTGACCGACAAGTGGCAGGTTAGTGAATTCAATTTATGAACGATGCGGGACTCGAACCCTAGGTCTCTCGGCTCTCTCCGTTCGAGGGCTCTTCCACTGAACCAACCACTCGAGTGACGCATGGTTCGTAAATCTGGGGATGTCTTGTTCAACTCTCAGGCTGTGGCTCCATCTACAGGATCTGTTTTACAGTTGGATGTGGTTCCTGAAAAATGTTCCAAGCCACAAGTTAGTTTTAAAGTTTAATAAATGTTAGTGTGTTCCATACATGTGGGTTGGGCTACTAAAATGGCTGGTGGTTGGGTCATTTAAAGAGTGACAGTAGGGCTGCCATTTTTTGTCAGTCCGTTAATATGAATCACGTGGCCAGTTTTGTGTTATTAACTCAATTTCGACAAGTTTGTGGTTTGGAACGTTTTTCTGGAATTACGTCCAGTTGATGATAACCCGCAAAATTTCAATAATTGCATATTAGGAAATTGACATGAGATGTCGCTCCTTCAAATTTAAATAATTTATTTTTAAGTGAAATCCCTCACTTCCGGTATAAATTATACAAAATATTTTTTTTTTACTAAATCAAATATTAAAAAATTAAATTAACTATTTAATTTTGTATACTGAATCCCAGAAGTTAGGAATATCAGTTAAAAAGTAACAAATTGTTTATTTTGTATTGTACCACCAATAGGAACGAGAGCGATAGCAGGTGCAACAAATTTTTTTTTATGACTGTCCTAGACGAGACAAGCTGATGGTAATAAATACGCCCTGAGCTAAGGATTCCTGAAATTTTCCCTCTGACCACCGCAATGAGGGAATGCAATAGCCCATCAACGACAACTTTCCAAAACAGTGGGGATGTGACCCCACCTTGAGAGGTGCCTCTGGTGGTTCTCCTGGTTGTTTCCTAGCTGATCACCAACCTGTTTTTGAGCAGACCATATGCCCATCTTACGATGGTGGGTTTAACCTTCTTGTCTACTGCGCCTGTGTGATGGCTCGGTGGGAGGTGTTGTCAAAACATCCTTCAATGTCCGTGAAAGAGTGCTGCCCTCTTATTTTCTATAGCATCTCTAAAGAGGTTGGTTCGTTCATAAAAAGCCGTGTTCGTTGACCTGCTAGCACGGTGTGCATACTGGCTGGGATGTAGAGGGCTTATTTTCAGAACAGTATTCCTTATATAGTTGTCTACTGTCTTCTCCAATGTTTTTAGTTCAAAGGAGGTGAGACAGATGGGTCTATATGATTTAGGGGACGAAGTGTCTTTCTTTCCGGCTTTTGGGGACAAAAATGACTTTAGATCTGCTATCGCGACAGCATGTGATGATAAATATGCATCGCATATCTGCCCACAGTATATTTACCACCAATATGTTCGACATAATAATATCATTACTGCACAGTGCTCTTCTTACGTTATTATACGTGTGTGAGAACTTTATAAATGTTTTGTCTAAAATCTTTATATATGTAAATCCAGTTTCCTGATGTTTGTATCCAGTCTACAACTACTCCTAAACTAATCAACGGATTATAATGGGGATTACTCCATGGAAAGCAGTTTAGTCCAACTTTAGAGATAGGATAGTTTTTCTTTCGATTTGGGACCCATTAATATTTTTATTTCCAATATTTATTTAGTATGGACATATTTTCTATGAGAGAATTTATTGACGCACGGTTTGACAGTTCTGCTGTGAAACAATATCATTATAACAACAGGGAGCATATTTTACGAAATAATTCTCGATGTTATTAAATATTATTGACAAATTTATAAAAAAAAAACATTATTTTATTATTATGTACAGAACAACGTCTTTCGGGTCACCAAGTCAATAATATAATACTCATTAGGCTTTATTTTCTAAGAGGTTACAATACTGTTCTTAAATCTAATAACTAAAGGTAAGGTTTTTTTTCCTATGGAATCCTAGAACCCTTCTCCTCCATTTCAATCGAATTCTCTTAATCGCCTGTTAACTCAAGCCAGTTTTTACCAACAACAGCCACTATGTCATCTTCCTATCATCTTTTGGGTCTACCTTGAAACGTGTCCATAGGTCCGTGCCACTTTGTTGCCCCAATTATTCACATTAAATGTGGCCTGCCCTTTTCCATTTCAATGCCAGCGCTTGTTGATCAATAATAAGTAAACAAAAAATAATATCTTTATTTCCAATCTTGCAGATGATGTCGCTATGTTTCCGATTGTTCGTACTCTGGTTGGATCAGTACGAGCCGTCGCCGGCAGACTTCCCTCCGACGAACCAAGACCCGGACTCTAATCCACCGCCTGGCTTCAGGATCCTCATGAGCATGCACACCAAGTCGGAGCTGCTGCGGCTAGTGTTTAGTATGCTGGACGAGACATACGAGCTGATGGAGAGACAGCCAATGCCTGAACAGGTTCGTTGTACATACAAAATCTATTTGAGTACGAAAACATGGTTTCTAGGTATTAATATTTTTGTGTATATATCTAGTAGCTTATGCAATTCCGCTAAGAAGATGGGTTTGATTTTAGTGCAAAATTATAGTGGAAAGTTCAAATATTTCAAAGCGACGCCTTTGGTCGGATCGAATACGACGTGGCTACATCTGTGACAGCAAATGTCATTCGTCTTCATATTACAGATTATTTCTTTACATCTAGCCCACCAAAATGGTAGCCGTGACAGTTGACTAAATTTAACATTATTTTTTAATACTTTGAATTACTCATGGGGCGTCGAATATATTTTAATATTACAATGTAGTGATGTAAGTTACCTAATAAAAGTATATACTACACGGTCACATTATCTCTGGACCTCGCTGGAACGTAATGCCTCCTCCCGTT
>CATIXQ010000013.1:4142870-4190129 GCA_949711755.1 Leptidea juvernica | reverse complement strand
CGTTGCGCTACGCGGGTGAGTACTACAGGCTACCTGCTGACACTATCCTGGAAAGGCAGCAAACATGTGGGTTTCATAAATAAAATCTTAGCAGTACCTACCATGGGCGTAGCGAGTTACGGGCAGGGGGGAATAACTATCTTTACATAAAAACATAGGTTCGAGAAAGAGATGGAATAGATGTAGACCATGAAACAGTTTTGAAACAATTTAGTCTCCAATAGTCTCCTGTCGAATTTGCCTGCGTTTGAATTTTAGTGGTTTTATCGTTATTGTTATTAATCAAAAATATATTGGTGTCGTTTTTGTATTAGATTGTGTTTTTACATAAAGCAACAATCCAACTAAAGAAACATTTCACAGGTAAATGATTAAATATACAAATTAAATTTGTAACCAAAATTTAAGAACGATGCGGGACTCGAACCCGCGACCTCTCGGGTTCCATCCGAGCGCTCATTCTAACCGAGCCAACCGTTCGAGTACGCTTTATATGAGCAGTCGTAAATTTTGGTATATCTTGTCAAACTCTCAGTTTGTGGCTCCATCTACAGGATCTACTTTACAATTAATAACCTGCTTAGCCCCAATAATTGCATATTAGGAAATTGACTTGAGATGCCGTTCTTTCATATCAAAACAATTTGTTATTTTAAAGTAATAATCTTTTAGGATTAATTATACCACATTCAATTTGTACGGTGTTTTATGTTGTACAATGGTGCCCTTTTTGAATGTATGCGTTATGTACTTTATCTACACCCATGCTTTAAATCCTCTATTAAATATTCTAAAATAGCTTGCCAACCTTTAAACACCCAATGTCCTAATAACCATCATCAAAACGAGTGTTGTAATGAATTTTTCATCCGTTTTCACAATAACACTCCTTTGGTTGATATTATGGTTAATAGGACTGGCTTTTTTAATGTTAGTTTCATAATCTTTTATATAGGATTCATATTATGGTTGTAGATAAAGTCTTGTATGCAATTTCTGTTGATAATTAGGTATTAAAGAACTCATGTGATACTATTATCATTTAAATTAAAAATCAGATAAACCCACATTCGTGTTTTAATACCTCTTATTACACAACAGTTGCATTAATAACTATTATGTACACCCATGCCTTAAATCCTCTATTAAAGATTCTAAAACAGTTAGCTTATTGCCAGCATTAAAACATCCGATGTCCTAATAACCATTACATCATCCAAACAAGTGTTGTAATGTTGTACTGAATTTCATTACAACACAGGATTCATATTATGGGTGTAGATAAAGTCTTGTATGCAACTGTTGATAATAAGGTATTAAAACACTCATGTGATACTATTATCAAATTCTAGTTTTGATACCCCTTATTATACAATAGTTCCAAAAATAACTATTACCTCGTTACTCGTACAGAGTGGTGTGACAACTCCAACGTGAGCCGGAGCGAGGTGCTGAGTGTGACGTCAGTAGGCGCGGAGGCGGCGGCCGAGTTGCGCAGCGCTCTCATCGCCATGTTCAATGACCGCTTCACCGACGAACTGCTCGACCTCGCCAAGGTAACTCACATCGCCGCGATATTATACATGGAAACGAGCCGCCTCTTGGTGACGTCACTATACAAGCGATACTCAAGGTATTGTCAAACATAAATGCAAACCGAACCGAACTGGAAGCATGGAGAATGCGAACCGACTGGAAGCATGGAGAATGCAAACCGAAGCGGTGACGTCAAACTAGAAAGTAGGCACCGCACTCGTGTCTAAGTTTTGTAAATAAAATAAAAATCCAGTGGGAGGCTCTTTTGCACAGGATGCCGGCTAGATTATGGGTACCACAACGGCACCTTCTTCTGCCGTGAAGTAGTAATGTGTAAGCATTACTGTGTTTCGGTCTGAAGGGCGATGTTCAAAGTACTATCTTAGCGCTGGCAGCTATTTCGGTCAAGGGATCAGCCTAGCTATCCAACGCGGAAATGCTGCCAGTATTTTTGGTACGCTTCCCCCTAACGATAGTTTTAATTTAATGTAATAATAGTATTATAAATATATAAGATTTGTTTAGTATTAAAATGAATAAATTTATTTCGTGGTGTGCAATAATTATATATTTCATTATTTTTAAAAATAATATACGATTTTTAATTTATTTCTTATTAATTGTCAGAAACAATCGGAGGTGGACCGAGGCTTCCTGGAGATCCTGGTGAAGGACATCAAGCTGATGGTGCAGTTCACGCCGCACTAACTCTGTTACAGTGTGTCATGTATCGCCGTGTCAAACTCTACGTTTCCAGTTCAACCAAAAAAAAAACATATTGTATCATTGACGTACAAAAATCAACTAGACCTTAAAAAAACTTAAACTTAACTAACTTAACTCCTTTTATTTCACTTAACAGCAGGTGACCCGTACGCTCGTTTGTCCTCCTTTTCCATAAACAAAAGACTCCAAAAAGAACGGCGGGATTTTTTTTGTTTTCGAGTATATTGAAAAAATGATTTCATTTTTCTTTTATTGTATTTTATATAAGATGATGGTCTTGTTACCAATGCTCTAAATAAATAAATCAACAAGAACAACAACTACTAGACTCCTAATTGCCTAGTTAATCGTCAGAAAATATCCGAGCGGTGTTCTATATACGTATACATTAACTTATCATTCAAATGAACACCTTATTCGGTGGCATTAATGTTCAAAGTCTATTGTATACACTCATTAGGATTTAATTTAGAGTTTGATTATGGTGCGGAGGAACAAACGCGAACACGAGGCAAGAACGTTTTGTTTTAGCAAATGAAATAAGAAAAATGATTAAAAACTTTAAGGTAATTACACAATTATCTGAAATACGACTATAGTTTGGATATCCTGTTATTTGAAAAGATTTTCACTGAAAACTTTATCATTGCGTGGCGTTGTATTCAAAGCGCGGTCTAAACACAACTGAACGAAAACACTGCCATTAAGCAGGCTGTCTATTAAGACGCGTAGGTAGAGTAACAAAACGAATATGATTTATTAATTTATAATTAAATCATATTCTTGTTGACCAATGCTCGCTTCAACTCTGCCTGTATGGAAAGTATTATTAAATGTCAATAACTAATATTTTATTAATTAACAATAAATTCTTAATAAATTTCCCGTGAGAAGAACACACAAGAAGCTTACTGGCCACTCCTTTCTGTATAATATTTTTTTATTATGTAAGGGTCAAGTATATTTACTAGAACAAACATTAGAAATGATTTTTCTTTGTTTGCGTTACTATTTAATACAAAAAAAAATGTCAATTTTCATTATCTTATTAATGTTAATAAATGAATCATAATTTTTCAACGGGCGATCATAGGTACCTAAAACGTCACTAATATCTGATCCTTAGATCATTATACGTCTAGATAGAACCGGAATACAGGCCAAGTTAATTACTTTAGTGTGCGTGACAAGCTACGTCTTACACTCGCGATTTGTATGTCACTTTGTGTATTCTATTCTATTCTATTCTTTATAGTGGCTTCTGTGGAAGGGGCACCACAACTCGCCAATGTCGCGTTTCAGTAGACCAACAAGCTTAGAGTGTGTCATTTGATCGGTGTAAACGAATTTACAAATGATTATAGTAATGACCGGTGCCCAGAATCAAAACAGATTTATTTTCTTATTATACCTGAAACAAATATACATGCTGTTAGATTATAATGGACAAACACTGATAATATTACTTATATAAAACATTTATTGTGTTAGTTATAACTTAATATTATTTTGTTTAATATATTTACATAAAGTATTTACAAAAGGAGTGAAAACAAAGGTTCCTTAAATCCTCAATGTTTTTTTCGATGTTTTGACAGCTGTCACTCAGTGTATCTCGACGTATAGATGATCTAAGATCTGATCCTTAAGATATATTGTGAAGCGTAGGGAGGAAATGCTTGTTAACTATTTAAGATATTAATTTAATTTGGCTTCTTCTAAATATTTTCGCAAACAAGAATCTAAGCTTCGTAGATTTATTCACTTTGTATAATAATAATGTATCTGTTTCGCGGTAGTTGTTGAATTGTAAAAATATTGGTAATAATAAGTGTTGTATGTGTTAAAAAGAATAATTTTGTTGTTTATGTGAAAATATTTGGAAGTTGCGATATATTTCTAAGTACTAAATAAATTTTGTAATTTCTTTGGTGTTTTGTTTCATATCTTACCTTTTCCTAGTAGAATTTTTGAACTTATAGTAACTGCTACTCAATTTTAAATGCTATAAATCAAATCAAAATTAGTAAATCTAAGTCAGCAACAACAGTTAGGAATGTCAAAGCTATGAACTATCTGTTATCACTTTGGAGAAGTTTAGTTTAAGGGTGAAGGAGTGCAAAGAAAGTCAATTCACCCTAAAACCGTAGTAATAGTAGACGTTTGAGTATGAAATCGCCGTTTGGCGCAGGTGGCTATCATGATTTGATATAAAACCTTGTTTTTTTTTATGAAAATAAGGGACAAGATGAGCACTTACAATGCAGCGACGCTCAGGATTTTTGAAAAATCCAAAAATTCTAAGTGGCACTACAATAATTGCGCTCGTCACCTTAAGACGCACTAAAAGTTCAATATTGAATACTAAAAGTTGTAAGTTTTCACTTCTACCGGTAGTCTCTACTGGCATTTTTTTTATACACTCTAATTAATTAATCTAATTCTAGTAACGAGTATTGTTATTTTTGGAATCGGTGTCCTTCCGCCGCGGCCCCGCTCTCGTGTCTCGCCTTCTCACGTCGCGCGTGCGACTCAAGCTCATCTCGCCTATAACTAAATTATAATAATAACTAATGTATGTATGTACAAACATACCTTGGCTGACACCGACTTGAGCGTACGTAGAAGTCTGAACTTACGTAAAACTTGCTCGACTTTAAGCTTAGAACAGACTTTAATTTGGTATTTATATACGGCCGTTTTCAATAACGTATCTCTGGTTACGGATACATTGCTAACACCGTTTAATGACAAGATCTTATCTATCCATAGTTATGTCCAATATAGTTATACGGCCGTTTTCTATAACGTATCTCTGGTTACGGATACATTGCTAACACCGTTTAATGACAAGATCTTATCTATCCATAGTAATTTCTAATATAGTTATAGTACAATGCTATCTGTCGATAGGTTATTGGAATGTAAGTAAGCGTAAAAGGATAGATTTGTCTACCTCTAGTAAGGTAAACTAAGGATAGTTAGGTTATTGGAAACGGCCATTAGTCCAATGCATTATGTCGATAGGTTATTGAAAATTACATAAGCGTAAAAATATAGATTTTTCTACCTCTAGTAAGTTAAACTAAGGATAGACAGGTTATTGAAAACGGCCGTTAGTCATTTGACAGCTGAAATTATGCATAGCTTAAGCTAAGACAGCCCAATGCAAAACTCGACTTTGCCATTTAAAACACTCGACGAAGTTTCTCGTAAGTAAAGTCTGAGCAAAGTCTAAGTAGGCTCTATAGATCTCAGCCTAAGTATTGGACAGCTTCGCATAATTCCGGTCTGCTGCAAACTTTCATTTTAGCTACGAAGCATGAAACAAAACATAGTATTTTCTTTGATTAACGCGAGTGTTACACTTTTAAAGGATTAAAACACGTGTGAATTGTAACTGTTTTAACATTAGATTTTTGCGTAAAAGTTACATTTTTATTTTAGTTAACCCGACGTTTCAAAGCCTTTCCAGAGGGCCTACCATCAACTTCTAATAAGCGATGACTGACGCTTTATAGCGTCAAATTATAAACCATTAACCCTTTTTTTTACTTATTAAATAATAGTAATATAAATAAATATAGGTCTTTGAATTACAAATTAAATGTTTGCTTAGGTGTTTTCGTAAAAATAACGAGTTATGAACGCACCTCCATTCAAAGAGAATTTAAACACTACGTTCACCTCCATTGATGTTTGATAATTGATTTGACAGGAGCACAGAGTACATTTTTTTTAATTCGTTCTTGCACACAGGCTATAGCCCGAGCCCTTACTGCCCCATCTGTATTTTCATTTTTGGTATTTATTTTCAGTAATTTGTTTTACAAAATAGTCCAATAAAGTATTCTCATTTCTTCTTTCATCAATAAAATTATCCTTTTCTGTATGTTTTCACTATTTTTTAAAAGTTATTAACAACACGATTCACTTTCCTCTAAGGAAGTAGGTAGTAACTTTTTTCGAATCACTCACTTTGACACATAAGGTATCCAGTTTACGTTGAAATATTACCTCATGGTACGAATGAATGAACGAACTAATCAGTTTGCGATTCAATTGGCATCATTTTTGACATTCAATTGACATCATTGCGATTAAATCAATTGATTTGACGTCAACCTAAATTAGATAGCTCTAATCACGTCGTGGTACGAAATAGCAAAGCAGTTCATTTTAGGTTGTCAGTTGAATCGCAAAAAGAGTTCATGGTAGGCCCGCAGATCTCGTTTTCAGGGGGACTGCATATGAAATGAGTCAAAGATAGTACCTATTTGTCATAGTTGTCATTACTTCAACTTCTACTTAAAACTTCATAATGATCTGTGTTCATAAAAACAGTTACAATTACACGCGTTTTAATAATTTAAAAGTGTTTTTTAACGTCGGTTCTGTGTCATTGATGAATTTTGAGATAGTCGTCTGTCCAACGCTGTGAACAATAAAACCATCGATAAAGTCCTCTGCGGCCGTATGATCGCAACAGACAGGCATAAAAGAAATAGGTCAAATGATACTTACGAATGTTACTTACGATTTTACCACCACTTCGGAAAAGTTGAGCTGTAATGAAGTGGTTAGAAACTCCAATGAGCTTTGCCAATTGGAAAGAGGAGGATTGATAATTGCCACTCTCATCTAACTCCGATGAGTAAGAAAAAAATTGGCAATCCACTCTTTTCTATATTTACAGTTCCAGTATTTTACATTATATTATATATATTAAGTTACAATGTATGTAAAGTGATACACCAAAATTATTAAAATATTTAGTCTAACTCTTTGTGTCTTATCAATATTGCTCAATATAATTAATTAATTAAATAATTTTTGGTTTACTTAAATTGATAATTGATAATTTAAATTATATTGATAATTCAAGAAATTCAATTTATCCATTATTTGTAAATTATAATTTTGGCACGTTTAGTAAAAATTAATAATAAAAACGATTTAATTAATTACTTCCTTTCAGATTTAAAATAATAATCGATGTATTTATTTTCTGGAATTAAAGAAATTTAATAAGTATTTTTTTTGATAAAGTTTCTACAATAAATAAGTTATTTTAGTTTTGAAAAATATAATATATAAACTATAAGTTTAAGTAAAAATCCAGTATTGGGGCGGATTTTTTCCAGGTGCCCAGGGGCGGCATTAAGTTTAAATCCGGCCCTGGCAACTATATAATATTATATGGCCATGAAATTCGGCCATCTTATATATAGACCAGAGACAAAAACAATCAGCCCTACACACACATTCTGATATGAAAAGTTGTGCTCCTTAGATTAAGGATTGGTCTCCGCTGCGCTCCAACTAGTTATCGCAAGCGTAATTACAAAGTGCGGCAAACTATGCGTACTCGAGCCAGTCTCGAACAATGTGGACGTTGACGTAAGTTGCGTAGTAAAATTTTGTAAAAATAATACAACAAGAAATAAGAAAGACACAAAGATCACATATCATCAGTAAGTATTTTGTATTTTATTAATTTCAATGTAAAATAACATAAAGCGTAGGTATATTACAAAATTAGAAAGATGCCATTAGTGTCAAGATGCCACGCACACAAGAATCTAATAGTTGCCGTGATAAAAAAGATATTGTTCTTGGGTAGTGCGGTATCTAATATATAAATCATTAATAAGCTGTGCTCTTCTGGCTCAAAAAACAAACCAAGTCACTTGGTGCACTGTCATGCTTGTTGGTTCAACGAAGCGGCGACAAATTTGGCTTGGGATAAAGTAACATGCGAAGAAACATGGACCTATTGTTCTTATATACCAAAATAAAGCAGCAAGTCCAGGTTATGGTTTTTTAAGATGGCCGAAGCCATCCAAAGTTGCGCGCGTGTGCTTAAAATAAGGGACGAGACCAGCAGGACGAATACCCAAAATTCTGAGCGGCACTACAACTGCGTTCATCACCTTTAGACATAAGATGTTCAGTCTCATTTGTCCAGTAATATCACTAGCTACGGCGCCGTCCAGACCGAAACGCAGTAATGTAACATTACTACTTCACGGCATGAATAGGCGCCGTTGTGGTACCCATAATCTAGCCGGCATCCTGTGCAAAGGATTCCACTGGTAAAAGTAGTGATTGACACACGACCATTTATTCGCCGGAAGGTATTGTCGAACTGCATAAGATAATGCCGCATCATCTTGAGCCGCGCGATCACAGTTTTGGTACAGCCAGACAGACAAATTAATTTTCGATGGTGATAAACGTATACCTCATGGGCAAACCTGTATACAGACCCGATCCGGCCAGAGGCGGCGACGTGGGCCACCGCCTAAGGCCTCGAGGTCCTTGGGGGCCCGGTTGTAAACATGCATAGCGATTAACTCGAAAATGACAATCATAGGCACTTAAACTAAATAATGATGAAACGGGACATCGTCGTTAGTTGGTTTCTTCAAACTCTCAAAAGAAAGTTTTCTGTTTTCCATGCAGACTATTTGGCAATTCACAAACTCAGATGGTACAGGGCGGATGTTGTGACTGAAAACATTTAAGCAGCATTCGGCAGAGACATGAGAATAACAAAAAACATATTATTATTGTATTCATGTACTGCACCTTGTGATTTTGAACTATTTCCGCACACAATCAATAGGTATGTAGGTAAGTATCTAAACCCTATTACGAGGTCACTACGAAAAAGTGGCATAAATGTTAACAAAATTTGTTTGTCCTAATTATAAAGAGTATAGGTATGCGCTAGAGGAGAATTTTTCAGAAATAATAAACTTTATTTTGACCATTCATAGTATCTACTAAATTTATTATTTCTCTCCGCCTATCTTTCTGTGATTTAAGTGAGATTAATAACAATTGTAAGTAGATTGAATTGATAAACTGATTAGAATAGAACCTATAATATAATAAAAAAGTTGATAAAAGCTTTACTTTTCGTTTTTCTTTAAATATATTTTTTTTTACATATTATATAGGTATTTAATCATATCAACCTAATAAAGCAAATGTAATACTTAACTTGAATCTATTCATTGTAAGTGCCACAATAGGTAGGTAATATCAAAGTTCTTCGAATTATGTTTCCATTGTAAGTCAACCGATATTTTAATATTAATTGTCACTTCACCCTGTCATCTCATAACAAAGCGCGCTCTCTAAAGCAGAACTATCAATTTAATTGGAGATCCGCAGGCAGCCTCTTTACCTCGCTTAACTTTTCGATTTACATTCAAAACGGTCTTTTAAAAATCAACTCAATAACCCCCGTTTCAATGTGTACTTTAGGAATCAGTCGTGCGCTAAACTTTATCCGTCCCTCATTCGACGGATGACGCGGGGTGGAGCCACAGACTCCGCCCACCAATTCCCGCGCATGCTAAACGCGATTTAAACCCCGTTTAAGCAGTATTTTGGGTGAAAACCACAAGAAAATGTATGTAATGTTCGTTAGGGGTAGGGCGTTGCTAAATGAAAAGATTTTCCCGCTTCAGCGATTTGAACATGGCTGACAGTTATGATAGAAGCGCGGGAAAGTGCAGTCATTATTTTTCTTTTTCTATGTCGGATCAGTGTCCTACATTTACATCTTTAACCAGTTAAGTGTTGCAATGACTCATAATTAAAGTGTAACTAAAATCATTAGCTCATAATTTGAGAACAATAATTATAATAAAATAAAATGTGTTTAGATTAATTTGAAAAAAAAAATGGAGTCTGGAATGCAGGACAGTCACAAATCCTTTCTCATAAAAGATCTGTTGGGGGATGTTCTGAGACCAGGTGCAAGCGTTACAGGTAGGTGCTCAAGTTCATAAATATTTCTCTATTCTCTATACTAAGTATTCTAAAATTGATTAAATTAATTTCGACTTTGTAAAATACATCCTATAATTAAATTTAATACGATAACTATCACAATAATACAAAAGTTACAAGCAACTTTTAGCTTAGTTTACAAGCAACTCAACAACAAACTTTTGCATATTCATAATTTTGCAATTAGGTTCATATTTGGGTTACGCAAATATGATCACTGATCACGTAGTGTATATTATTTCTGTACTGTATTCTTTTCGACTCAAAAACTCCCCAATATTTAAGAAAAGGTTTGTTTATTTGGGCGATTCTCATGAGCACAAGCTGCGGTCTGAAGCTAACCGAATTTTATGTGTTTCTCATCACACTACCCCCTTTTTATGAATTCATTTGCGGATGACGGTATCAGACTGTCAAATGCTCTACCTATTTATATAAGAAAAGCTCAGGTGCTCAATGCATTCAAAATAATATACCTAAAAAGAATTGATTTTTCTCCTCTTTTATGCGTATATCTTATAGTATACATGTAAGTTGTACGTAAATATACAACGTGTTACAAAATACCCCGTAAAAATATAATCAAAGCTAAAAATTTTGTCAATTCTAGTAAGTTGTCATGTCTAGGAAACAGATTATTAAACAGAAAGGCCTACGAACCTATTTTATCTAGTAATTGTCTACTTTAATACTTTTTATATTTTACATTCGTAAATGTTTCCTACCTCAATACAAGGATGTCATTATACTCTTGTATTGGCTTAATAAAAAGTCAAGTTGGAAAAAAATAAATTTTCAAAAGTAACGATAGGTTGCCGACAGGAAAATACAATGCTAATTGTTACCTTATTTGTAAGCTGACAAAGTCTGTTTTTATTTAAATGAAAAAAACGTTACTATCAAATTTTGATGAGCAGATTTTACTGTCCATATTTTTCTCATACCGGGCGCCTTATATGAAAATCGATTCTAAAGGAGTAAACTCCAAAAAAGGTTATGTGAAGTACAGTGTATTCCCCCGATTGCCCAACGGTTGCCGAGATGGAACAGTTTGGATCGGTTTTCTCAACATAATACCGACGATGGTGCGAAATGCCACATAAGCCATATCCCCACGAGCGAGGTTGTGCATTGAGCAAGGCGGAGCACACTTTGAGCCGTTTCTGTAAATTTGAAGTTTATTATGAAATAGTAAGTGTTCGTTTAAAGTTTATTATGAAAAAGTAAGTGTTCGTGTAAAGATCTCTGGGGAATCTCTGTTAACGTAGTGAAATCTGTAATAGAAATTGTAGCCAAAGACTTAGCTTTTATTTTCAATAAGTGTGTAGATTGCGGTATATTTCCAAACCAAATGAAAGAGAGCAAGATCACTCCTCTATTTAAGTCGGGAGATAAAGCTGACCCCACCAATTTTAGACCCATATCAGTACTACCAACCTTTAGCAAGATTTTCGAAAAAAATATGTTAACGCAATTAATTAACCATTTTCACAATAATAACCTCATGCATAATAAACAATATGGTTTTACTCAAGGTCTTTCAACCACAGATGCTAGTATCGAGTTAATAAGAAATATTTTGGATGCTTGGGAGGATTCATGTGATGCGTTAGGAGTGTTTTGTGATTTATCCAAGGCATTCGACTGCGATCATCATGAAACCTTACTTCAAAAATTTCACCACTATGGTGTTAGGGATGTTTCACTAGATTTAATAAAATCATACTTGTGTAATAGGATTCAAAGAGTAGACGTTAATGGGAAAAGATCAACTGGCTCTATCATACCGATGGGTGTACCGCAGGTCTCAATCTTGGGACCTTTTTTGTGCCTAGTTTACGTCAATGATTTACCATACCTTATTCAAAATAAACATGATATTATACTGTTTGCTGACGATACATCTTTGTTATTTAAAATAAAACGCCAGCAAAAAACTTTCTGTCAGGTTGACGACGACATTGCTGAAGTAGTAAATTGGTTTAATGTTAATAATTTACTTTTAAACGAAAGGAAAACAAAATGTGTAAGGTTTAAACTTCCAAATATAAAGCACCAACCAACACCTATAAAAATTAATAATGAAAAACTTGATGTAGTAGAAACGACAACATTCCTAGGCATTACATTAGACTTTAAGCTACAATGGGGTGCTCACATAAAAAACTTATGTAATCGACTTAGCTCTGCAGTATTTGCGATAAAAAAAATTAAGCAGCTGACAGATGTTGAAACGGCTAGACTTGTATATTTCAGCTACTTTCATAGTGTCATGTCTTACGGAATTATATTGTGGGGTAGGGCTGCAGATATTGAAAACATATTTGTGCTGCAGAAAAGAGCAATTCGAGCAGTCTATAAAATCCGTTCAAGGGATTCATTGAGAGAAAAGTTTAGTGAAATAAATATTATGACAGTACACTGCCAGTACATATACGAGAACCTCCTATACGCCCATAAAAATATTAGCCAATTTAAAAAGAATAGTGATGTACACAGTGTCAATACTCGAAACAAACATAAACTCGCAATTCCATCTACTAGGCTCCGTAAAATTGCTAAATCTTTTAAAGTGGATTGTGTTGTATTTTATAATAAACTCCCAAATGAAATTAAAATGTTACCTATTAAAAAATTTAAATGTATCGTAAAAAATAAATTAACATCTAAGGCCTATTATAGCGTGAAAGATTATTTGAATGATAAAGATAGTTGGAATTCTAATTTTTGTTAATGAATATTGTTATACTCATTTGAATGCTATTGTAACTTTTGTACTTCATCCTGACTTGCACTAAATAACTTATAAAGTTTTACAGTGAATAAAGATTTTTTGACTTTGACTTTGACTTTGTTTAGGTTGTTTCGTTATTTTAAGACTTTGAAAACTTTTGTCGTGCCGCGAATTAGGTAGAAATGTACGTTCTGCCATTTACTCTTTAATTTTACTGAAATAGGCTTTGCACATCAGTGAAAATATATTTTAGTTTTTTATTTTTTTGGGGTATGTTATACGGCGTTACTACGCTTCTTAAATATTGTGAATGGACTCGTTATAAGGCCCCATTTATCCACCTTTCGGCTTTACGGGTAGTTTTGTAACATGCTGTTTATATGTGTGTATATATATCCATAGCATCTATATGCTATGTTAATTATGTCAAGTTATAAATCAAATCTACATCTTTAGGTCACTTGGAAGAGATCTTTGAATAGCGATAAGGTCGCCTTATTGTGCTACCATAACTTTTACTTTCTTTTTAAATTTTTTTAAGTGCAATAAAGTGTTTTTGTTCATTAATTAGTTCCCGAGTGTCAAAGCCTTAATACTGACACGCAGACGAAATCCGAGGACTTACATTAAGGATTGGTCTCCGCTGCGCTGAAACTAGATACCGCAGGCGTAGTCGCAGAGTGCGGCAAATATTACTACTGCCAACTCGAGCCAGTCTCGAATAGTGTATGACGTTGACGTGACACATGTTCTGAAACTTTGCTAATAGTTAAAACTAAAATGCCAGGTTGCGTAGTAAAACTTTGTAAAAATAATACTATAAGAAATAAGAAAGATACTGGTGTCATACATCATCAGTATTTATTGTGTATTTTATTAATTTCAATGTTAAATAACACTAAGCGTACGTTACAAAATTTGAAAGATGTCATTGAGTGTCAAGATGCCACGCACACAAGTATCTAACAGTTGCCATAATAAAAAGCTATTGTTCTTAAGTAGCGCGGTCCAGTTGGAGCGCCTCAGAGACCAATGCTTAATTTAAGTCCAGGGCGTTATAATATAAAAGTTTAAATTTAGCTCGTAGGTAGTAGTAGTAGGTAAGGCTTGCAATACAAATTTCAACCGGCAATTAAACAGACAAAAAACATATGCAACAGGACCACTGCTGCAGCGGAGGAGAACTAGAATGAAGAAAATGATAACCGATTTCTGTGCTTTTTTTTATTACGTATTTATCAGATCGAACGACAACAAAGATCACGCGCACTCATAATATTTATTATTTAACCCAAATGCATCCGTATTGTTAACTTAAATTATGGGCGTGTATTCTTCGTCTCAATAAATTTAGGTTGTGCATGTTTGTGGCGTACATTACTTACCGGAAGACACAAAGTTGGTAGGCGACCCACAAGATGGACGACGATCTGGTCATGATCGCTGGAATACGTTGGATGAGGGCAGCGCAGGACCGACCGTCGTGGAAATCTTTGGGGGAGCCCTTCGTCCAGTAGCGGACGTCTTCCGGCTGATGATGTTTGTGGCTTGTTAGGTGATAAACGATACTCGCTCATTTTTCATGATCTTTGATGTTTCTCGCACACCCATTTGACTGTTTGTAATAAATTCGTCTTCTCCTTTTTCTTTATCTTTACTAAGTTTTTTTAGTCTGTTTATTTCTAGTTGTTCCATTTAAAGGCACATTTTCAAGCGGATTTTTGAGACTTAGTAATCCTGAATCAAGTAACGCGAGAGCCATATAATATTTTTTTCATCAGTCATCATCATTATCATCATCTTTAGCCGGAAGACATGCATTGCTGGACAAGGCCTCCCCCAAAGATCTCCAAGACGACCGGTCTTGCGGTGCCCTCATCCAACGTATTCCGGCGATCTACCTATTATCGTTGACAGCTGTCACTTTGACAAGATGAGGGTAGTTATAAAATCATTATTCATATATTATCTCACTCGTCAAATACGTATAATAGAAGGCTTCCATGTAGGCAATAATTGCTACTTTACTAAGTTAATATTTAATCATAATAATAAAGACTCATTTATTCCATAACTCTTTTTAACCAGAACGAATTATCAAATTATTAGTAGGTTAGTTCAGTTAAAAATCTAAGTTTTTTGTAAGATTAGTTAAACGAAGAGTCGGCAGACCAACCGAACGGTGTACTGATGACATTTACCAGTGGGAGGCTCCTTTGCACAGGATGCCGACTAGACTATGCGTACCACAACGGTGCCTATTACTGACGTGAGGCAATAATGTGTAAGCATTACTGTGTTTCGGTCTAAAGGTGGCCGTAGCTAGAGTTCTAGATTTGCATCGGGTCTTATAGTATTTCGACCCAACGGCTTGGACAGTTACCACGAACTTAGTGATAGGATCTACTAAAGTTGGTGTATAAACCAGAATGATCTTAGAGGCAGCCTTCAGAACTTGGTAATATATTGTTGATCTTCTGTGTGGATTTGTGGGTCCATAGCTTCGAACGGTCGGTTGGTTTGGCCCGTAAGATAAACACGATACTGTCTGACACTCCCTGAGTTTGTTCATCCAGGAAATAGGTCAGACCTTATCGAAAGCTATCGCTTCTTCGCTATCCTTCTGTCAAGGTATCTTCTAATTTGATGCTCCGATAATCCCTAATGAGTTTGGTTTTCCATGTTAGGATCACATTGATGGGTTTCAGGAAGGCATTTTGAATATGGCATTGGTATATCATGCTGTTTGCTCTTAAAAGTTATTTTAATTATTATAACACTAGAAATAAGGGATTGCTTGTAACTAATTCCAGTAGGCTTCATAAGATACATAATAGCTTTAAAGGTACATGTATACACTTTTATAATAAAGTCCCAGCCACTGTTCTGGTATTATCTATAAATAAATTTAAATGATTTATTAAAAAATAGCTCTGTCGTAAATCTTACACCACAGCTGAATATCTAAGTGATCCGACAGCCTGGGACTAAATTATGATTATTTTATACCAATAAATTCAATTGCCAATACTGTAGCCATCTGGAGGGCAATGCCAATTTGGCTTCGAAGAAGCAGGGCGTCATTAATAGAGCATGGCAACACTTCAAGCTGGCCCACATTTCTAGCGCTCTACAAAGCGCAGGTCCGGCCACATATGGAGTATTGCTGTCATCTCTAGTCTGGCACACCACAGTACCAGCTCGATCCATTTGACCGCTTCCAACGCAGAGCAGCTTGAATTGTCGGGGACCCAGTGCTCTGTGAACGGCTGGATCACTTGGCGTTGCGTAGAGACGTCGCTTCATTGTGTGTCTTCTACCGCATTTATCACGGGGAGTGTTCCGAAGAGCTGTTTAACCTGATTCCTGCCGCCGAATTCCACCTTCGCACGACACTCCACACGTTAGGAAATCATCCCTACCATCTATCCAGATGATAGCGGTGTCCTCCACAGTGCGGTTTGTAAGGAGCTTTCTTCCACGTAGTTTTGTAGTACAAAACTGTGGAATGAGCTTCCTTGTGCGGTGTTTCCGGGACGATGCGACATGGGTACCTTCAAAAAAAGCGCGTACTACCTTAAAGGCCGGCAACGCTTCTGTGATTCCTCTGGTGTTGCAAGAGAATATGGGCGGCGGTTATCACTTAACACCAGGTGAACCCTGCGCTCGTTTATCCTCCTATTCCGTAAAATAATAGCAATACAATATTGTATATTTCATTAAAAAGAGCGCAAAAAAAGAATGCTGGGAGAGTTTCTTGCGCCGCTTCTTCTCTCTCAGAGCGCACTTTTGTTTCCGAGGCGGTAGTAGTATCTAGTATATTAGAAATGACATAAAAAAGAATTCTAAAGGAATCAATTTTAAGACAATAAATGCCTCTTATGCCTTTCATGTGGACAGGTGAATCTAACGTGCGCTTGTATTAAAAAGCCTTATTATTTAGGGTGTCGCAACATTTTTTCTGGGAAAAATGTTTATCAATTATCAAATGAAACTTGTAATCCTTTAAAAGTGACAAAACTATTTGTTAATAAGCCGTTCGTTAACCCTCATATTATATCAAGTTATCTATGGTCTGAGGAGCGGGCCTGAAGAGCATCATTTGATGTTATGATAGTTAATTATACATTCTAGAAAGTATTACCATATTTATAATATATGCATGTTGTACATATAATTGGCTTTTTGTATTTTCTCAACTGGCAATACCTAATGAAAAATTCATGATAAAAACTGAAGGATTGTGAATAATATATGCACCTACATGGTAAAGGTGCGCGCACATTTGCAAATTAGCAGCTTATTATGTGGAGAGCGGCCACTTGAGCACGTACACAGGATAAGGCTGTGCTATGTGATAATGATATATTTGTGACTGATTAGGATTGAAAGAAGAAGTGCAGAGACTATAGAAACAGTTATAATCTTAGCATATCACGGTAGATTATGAATCAAGTTTAAGTTAATATCTGAGTCTACTCTCTTTCTCCGAAACGAAACTTCGTAAAGGAACGATGTTTAAACGAAGTTTCGGTAGCGACCCTACTCTATTTTGTTTTCGGATACACTGACAAATTTCGGAACCATAGAGATTATTCGTGAACGAATGGTGTTGTAGAACGGAACGGTTTTATGAAATACTGCGTGCACGTAAAAACGTGCTTGATTGCTCTAAATGGACTGGAGAAGTAACTGAACAAATTCACACCTGTGCGTTCTTGAATTTGTTGAGTAGTTGCAAGAGGAACCATGTATATGGAACCCAGAAAACCAAAAGCACAAATATATTATCTTGGTGAATTTATTTATTTATTTATTTATTCAATGAACAAAATTATCTTAATATATATAATAATAGAGACAAACTCGCAAAACCTCTAAGGTTTATGTGCGAGCGGTAAGTTCGCATTACAATAATTGTTTTAATTACATAAGACTTAATATAGCATAAAGTAGTATTATTAAAAATATACATCATACGTATCCCTGGTTATTAGCTTCTAGATAGTATTTTTTTAGCTTTACTTTGAATTTTTTCTTTTGCAGATATATATCTATTAGATCATTAGGTAATGTATTTAATATCCTAGGTAATACATAGTTACTGGAATAACGCGTGGGTCAGAACAATAAATATTCCATGCACATAAATAATATAGGCACACTGCGTCCACGAAATCGCCGTCCATCTTGTTTGTTATCCATACTGTGGAGAAGTCTTTGCGAAGTATATCTGGCAAGTTGTGTCAATATGTGTTTTCAAAGTCTTGCAAAGACTTCAAAGAAATGTGCAAATCTTTAAAGCTATGTCTGGCGCCGGCATTGTAGTGGTCATATCAATATTAAAAATCTTTACGTTTTAAATTTATAGATTAACTTGGCCATCCATATTTTTTTATTAAAAACACAATGTATCTAACAAGTAATACATATTATAATTAATTAGATAAATAAATAAAATAAATACATCAGATTTCCCCGTGAGAGGATCATCCAGCCACCACTATGTATGCTATTTCATTCCCGTGTCAGAGTTGGAAGGAAATTAAACTAAATTATAGGCTGCTGTGTTTTACATAACTTATGTATAAGGGGTGGTATTGATATTCCCGAGTTGACAGAGGATGAACTCGAATCTGAAAGAAGCAGGCGCGTTCCCTCTTCATCAGCCGCTTCTTCACCTCAAGCTCTACAGGCAGGTCGAAGGGCATGAGCTGCATTAGTACAACTGTTAGAAAGGATAAGTGTAGAACTTTATCTTACTTATTCCTTTCTAACAGTAGTGGTATTCCTATTTTGAGTGACATTTATAATAAATAAAAAAAAAATAAAAAGCCTTTTATTTCTTACAGCTTATAAAACATGAAGTTATATTAGATTAAGTTAGTTTACTCACATACGATTATTAGTTTTGTTAGTAATTAACTTTGATTCCTAAAATTTACTTGTGTTAGTTTTTCCTTAATCCTTTATTATTATTCTTCATTCTGTAAGAAATCCTCTGTATGTGAAGGCCTCCTCCAAAGATAGCCAGTCCTCTCTAGATTGGGCTACTTGAATCCAGTTGGGGCCAGCTGTTTTTTTGATGTCATCTTCCCAACTAGCTACAGGACTACCTCTCTTTCTTTTTCCCAGTGGACCCGCCCATGTGGTCACCGTTTTCGTCCATCTCTTGTCACGTAGACGCGCCACATGTCCGGCCCACCTCCATTTTAGTCACCGAGCGTGTTCTAATCCATCTCTTGCCTTGGTTATGTTTCTAATTTTCGTGTGCCTTATTTTTTGCATTTTTCTAATATTCAGCATACTGCGTTCTATACATCGCTGACATGCTATTATTTTATCCATTGTTTTTTTGTTAAATTTCCATGTTTGGCAAGCGTACGTGAGGCACGGACATTTATAATATAATATCTTTTTTGTTATTAATAAAAGATCAAAATGTATTTTATATTTTATTTTATTATAACAGGAAAACTTACTAACAGCTAATAAAGAGTACTCACATTAGAATTAGAAGGTATAGCTTCATAATCGTATGTGCAACCATTTGAAAAGATGTACCAATAAAAGGATGGTATTATGTTATTAAGTTGAGACAATATTTTTAGTGAATAAACTATTATTAGTTATACATACATACAATATTGTGTATGCTACTGATATTTAGTTGAAACTTTCTGATAGAATGATTAGGTGTTAAATAGCACTTTAATGCCGGCGCCAGACATACGAGTAGCTGCATTTGTTTGAATACTTGTTTGATTACTATGTGTGGCACGAGACTTTGAGTATGTATTCAAATTTCGAACAAAGATTTGCAATTTGCCATGCGGTAACGGTTTTTAGCGCACATCAAAGTGTTCAAATACGAATGTGTTCAAATGTTTGTGTAGCCTGCCACACTCGCGCAGTCTAGTTGCGCGATAAGATGTTGTTAGGTTAGCTAATTTAGACCAGTGCCGAAGCCTTTGAAAATGATAAAAAGTGAAACAAAATAATAGTAGGATGAAACCCATTGGAAAAGGACGAGAATATAACAAAAATTAAGGGAAAAATAAATTACGGGCGGTCTGAGGTCGGGAAGTGGAAAAGGGGGGGTGTTTTAGGATAAAAAACGGTTTATCTCGATTTCCGGCAAAACTACAAGTCCTATGACAAAAAGTTAATTGGAAAAGTTGTAGGTAATAAAGAGATCTACAACTTTTCACGGTAGAAGAACTGAGTTGCGAGACTTGGTTTTTTTTTACAAGTTATGTTTATCATGGCATTTTGATAATCAGTGAAGAACACTAAGATCAGTATCTTACTTTGTACTACGGATATAGTACGTAGCGATTGTTAATTTCCTCAGTATCCTTAAAAAATAATTCCGGAAATAAAAATAAAATTCCTAGACTGAAATTAATATAAATAAATAAGAATCTAACTAAATAATAGGAATTAGTAAGAAATTTCGATATGAAATTCTCAATAAAATATAACTTATTTTTATAGATAGCTCGTCAACTGATAACCTGGCCATAACTAAAAAAAAGCAAATTGGACAATTTGTAGCTATGTATATATGTGGCGAGATTGTGATATAAGTTATAGAGAAACTCGTAGAACTCTAAACGAGTGTCGTTAAGAAAAACAGTTTCAATATTAAAAGCACTTCGGACCTCAGTTGTTGAGGTTGAGTAAGTTGCGAGGTCCTTATTTGTTGGAGAGGTCCTGCTAGCCCCTTGTCCATACAGCTAACAAGCACTCGGTCTACACCTGCGACACTGTAACTTTAAGATATCTTTATTTACTTTTGAATTGTCGCAGACTTTTTGTAAATCTTTTGGCGTGTTAAGGAAATATCAGAGTGAATTTTTACGATGCCCGTGCACACCGTCACGCAAATTCGACACCCTGACGTTAGCTGGTCAACTAGACCATTTGTATCATACTTCAGCTACCAAGCCTCTTGTAACTCATATGTCTACTAAACCACAACCTATGGACGAGAATTAATCCATTATTCAATATATAATTTCAATTCTAAATACAAGTTTTCAAATAAAAAAAAATTCTCTCTTATTGTATAAAAATAATTTAATGATATTTAAGTATACGTTACTTAACTAAATTATGTTGTGTATTTTTTTTTATTGTTGTATTTAATACCTTCTTTATAATAATATTGTTAATTCTACGAACGTATTATAATAATAATAATAATATTGACACACTTTTTGCACAAATTATCTTGCCCCAAGTTAAGCATATATAGCCTGTGTTATGGGTTACAAGACAATGATATATTTAATATAATATACTTACTTAAACATACATAAATTCTTATAAACATACATGACTCGGAAACAAACATCCATATTCATCATATAAATGCTTGCACCTAACGGGATTCGAACCCGGGACCTCTAGCTTAGTAGGTAGGATGGCTAACCACTCGGCTATACAGGTCGTCGTATATTATAGGAAGGGGGAATTTTTTTTTATGATTTTTATTTTATTACGCCAAAGAAGAATAACTTCTTGTATGCGTACATAAGTATACACACTTTTTTTTAAACTGTACCTTTCAAATACAGTTGCTGGCTGCTGCTTCGACTGCTGAAGACAGCAAGCGTGGTAGACAGGTAGCTCGACTCCCAATCTATACTAATATTATAAAGCTGCAGTGTTTGTTTGTTTGTTTGAACGCGCTAATCACTGGTACTACTGGTACGATTTGAATGATTCTTTCAGTGTTGGGTAGTCCATTTATCGAGGAAGGCTATGTTTTTTTTTTCAAAATTAGGGATCCGTAATAAAATTGCTATTTTGTAACACAAGGTGTAAAATCGAAAACCTATTTTAGCGTGCGCTGCAAAAACTATTGACAATAGAACAAAATGATGTACAGGCTACCATATAGGCAATATTTTATTACTTATAAAACTATCACGTGAATTATACTTTATATGGCAAAACAACGTTTGCCGGGTCAGCTAGTCTATGGTATAATTATTAAGAATGTCATTTATGTTATAGTAACCTTTACCACACAAACAGTAAAAAGTAATTAATTTTCACACAATTTGGTCTTCGCACGGTACGCTTCATGTGGCTTTGTTGCACGTGAGCGATCCCAGAAACCGATATGTTTTGTCCAAATGATTTGCGTTTTCTTTACTGTATATTCCGCCAATATTTGTCTTTTAACAATTCGACACGTGTTTCACCTCTACACGAGGCATCCTCAGGACGTGTTGACTCGCCAAAATGTGGCATAAGACTGATGATGAGATAGCAGTCTCGAAACACGTGTCGAATTGTTTAAAGACAAATATTGGCGGAATTAACACTAAAGAAAACTCAATTCATTTGGATAATTATGGATTTCCGCAAAGTAACGCCTACTTCAATTAATTCTCTATATGTTTTGATCACTAGAATGTCATTAGTTTTGGTACCCAACGGCAATAGATCTAATATGGTGTAGAGAGAAGCATTGTTGTAATTTTTACCTATATTCACATCGATATCCATATCCACAACCAAGCGGACGAAGTCGCGGGCACAGCTAGTGTAAGATAAATTCTACATACCTATCATAGATAGGTATCCAAAATAAAAATAAAATTATGGTTAGGTCTTTTTATTCTAAAGAAAAAATTGGCGAAATAATTTAGGCATGCATATTACTGAAATTTAGTTCAAATATATTTTTTTTAAATCTTTATTATTATTTATTTTCTAATTAAAATTTTATTAACTTTTTTGTCTCACTTTAATGAAACGGAATAATAGCCTGTTTAAAAACTTCTGGGAAAGCACCATTAAAAAAACTTGGCATGATCCCGGTGCTGTAGAAATGCTGGGACTTCTGATCAAACACAAACTTGACGAAAATAAACAATTGTTTTAACAGTCCTATCTATCAAGATAAACCTGAGAGCTAACCAGATACTGCCTAAAGAATCCTGAAGAGACCGAAATAGGTCAAAATCTGTATGTGCAAGATCAGTGTTATATGACGGTTGTATTAAAAACTCCCAACAAAACTCTTTTAATTGCCGAGTGGTATAATTGAAAAAAAAAAATGTAATTAACAAAATAATAAACTTAGACTGTCCCATTCCGCAAGGCTTTCTAAGAATATCTAGTACAGAAATAAAAATTCATATGCGCGATAATTTGAAGAATCTTTTTCATAAAAAATCCACTTAAAACTTGCCAACAACAATTTTTTTAGCCTTTCGATTAAATTTGGCATAATTTCTGGAGCATTAAGCCCCAAGAAAACACAGGTTTGTGCATTCATTGCATGTCTCCCTTTGCACGCATTATTTCGTTATCAAAACCCCAACACAATTATTGTTAATTGATTAAAACTTGTTTGTACGTAAATGGTGTTGTAATGCACCGTCTTTAACCCTTAGCGAGATCAAGTCGCAATCAAAGGACAAAGGCACTGCATATGCTCTTCAACCCAGCATGCCGCCTCTTGTGTTTGCACGTGGCTTGCATGTGCGTGCACGCGACGAGCACGTGCCAGTCTACCTCCTCACTATCTCTTGACTTCGGGTTTACCTCTCGGGTTTCGGGTTAATACCTTAAGGAGCAATATTAGACTCTATTTATTCTAATGATAATTAGGATTTAGATTAAAATATGCTGAATAATGTTTCATATTGGCGAAGATGCATCCAAAGAAAATGAAATTCAAATAATCAATATGTGAATTAAATATACCAGTGGGACGCTCCTTTGTACAGGATGCCGGCTAGATTATGGGTACCACAATGGCGCCTGCCTTGAAGTAGTAATGTGTAAACATTATTGTGTTTCAGTCTGAAGGGGGCCGTATCTAGTGAAATTACTCGGCAAACAAGACTTAACATCTTAATCTAAAGGTGACGAGCGCAATTGTAGTGTCCTTCACATCTCGTCCCTTATTTAAAAAAATAGTCTTGCCTTGAAAAAATTGAATATTTTATTTATAAAATATCTAGTTTTATTTTAAAGATTATTTGTCACAGCATTCTGTTTATTAGTGATTTATTTAAGTCCGAGCAAAACACAAAAACTACAGAAAAGATTCAATTTAACATGGATATTAATAAGAGGTTGGCACAACATAATATTTTTAATTTGTACCCTACAAATTACCACACTAGTAGATGCATGGTTATATTGTCCGTGCAGGCGACGACGTCACGGGCAACAAATAATATATTTACCGTTATATTAATTGTTTTAAACCAGCACTAAAAGTACCTTCAATCCATATTACCAAGTAAGGTTGGTATTTCACGTGTATATTATACCTAAGAACTTATGAAACCATTTTTAGGAAATCCTTGTTTTGTGGTCTTCACCCGTATACGTGATAGGTGTACCAGAAGATCACCAGCCGACGGACCATGGCGAAAGCAAAACTATCGCTTGGTCTTAGCCTCTAGGTACACCAAGAGCTGACAGTTAATTATACTTACAATAATTTCAGAGGGAAGGGAAGTTATAGAAATAGACCTAAATAGGCCTACTGTTAGCTTGATTCAAGCTGTCACTTTTTTCAGGGATCGGATGGACAAGGGCTATGATTTTCTAGAGATAAGGGCTCCTTCATAGGTTTTGTTATAAAATTTTATAATAAATACCAGACGGTATACTAGGATTCACTGAGCACAAATTTAAGGAGTTTATTAAATCTACTTTGACAAAGAAGGCTTAGTATAGCAGGTTGTATAGAAGATGCATGGTGCTTGACTGGATCCGCGCAGGTCACTTAAAATTGTACATATTATGTAGGTTAATCAATTTGTTATTATAGAATAACATAGATCATAGGATATAAAAGATGCACTGGTAATCAGGGGCGTAGCTACCGCCGTATTTGCAATATCAATTATATGGGACCCCCGGGCCACGGAGACCCCCGTCGTAAGCAAAAAATAATAAAAACTTTTGTTGCTTGCCGAAAAAAAGGCAAGGAGAGTGTACTACAATTGATTTGAATTGTTTGTAAAAATTTTGTAAAAGGTGATGATTATGATGAATAAATATTTCTTTTCATTTTATGCAAATATTTTTTTTCTATTGTGAGAAATCTTTATAAGGGCTTCCAAGCAAATTTTTATCCGCCAAGGCACGCTACGCCACTGCTATTAGGTCTTTTCCCCATGTTTACGAACTGATAGGGCTTCAAGACGTTTAAGTGTTGTTTCAATATTTTCACTCTGGTAAATAGAAATATTTATTTCAATTCTATTCCCGTAAAACTTTTGCCTACACACTACGCCTTTTTACATAAAGGTCATTTAGGTTGAGTGCCGGAATAACCGCGTTAGTATCGGAGTTTATGTAGTAGAATCACATAACAGCTTAAAAAAAATCATTCAAATTCAAACATATTTATTCAAAATAGGATGTGACCTCACTTATAGTCAAAAACTACCAGTTCCAAAACGATTGCCTCAGACCTGAGAAGAATGGGCGCAACAAATTCAGCGCGCTTTTTTTTCATCAAAAAAATATGTTTACAAAGTATTGTACAATTAAACTTATTATATTCTGAGGGCGGTCCATCCATTCCCAATTTGTGGTATCATTTAGAAAGTCGTTTATGTTATAGTAACATATACCACACAAACGTTTTTTTACAATTCTTTTGAATATCGTAATACTTTTGTTTATGAAATCATATGAAATGACCTATTGAAAGAAAAGTATATCTCCTATTCGGAAATTAATGCCTCAGACCCGACAATCACGGGCGCAAGAAACTCAGTAGGCTTTTTCGTTTTGTTTTATAAAATTTCGATACAATCAAAACAGCCTGCTGGAGATAGGCAGCTCGACTCCCAATCTATGGTATCATTAAGAAAGTTATTTATGTTATAATAACCTTTACCACACGAACGTTTTTTAACAATTCTTTTGAATAACGTAATACTTTTGTTTTGAACATTTTCTGGGATCTGGTTGTGAAAGCATATACATACATCGCCCCACAAAAGACTTACCAACTCGACTTATGACCGTTCCTGGTGTTAATATTATGTTTTTTTTTATGGAATAGGATGACAAACGAGCGTACGGGTCACCTGTTGTTAAGTGATCACCGCCCCCCACAATCTCTTCCAACGCCAGAGGAATCACAGGAGCGCTACCGGCCTTTAAGGAAGGTGTATGCACGTTTTACGTACGTTTTTTTTGAAAGTACCCATGTCGTATCGTCCCGGAAACACCGCACAAGGAAGTTCATTCCACAGCTACGTAGTGACATGGTTATGACAGTTTCTAGCAAATTCACTTATATGCCTATGAATATTTATTACATTATCATGAATATATTGAGAAGCAACACTCAAGATGTTTATTTCTTTAAAGCTCTCAATGATTCCTTAGGACCTAGGTTATAAATAGCGCGAATAGCCCTCTTCTGTAGCACAAATATTGTATTAATATCGGCAGCGTTGCCCCATAGCAATATACCACAGGACACAATACTATGGAAATAAATAAAGTAAACTAGTCTTACAGTTCCAGTTACCAGTGGGAGGCTCCTTTGCACAGGATGCTGGCTATATTATGGGTACCACAACGGCGCCTATTTCTGCCGTGAAGCAGTAATGTGTTTCGGTCTGAAGGGCGCCGTAGCTAGTGAAATTACTGGGCAAACGAGACTTAACATCTTATGTCTCAAGGTGACGAGCGCAATTGTAGTGCCACTCAAAATTTTTGGGCTTTTCAAGAATCCTGAGCGGCACTGCATTGTAATGGGCAGGGCGTATCAATTACCATCATCTGAACGTCCTGCTCGTCTCGTGCCGTATTTCCATAAAAAAAAAGAAAAAGTCTCGCCTCATCTATGTCAGTTAATTATTCAATTCAATATCCTTGTCTAATCTTTTTAACCGCGTATGCTGCAGAACCAAGTCTGTTCGCCAATCGTTCACTATGGATATTATATATTATTCATAGATTGTAGTAATACATATTACTTATAACAAATCTCAGTTAATCAATTGTCATATCTATTGTTGCGAAGTTCGCAGCGATCTCTGTATTGTCCAATTTGTAGTTAGGGTTGGTTCTACGAAGTTAACAAATGATCGCTGCAAGCGACTGTCCCCGACCAGTACCAAGTAGTGCTTACTCTTAATAACTGACTAACGATTGTACCACGAACTACAATATTGATACTTACCTTTTTTTGATTGAATACTATGTGGCGGGGTTATGCTGTTGGTCACTGTCTGACCGGTTTGCGTCAATGTAACGTAGTTTTAATATGATTATTTATTTTACAATTCCTTGTGTATACTTTATTAATATTAAAAAAAAAGGATTTTAAATCAATTATTTTACTTGAAACGCTACTCATATCACCACATACTATAACACAATGTTGCTTCCTGCTATCTGTCAGCAAACATAATGCTGAAATCATTAAACTACGGAATGGATTTTGATGAGTTTTTTTTTTAAGTAAATAGAGTGATTCAAGAATAAGTTTTATATGTATAATACATGCATAACATGTAGAGACGCATTGATAATTTTAGAGATTTATAATGTGATGGCGTCAATTAAGACATTTTTGCGCTTACATTGCAAACGCTGTCTGAATCCTATAAGATAGATAACAATATAATGTAGGTACTACAGTATTGAACATCTTAATAAGTTCTACATCTCCATTTTTAAGCTATTGCATAGCTTCTATCGCGGGCCTTGAGCGTGGGGACCGAATCCAGAAATTCCGTAACGAAAATAACCTAACACTTCCTTACTAGATGTATAAAGATATTTCGGCACGCTTTTTACAGTTGCCGTGGAACAGCGGTTATCACATATGCTAGTAGTAGAACCAGTTGTGCAGAAGGTCCCAGAACTGGTTCGAGCCTGGGGTACATCTTGATTTTTTTTTAATTTCTTTATTTTTTGTATCACGTTTTTTTAATTTTTGTTATTATGACAAGCATTTTTATTAAGTTTCACCTGTCCCGTTGTCTGTCTGTAATCAAATCTTGCAAGTTGAATTTTACTCAGTTCCCGTTTGCTTTTTTTAAAATTATTAAAAAATATACTGCATAAATAAAATAAATAAATAATTATAATTGCATAAGTTGATAAAAAATGCTATGCAATAGCTTCACCGCGGCAGTCCCCGAGTGCCACACGTCTTTTTTATTCTTTTCTGTGGGCGATAGTTCCACCTGGCATAACAACATTTTTACGAGAAATGATGGACAAATACATTGATAATTTCATATCAATACGGCCCTTTACAGCATGTAACTTAAATGAATATTATTGAAGATATTACAGATTTAAAATGCAGGGACTAAGCGGTTGCGGCGGTCCCGGCCGGAAAGCATTAGAATGAGTATCATCAAGTTTATAAAGTATTGAAGTATACGAAACTTATTTTTGTATGTTATCATCGCTTATTGTTGAGATATAAATAACGGGATCACTCGGAAGGGACATTATAATTTATTTAATTTTTACTATTAACTTAGGACAGATCTAATCCTGATCCTTTCCGGGCAGCTAGTCTAATTTAAACCTGAAATACTTTAGCTTTTAGCTTTAAGATATTATTTATTATAATTTTAAGCTTTTCAGCAGTCAGCTTTTTAAGTTTTTCCTTGTCCATGGCTAAGCGGAATAGTTCTTGGACTATCTTGATGCCAGTCCATTCCCTTAATTTGCTGAGCCAACACTTCTTTCTTCTTCCAATACCTCTTTTCACAGCAATTTTCCCCATCAAAATAGTTTGAAGCAGGCGGTATCTATCATTGCGCAGTATACGACCAAGGTCCGAGATCTTACGCTGTTTGATAGTTCTCACTAACTCGATGTTCTTCTGCATTCGGACAAGGACCTCTGCGTTAGACACTTTAGCTGTAAACTTATAATAATAATATTGACACACTTACACAAATTATCTTTTTCCAAACTAGGCATAGCCTGTACTATGGGTACAGGACAACGATATACTATATATATAATACAATATACTTACATAAAAGTAAATAAATACATATAAACATCCATGACTCGGAAACAAACATCCATATTCATCATATAAATGATTCCACTACATATGCGAAGCATTCTACGTTATGTCCATATCTCGAAAAGTATCAAATAAATAAATAAAATAGCCTTTATTCAGATAAAATACTTAATCTAATTTTACATGCATTATTATTATTTAAATTTGACAGTATTTTCCTTCATAAATTATATATATACATTTTTTTTAATTAGTTGAATAATTATGGGTTTTGTCTGTTTGTCTATTACAGACATAGGCCTCCTCCAACTGCCTCCACTGACTCCTGTTTTCAGCTGTTCTAGTCCATGTACTACCGGCAACTCTAATGGTCTACCTCGGTTTCTTTTTCTGTCTCTCGGATACCAGTTCATTATAGTTTTGCACCATTTCTCTCTTCCTCTTATAGTATGCCCCGTCCACTTCCATTTAAGTTTCCTTATTATAACAGAAACATCCTTTGTTTGCGTTTGCTTTTTATTGCTGATGTTCTTATTTTGTCTGATAATCTTTTTCCCATCATGCTCCTCTCTATAGCGTTTTGACAGACTTCTAATTTTCGAGCGTGTGCCTTTGTAAGGGCCCATGTTTGACATCCGTATGTTAGGACAGGGAGGATGCAGGTGTTGAAAAGTTTCCTTTTGATGGTCATGCTTATTTCACTGTTTTTCATCACTTCTTTTATACTCCAGTACCTTTTCCAAGCATTGCCTATTCGCCTTTCTATTTCCTTTGAAGTGAGGTCTGACGGCGAGATTATTTGGCCTAGATAAACGTATTCATTGACATATTCAATGGTGTTGTTGTTAATAGTAATCGGGTGTTTTACATCGTTTTTCATAGCTTTAGTCTTCTCAATGTTCATAACAAATCCTACCTTTCGGCTTTCTTAGTATAACATAAATGATTGTTTAGAGCTGAGTACCAAAATGAGCCAATCGTGGTACACGCAGCGGGGTCTCGCTAATATTACATCGGCTGTTGTTTACTTGCCCAGAGCTATGACACTCACTTTCAACTCACAACCTTTACACAACCAATTGCTTCAACCCCACAGCCCACACCTCTCTCATACTTACCGCTTTAATTGCTTTGAATATTATAAATAAATTATTTTTCGAAACTTTCTTTCTTGCTTCTTGTTTATTAGAAATAACAACTAAATATATATATATATAAGATTTCATAATTAATTCGATCCTAACTACTCGGTTCTTACATTTGTATTTCGGTGAGGCATATAACTACATTGCCGGGTCGAAATTTATTGATTAAACTTTTTTGTTACCTGGGACAGACATAAACACACATACTTAGACAACGTATTTGCAATGTTTTAACAGAAATCAATTTTTCCGTATAGAATTTCGGTGAATATCTTTAACACCATTAGCGACTTTGTTCAGTTCTAGTAGCAAGCGGCTGCCCAGATCTTCTTCGACATAGGTTGAGTTGGTATACTGTTGGTGGACTGTTCATTGTCAGTACATTTATGAAAATTTAATATACGTTCACAAAAATCGTCACCTTTTTGCTCTTAATAGTGATTTTCATTATTATAACACTAGAAATCAGGGATTGCTTGTAACTAATTCTAGTAGGCTTCATAATATACATCATAGCTTTAAGGGTAAATGTATACACTTCTATAATAAAGTCCCAGCCACTGTTCAGGCATTATCTATAAATAAATTTAAATATTTTATAAAAAATGGCTCTGTCCTAAATCCTATTACTCCACTGCTGAATATCTAAATGATCGGACAGCCTGGGACTAGATTGTGATTATTTTATAGCGATAGAAATGACTGTACAATATTGAATATTTTTTATTAAAAAGAGCGCAAAAAAAGAATGCTGGGAGAGTTTCCTGCGCCGCTTATCTCTCTCAGAGCGCCATTTGTTTCCGAAGCGGTAGTAGTAATTAGTAGTTATTAGAAATGACATCAAAAAGAATTCTAAAGGAATAAATTTTGAGAAAATAAATGCTTTTTATGCCTTTTAAAACATCTATCGATACTACATTACATTAATACTAAGCAAGGTATCTCTCTTCTTCTTCTTGGCTGCATTCTTCAATTCTGAAGGTCGTGTCCGTACTTAAAAGTTTCCTATAGTTGGTCACTAAATCCTTCCACTCCTTTCGGTCCTCGGCTTTCCTTATTGTGGTCGTAAGTGGTAGGCCAGTGAGCAGCGGTGGATTTACACTAGGGGCAGGGCACTTCCATTATTCGTAAATTATAATTTTGGCACGTTTAGTCAAAATTAATAATAAAAAAGATTTAATCAATTTATTTCCTTGGAGATTTAAAATAATAATCGATTTTTTTTTATTTTGTGGAATTAAAGAAATTTTATTAGTATTTCATATTTTTACTTTAAGTAAAATTCCAGTATTGGGGCGGATTTTTTTCCGGTGCCCAGGGGCGGCATTAAGTTTAAATCCGGCCCTGCCAGTGTGTGTCTTGATCTGGTCCGATCAGCGGCTGGGTGATCGTCCGCATGGTCTTTTGCCCTATCAGTTTGTCTTAATTACTGGGAATACATCGGGCAATGTGGTCAAAATACCCCTACATAGCTAGAAGCTACGTATCATAGGACTGATAATCTTGAAACAGTGTCTTGATAGAAGTGTTTTGAAAATGACCGAAAGCTACATACAAACTTCTGCAAGGAAATCTTCGTAATTCTGTTTCAATTAGCGGGGTGTTAATTTAAATACTAATTTTGTAATTTAATATTAATCTTATTGAAAGAATATGGGCGATAATTAAACTTACTAACACAGGACACGCGTTAAAGAAATCGGTCTGAGAATCGGTCTGAGAATCGGCTACTATATATTTTTCATACCCCTAAGTGATAAGGGTTGTTAATTTTTTTTTAAACTTCGGACAAATATTTTTGTTTTTATTTTAGTATGATTCAGTATTAAATAATACGTACAACACCTATGTTTGTATCGCGATTTTTATATTATTCTGTGCCATCCACAGATCCGAAACATGGCAATAAAGAATATAAAAATTATTGGAGTACGATAAATATTATGTACGATATCAATATTTGGTAGATCTGAGAATCTTACCTGCCAAACTTTTTATAATATCAAATGCATAAAAATTTTATATTTCTCACTTGTTAGAAGTCTACTAGAATATCCATCCAATATCTGGTCTTCACACAATACAACTTACATAAAAAAAAATTTAACCGTACAAAAAAAATCCTAAAATATTTATGTTACAGAGCATATCATCCCTACACATCACAATGAAGCATGTAGATTTTTTAATATAGACCCACTGGAACTCCGCCGAAACTAACAAGATGTAATTTTTCTACATTCTTTATTGTCAGGCAATACAAACTGTTCTGAATTATTAAGTGCTCTATCGTTTAATGTACCACAATATAAAACACGTCATACGAAACTCCTGCTTGTACGTACCAAAACGAACTATTATAAAAACTCGATTATTTTCAGGATTCAAAATAATTACAATAATTACTATGATATTCTAGATATCTTCATGTTAGAAAAGGATAAATTGAAGCGTGAAATTATTAAATTACACCAGTCTAAAGCAGTGCCTTACTCATTTGTTTAAAATATATACATATTATTATCTACTAGCCACACACATACGCTTTCACACCCACACACAAACATACACACAGTAAATAAGAAACACAAGAGGCAGTTGTTCTGTAATATATCTTGTTGTAAAACTATTGTAAAATAATATTATGAATGTGAGTAATCTATAGTGGCCTTAAGAATTATGTTTTATATTATTGTTTATTAACGTTTAATGTAATGCTGTTGATTACCAATAAATAAATCGGTCCTGATCTATTTTTATACCCCTAAAATTTTAATAATGGATTTTTTTATTACTTCAGATGGCAATACAATGTTTGCTGCATCAGCTAGTATAGTTATATCCCCTTATTCATAATGGTCCGCTAACTTTAAACAGCCGCTTAGGAGTGTTTTTTCTCATTCCGACTTAGGTCAATAGAAGAAGACAGAGTGAGAAATAGCAATGCTTTAAGTTAGCAGACTATTATGAATCAGGGGGATAATATATACAATGACAGACCTGTATAAATTCCACTGGAAGGCTGTTCCATATGTTTGGCAGCAAATTTTTTGTGCCTATTTGAAGCGCCACTCGCGAGCGTCCAGAGAACTAATTTTGACGTATAATACAGATGGCTGCGAGTGAAGCGTACAACACTCTGAAGTATTTTTTTGCATTTTAAATTAATTTCGTTCGCATTCCGTGTTATTTATACTTCAGGAATCAACGTGAATATAAAGAATACAGTTGTCATCGCTAGTTTTAGTATCGCAGACTCTCGCTACATGGCTAACAGCGCCAAAATGGCGAATATCAAATAGGCGAAAAGCACTTTGACAGCCACCAGTCCAGTGGTATATAGTAGAGGTCAGTGTGTACAATATATAATATTTATGGCTACACTTTGGCTCACAAAGCAAAATATATCTAACAAGGCTCTCAGTGTATTGTACAGTTATCTAAAGATATTGAAATCTTTCGAATATCTATAGATGTAGAGAGATAGATGTTGCAGTAGCCAAATCCCAAAATTGGCCACTTGACTGCTTTCCAAAACGTGTCTTATTTACAATTATTTATATTATCCCCTCACATGAATTTTTCAGCGAATAAATACTATTTTAATAAATTAAATAATGTTTTTATAATCAATTTTAAATTTCAGCTGTCAATTAGTTATATGTTTTTTAAGTGATCACCCTCACTTCTAAGATTAATACACAAAATATAAAATTTGAAAACAAAATTTTATGAACGTTGCGAGACTCGAACCCACGACCTCTGGCGTTCCGTGCCAGTGCTCTGCCAAATGAGCTAACCGTTCGAGTGACGCTTCACGAATGTTCTAATAGCATCTATGTAGGTATTAAATTATCAATTTATAAATACAATTTAATACGTAATTTTAATTAAGTTATTTAAAATAATCACTCACTTTGGTTTGACAGAAAAATATTGATGCATTAGCAATTACAAGATCTTTAACATAATCGGTCTTTTGCAGTGCGTCTGCTTTTGATTTAAAAAAGCGGCAAGACGTAAATAAATCAAATTAATTAATTAATTAAATCACTAACAGCTGATAAGGTCGTGGCGATTGATAAAATTGGAGTTGACTCCTCTTCGATTTTGTCATTCTCACTTTTTGAGTGTGTTTTTTATGACAATAAGGAATGAGATGGGCAGTACATCATCAAGATCAGCTAATTGCATAATCTCTAAAATGCAGTGTCGCCCAGGATTCTAGAAAAACCCAAAAATTCTGAACGGCACCACAAATACGCTCGTCACCACCTCGCACCAAATAAGATGTTAAGTCTCATTTGCCCAGTAATTTCACTAGCTACAGCGCCCTTCAGACCGAAACACAGTAATATTTACACATTACTGCTTCACGGCAGAAATAAGCGCCGTTGTGGTACCCATAATCTAGCCGGCATCCTGTGCAAAGTAGTCTCCAACACCAATTGTTCTTTTGAACTGGTAATTGGTTAAAAGTTAAGTTTACTTTCATTTTTGTCTTTTTATTAAATTATCACTGAAATAAAACAAGAAAAGGTACAACGATCTAATATTAGTTGTTTATTCAAACTAACCGACGAAATTCACGATCTTTTAATTTCTGGCACGTTTCGTTTCGTTCTGTTTTGTTTGTGCGTTGGAATAAATGAGTCTGTTCGACAACGGGCCCCTCTGTTCAATAACTTAACATAATCTCCATTGCAAATGTTCCAGGCATTTCTTCTGCATTACCTTTTTGTTCTAACGGCTAAATGATCAAGTCATTTTCATGTTTCCATTAACCTCTGACGTAAATTATATATTTAATTGCATATTGTTCAAATATTTTAGGTGACATTTTCTTTACATCTAACACTTATGTTATGATTTATATAATGTGAATAAATTTGCTTATGACGGCGGATTATTTAAGTTTTAACTTTAATTGATCTGTTAAATGAACACACACTGCTATTCAATTGTTAATAATGAAACAAACGAAATGTCTCATGTATTATAATTTTTGAAAAACTCTTTTATTGGTACTTTATACCTATTCACAGTTAAGTTCAATTACATCTTTGTATATTTGTTCTCCAAAATTAAAAAAATAATAACAATATAATGAAGCAAACCTTATATAATAATCTAGTGGCCCGTAAAGTATATAAAACCGAACAACCTCCTTGTTTATCCACGCAATAAAAATAATGACTCCCATATAAAACTCCACAACGAAAGCTCGTTCAAGCAATTCAAAAGAGATATCTGGAAAGGTATTCATCTCAATGTTTTGGTTGGAGGAATTCACGTGAAAACATTAAGACCTCTCTAACCGACATTCAGAGGGTTCGCTAAAACATATTTATTCAGAAATTATAACGAGAAACACTCAAAGCGGGCCCTCACGCCGGTAACAAGTAATCGCCAGCCACCATTACTGACTCTGCGATTTAGTTCCGCGGTTTGAAAAGCGACCCGTGAATGGTGAATGCCCACTCCTCAGCATTTTCATGCCAATTTAAAGACACAAACGCCATAGAAGATTTTCCCGCGCTAAACCTACGATTCGTGAACGCATTCAATTGCTCGAGTGAAACGGAACGCCCCCGGGCATTAATTAGAGCAGAAACTCGTGTCTATGGTCGTTTTTTAAACTTTATGAGGTCGCCTTTGTGTGAAAGCTGTTTGTTAGTTAAAGTGTCAAGTCTTACGATGTGTTGTGCTTTGTTTACGAAACGTGGTTAGTTATGACTATGACTGTTAACACCCGCAATTGTATTTTGTTGAAAATCAAAAACACAGAGACGAAACTTGGTTTTGTATTTATTTCTTCGAATTGCTGATCGCTTCGAAACGCTGATGAAATCATTAATTATCACCTACCTTAAAGATTTTCTTTATGATTTATACTTATGAATATATTCAAAGAAAACAAAACTTTTAACTTTATTTACATTACTATAATTACATTAAATTAAAAAAATCGCTACGGGGAAATGTACCAAGAATACTGGCAGTACCAGCGCATGGGATTCCAGTAGCCCTATTGTATGATTAAAATTAAATTAAGATAATCAAACAGATAAAGCTACAGCTTCTGATGCTGATTTTCACAACGAATACAACATTATTAGACTAGATTAAGAAATCAATTCACAGTTCAAAGAAGACGATGAATTTGAGAGGACAGATGAACCTAAATTTGTTAATAATTAACCCTTTACGTGTTGTCGAAATTGATTATGAATTTCAATACATTGATAAACAGGTCTGCTGGTAATCTGATGATAAGCGATTACCGCCATCCATATTCTCTTGCAACACCAGAAGAATTACAAGAGCCAGCATTTAAGATCTACCTAAAGGGTATTTTTAAGAAGTACCCATGTGAAATCGATCTGGAACAACCGTAGATTTCTTGGATTACAAAATTTTATTGTATTTTGCATAATGGTATTTGAAAACAGGACGCTTCACATTCACATGGTAAGAATGGTAAATGCTGAAAATATATCACTGAATCAGCAATTTAATTCTAATCACTTGGACAACTGTTATACACTAACTAGGGAGTGCATGAACTGTATAAAACAAAAAGCCTTTAGAAATTAATCATTAATTATTATTAACTTTGTTACAGTTAAAGCATTGGACGAGGAAAATGCCAGTAGATGTGATTCAACTGCGCATAATCAAGACAATTCTGATGACGAAATATCTGTCGGCGATAACCGTTCAGAAACTTCTACACCTCAGAGACATTATGAATTTGATGCTGAAGATAAGCGAAAAGATAAAGCTACAGATTCAGATAATGATTTTCACAATGAATACAACACTAATAGACTAGATTCAGATTTCAATTCACCGTTCAAAGACGATGAATTTGAAAGGACTGATGAACCTATGAAGATATATGACCCATCCTTGTTCCACTTGTATAGATCGGATCGAGGGAAAGATGAAGAAGCTTTTGAGCCCGGCTCTATTTCTAACAGCATCTATGGACGGAGTATGGATCTAACGAAGACTAGTTTTCAGAACCAATTGCTGGCTGGTTTTGCAGCATCAGTTATCGCTGGAGGGTCCCAAAATGATGCACAGGATACTGCTGGTATTTATTGTTTTATCTTTTGCTTTTGAGGTTAAATAATCTTTGATTCTCTATGGATTTAACCATTAGATCGTTTCTCATATGTTCACTGGAGAGATATTAAATATTGCAATTTGAGGAGACAATCACTGTGATTATGGTGGAAATTAGGTGCTATCTGAGCTCCTACCGTCACTATCTCTCTCTAGGGCCTCTAACAAGACCCTTTATCTGAAATATGTAGATAATTCCTTCCTTGGATTCCTTGAGTTCCCGTAGCAGGGTTTATCATGTTTGCTTACATGGCATTGCTCGTGGCCACGTCGTGGGGCAAGTATTTACCTTCCCTAAGATATGGCGAGGGTAGTGACGTCATTTCATGCGTCATCTCGTAAACGAGAGCCTCTTATTGTGTCCGCTGGATGTTGTCATGGACTACGCTTTTTCTTGAAAGCTCGTGTTTTACTAATAAGTGATAAATAAGAACACTGTAACTTAAAATTTACAGGTCATTTTTCTTCGCGCTCTTACCAACTGAGCCAACCGTTCGAGTGACGTATGATTCGTAAATCTTGGTATATCTTCTTCAACTCTCAGGTTGTGGCTTCATCTACCGAATCTACGTTACCGTTGATAACCAGCTCAACCCCAATAATTGCGTTTTAGGAAATTTACTTGAGATGTCGCTTTAAGTGATGTTCCTCACTTCTGGGATTTAAATATACCAAAATTCATGGACAATGCGGGACTCGAATCTTTATTTTTATTTGAAAATTTGAATTTGATAGTTTTGTATCTGTTTATGTTAATAGATCGGCAACAAGTAACCCGTAGCTCGTCAGGATCGGGCCGCAAGCCACGCCGGCGCAGAACCGCGTTCACACACGCGCAGCTGGCGTACCTCGAGCGGAAGTTCCGCTGCCAGAAGTACTTGAGCGTGGCGGACCGTGGCGACGTGGCAGACGCGCTTAATCTGAGTGAGACGCAAGTGAAGACCTGGTACCAAAATAGGAGGTAGGGGTCGTATCATCGTTACCAAAATACGTCACACTTGTTGGTAACTTTTTTGCTAGATATATATAGTTCTTATACAATGTGGCGCTCCAACGGCGACATTAAATGAACGCACGGATAGAGATACTTAGCCATAATCATGGAAAAAAAATCAAAATAATAATTATTTTTCAGCTCAATTCATTCATACAAATAAATTATTTCGGAACATCCTATAAGTAATCTAATAGCCGCGAACTAACGTAGGCACTGACAACTACTTTTTTCACGTCGCGTCGTAGCCGTTAGACCTCGTAGTTCAATGTAGCGCCCACGTAAGTGTGATTAAAATTTTGTTTTCATCCCTATCTATTCGATAAGGATGACTTGGTTCAAGTTTTTTTATGGAGAAGAAGGACAAACGAGCGTACGGGTCACCTGGTGTTAAGTGATCACCGCCGCCCACATTCTCTTGTAACACCAGGAATCACGGGAGCGGCCTTTACGCGCTTTTTTTGAAGGTACCCATGGTGTATCGTCCCGGAAACACCGCACAAGGAAGCTCCTTCCACAGGTTTGTACTACGTGGAAGAAAGCTCCTTGAAAACCTGTGGATGACCGCCACACATCCAGATGCGGGGGATGATATCCAAACTTGTGGCGTGTCGTGCGAAAGTGGAATTCGGCGGCAGGAATCGGGTGAAACAGCTCTTCGGATTACTCCCCGTGATAAATGCGGAAGAAAGACACACAATGAATCGACATCTCTACGCAACGCCAAGTGATCCAGTCAGTAAACGGAGATTTTCGAATGGCCTTGCCTGCAATACTTGCGATCCGGCTAAACTAAGACTAACTAACTCGACTTAACCGAGTTGTGGGCAAACAAGTTTATGTTTGTTAGGTTAGGTTTAAAGATATTTATTTCTCATTAAAAACATAATATTGTCACTTAAATGAGAACATAAAATGATGTAATAATTTATCCGCCGTTCTTAACATGTTTCAGTTCATACATATCTAGTTACTTAGTATTTATTCTTCTTCACAAAATTAATAATAATACACTTTTACATGTCACTGTCATATAACAAATGTCAATAAACATACGCTTGCTCTGTTGTGTTGTTTGTTTCGTATTGTATTTTTTTTTCAATTTTGTTCCTTGTGTTTACATTATGATTGTCACATTATCATTATATATATATATATATATATATATATATATATATATATATACATTTGTATATTTGTTTTAGAACAAAATGGAAGCGTCAGAACCAGTTGCGGCTGGAACAGCTGCGCGCGCAAGCGGCGGGCGGCGAGCGAGAGTTGTCTGCGCATGCGCTGCCACTCGCTTGCGCGCTACTTCCTCCGTACCCCGCCTACATGCACTGTCATCTGTGAAACGTTATACGCGCGAACATATATGCTAAGATCACTCCGCAAACGGGAATCAAGCCACTTTTAATAGTACGAAAGTCTTTGGTAACATGGAATCCCCAAGGATCCTCATTTCAATTTCATGCTTCCCGTAGAGGGCGGACTTTAGAGTTACTTGAGGCAGCGGTGAGGCCAAAGGGAAGATGACAACAAACGGAAACACTCGGTGCATAGCTCCATATCTATATTCTCGACCTCGGCATATTAATGGTGTAGAACCCCACCCACAAACCACGCAACCTTCAGGGCTTGTGAAATATGTTGGCAAGCTTGAATCTACTCAAAATCTGATTTATATCTGATTCGTTCATTTATAGTGCGTTTCTCAAGGATTCTTCTGCACAATTAAAAAAAACTCATTATTATTTACTGTAGAAATATATTAGAATTTATTTATTGTAGACAAGTGGAAGTGTATAATTTTGTAGATATATTTATAAATATTATATTAAGTTCTCAGGATATTGTAGATAATTAATTTATAAATCTTAAGTTATTTTTTTTATAAATTAGATGCATTAATTAGTTTATACTTAAAGTAAGTAGTAAAGTTTTAGTTGTAATGCTGAACGTGCAATATTCTTGTATTATCTAGATTATTTTGTTCTGTACAAATGTAATAAAAGATAAGATTCAGACATTTATTTAAATAACACCTCAACAAAAGTATTGTGTTTCTGAATGAATGAATAGTCGTTTTAATGACACCGAAATTGTAAAGTACAAAACCAAAACATTGAAATATCGTTTAGACATTTATTTCTGTAGCCGCCAAAAACATAAATTGTAAAAATAATTATTTCACAATAATTATAAGAGTTCCAACTTGTAGAACGCAATAAACGAATTCAAAACAATTCTCGCCTTTCAAATTGAACAATCACAGTGACTTCTGTTACCACAGATTATGTAAATCGTTTCCCGCCATTTCGAATCAGTGACAGAGGCGCAGACGACCGTTGCCTATTTGCATATTTTAAAAGTTGGTAACACGCTCTTTGCCTCCTTGTGGGACATTAAAATTTATTAGAATGATTTTGAACTTACATTAAGGTGAATAATATCGAAATGCAATGCATTCTTGATAAATTGTTTCTAGAAATAAACTTTTTTTATGGATGAGGAAGACAAATAAGTATGGGTCGCCTGATTTTAAGTGGTCAGTTTTACCAGTGGGAGGCTCCTTTGCACAGGATGCCGGCTAGATTATGGGTACCACAACGATGCCTATTTCTGCCGTGAAGAAGTAATGTGTAAACATTACTGTGTTTCGGTCTGAAGGGCGCCGTAGCTAGTCAAATTACTGGCCAAATGAGGTTTGACATCTTATGTCTCAAGGTGACGAGCGCAGTTGTAGTGCCGCTCATAATTTTTGGATATTTCAAGAATCCTGAGCGGCACTGCATTGAAATGGGCAGGGCCTTTCAATTACTATCAGCTGAACGTCTTGCTGGTCTCGACCCTTATTTTCATAAAAAAAAAAGATCACCACCGCCAATATTCTACTGCAGCACTAGAGACCATTCAAAAAATCATATGCGCTCTTTTGAGGGTACCCATGTGTTATCGTCCTGAAAACACTGCACAATGAAGCTAATTTCATAGTTCTTTACTTACACTAGTTGTAAAAATAAAAAAAGAACGTTCCTTGAAAACTGCATTGAAGAGGAAAACCACACATCCGAATGGTGGTGATGGTATCCTAATTTGTTGCGTGTCATGTGAATGTGGAGTTTGGCGGCAGGTATCTGGTGAAACCAGTGGCGTGCAAGATAGGCACTGTAGTTCTTATTAGTCGTTAATGCGCTTTAGTCGGGCAGCGTTAGGTTTTGAGGTCAAAATATTGAAGATGTTTGTTTTTTGTGACCATATGGTCAACCTAATACTCTAGTTTGTGTCATGCTAGGTACAAGTAGGTACTTTATATAGTTAGAAATTTAGATATTGCACGCATAACACAAAGAGGTTGACGTTACCTCGCGAGGCAATGGTTTTTACTATGTATTTACCGTAATGTAAAACTTACTGGGTGGGTGTTCAATATAAGTTTGATTATAGATACGAAACTAAATGAACTTTCATAATAGTGATATATATAATTAATTTAGTATCTTATTAAGGTAGGCATTGCCCAATTGCCTATATGGAATGCACGCCCCTGGGTGAAACAGCTCTTCGGAACACACACTGAAACGATCTACGCATCGCCACGCGATCAAGCTGTTCTCAGAGTGGATCCCCGACTATTGGAGCAGCTTTGCGTTATTGTATACAATAACTGTATTTATCTTTATGTAATCTTTTCATGTCCATAGAGAAAGACAAATAAAAGCTGTGATAAATCACAAGCAGGGGCGTGCATATCATATATGATATGCACGCCACGACCTATAGATTATAGGCAATTAGGTAGTGCCTACCTTGTTATGAACCTAAATAAATATAACACTTGTTAAAGTTAATTTAGTTTAATTTGGTTCCGTTATTTTATAACCAATGTTCGTTTGAACACGTACTCATAAAATTTTTCCTTACGCTAGATACTATATACCTACAGTAAGCAATCTTTGGATATTCCAAAGCTCAACTACGACTAGTTAGATCCACAGTGCCTACCTGGCTAGAAAACCAATGCACGACCCAGATCACAAGGGAAGCATAAGTTATTTGTGGAAACTATTTTCATAATTCTACATAATTTTATTTCGGCGTCTATTTAATACCTACATAAATGTGTTATTTCGTCTGTGTGTTTGTCTGGTATATATAAACGGTTCCAGGCCGTAGTGTATTTTTGGTGATTGTAGTACCTAATAGAAAACTTAATCCAGTTCTTGAAAGCAAAAGTCAAGTTGGTATTTTTTAATTTGCGGTAAAATAAGAGAACACGTCTTATTTGTCTAGTGATAAGGTAAGGTAACGAAAGGTAAGAAATTTTAATCAAACAAAACAAATCTTATAACTATATTTACAATACTATGATTACATTAAAACTATCATTACGTGGAAGCGTACAAAGAATACTGGCAGCATTTTCGCGTTGGAAAGCTAGGCTGATCCGTTGCCTGAAATAGCTGCCAGCGCTTGGGTTTCCAATAGCCTAATTGAAGCGCGAAGATAGTACTTTGTACATTCTGAGCGCCTCTAGACCCTAGGCCAAGTGTATCGACACAAACGGCACAAAGATGTATGATTCACTGGGACCGTACATACCGACATATTTGGGACGCTTGATATCTTTGGCAGTCGAAGCAGCAGCCCCAACACCAACTGACGTAACTTGGACATGAGAAGGAGGCAGAGTGTCGACGCAAGTCGCGTCCCACACCAGCATATATACATCTATAACTCAATATCTTACGGAAGGGGTTCCGTAAGATATTGAGTTATATATGTAATTCATGGGATAGGAGAACGAGGCCCGTAAATGCCTTATGGTAGCTCATAAAGACCTAGAAGCTGCACAAACCTTGGCTGAGAAAGCTTCGCATAATCTTTGATTACGTTTTTATACTCATTTGACGGCTGAAATTATGCTGAGCTAAAGCTAATGCAAAAGTCAAGTTCGCGTCAACTAACTTACAACTCAACTCAGTTTACGTAAGAAAAGTCTGAGCAAAGTCTGAGTACAGTCTATAGATCTCAGCCTTAATCATAATATTGAATAGTCCTAAACATACTAATATCTAATATATATAGGCTAGTAGACGATAACGGTAATGGTGACACAATTAAAATTTTAATTTTTTAAAATTTAATTTTTTTTTTTTTTTTAAATTTTATGAACGATGCGGGACTCGAACCCATGACCTCTGGCGTTCTGTGCCAGTGCTCTAACCAACTGAGGTAACCGTTCGAGTGAAGTATCGTCATAAAATGTTGTATGCTTTGTTCAACTCTCAGGTTGTGGCTTCATCTACAGGATCTACTTGCGTTGGTTTCGTTCGAGTCCCGAATCGTTCATAAAATTTTGTTTTTCAAATTTTATTTGTGTATTAATCCTAAAAGTGAGGGTTATCACTTTAAAAACATAACATATTGTTTAGATTTACAAGAGCGACATCTCAAGTCAATTTCCCAATATGCAAATATTGGGGTTGAGGAGGTTATCAACTGTAAAGAAGATCCTGTAGATGAAGCCACAACCTGAGAGTTGAACAAAGCATAAGTACAAGATTTTATGACGATACGTCACTGGAACGGTTAGCTGAGTTGGTTAGAGCACTGGCACGGATATCACTTTAAAAACATTACAAAGTGTTAACGGTAACAGACAGTACTTTTTGAATAGAGGTTTCACGATTCTAGACTCTAGAGGACTGATATTGAATTGAGCCATTATACACTTTTTTATGCCAGTAAACCATTTTATAAGGAAAATGAATATAATATACAGTAATCGATGCAAAATATTCGAACACTGAAAAGTAAAATTTTAACATTACTGTTACATAAATGTTATTATAAATCGAAGTGCCAAAATATCAGCATAACAGAATGCCGTGGAACCAATAATACTTTGTAAATTGTGAATGAGAATACAGGGAGGGATTCAGTTACCTCGTTGGCAATTCAAATTTATAATGTCTTATGTCCATGTTAGATTTGGTATGATATTATTCGCGCCTTATTATTTTATTATTTTTCATAGGGTTAATATTTGCTTTCTAAGCACAAACCGATTTTCTAGCACTATCCTGAACTGACATGGCGGGCTAGCATTGATGTACCTACCTACAATAAACAATAACGCAATAAGACTCACAATCACGCTCAAACATTGTCTAAAGCAATACTCTGCCTACTATTAGGCAGATTTTTCGTTCAGTTGTGTTTCGACCGCGCTTTGAATACAACGCCACGCAATGACAAACTGTTCAGTGAAAATCTGTCCAAATAACAGCATACCACCTTAAGAAGGATGGAGTTTTGTATTTCAGGTAAGATTAACAAAATTGACGTTTTCAATCATTTTGCTAAATAATTAAATTTCAATTGCTAAATTAAAACGAAGTAAACGTGATGCGGACTCGAACACGAGGCAAGAAGCTTCGTGTTCGAGTCCGCATCACGCGTGACGTAGTAGTGTTACTACTTCTAATAAGCCTATACAATAGACTTTGAACACAACTGCCACGAAATAAGGTTTTAATTTGATCGAATTTTTTAATGTCAAGTTAAAGTAGACGTATATACAACGCCGCACGGACATTTTTGACGACCTTTTAATAGACGATTGTGAGTCCAATACGGGCTACGAAAAGCATGTCAAATACAGTCCATGATTTAAAGCTTGATGATCGTTAAATTTAATGTTGGAACCTTAGATTAGGGATAGGGACTCCAACTACATACCGCACTACCTAAGAACAATAGCTTTTTTATATATTTATTTATTCATGTATAGGAAACAAACAGTATTATGATACCTAAATATTAACAAAACTTACACTTTTACCAGTGAAGTTTCCAACAATTTATACGACCCTTTTAGTTAAAAGGTAAGCAACGGTAAGATAAAAACCACAAAACAAAAGTAATACAAATTAACAAATAATTACAAGTAGAGATGAAATGGATAGCAGTTTGGCCGGATACCGGATACCGGATATTCGGCCAACCATGTGGCCGAATAGCCGAACATCCGGCCGCCGGATATCCGGCGGAACTTAGCCGTTTGGTATATCCCACACACAAACACAGACTTGCGTAGGCGGCGCGCGAACGATCGAGTAGACTCGGTTAGATTCGGTTCTTTTCGTTGATGAGCGAAGTTAGCAATTGTTTCATCTAGCTGCAGCTAATGCCAAACAATACCCAAATTTAACAAAGTTTGCCAAAATCTATCTTTCAGCACCTTGCAGCAGTGTGTACAGTGAAAGACTTTTTTCTGAAGCTGGCCTTATTTATGAAGAGAAGCGAAACCGCTTGCTACCTCTCAATGCAGAGAATTTAGTATTTATCCACCATAATTTGCCTTTAGTGCAGTATGAGTACTAATTAATAATTTTTTTTCTATTACATTCATTTACTATGGTGTGATTAAAAATTTACTACTAAAACTAATTATAATTCTTAAGTGATACTAAAACTAACTAAATAAAGCAAATAATTACTTAAAAATATATTTTTTTTTGTACAGATTTTTTTTAATTCGGCCTGATGCCTATCCAGCCGAATAGTAAGTAGTTATCCGGTATTCGGCCGGATAGTATTAAGGTCGCCGGATAGGCCGGATACCGGATAATTACCGGATATCCGTTTCATCTCTAATTACAAGCTATATAAGTTACACAATACTATACACGCCTATTACATACGAATACTATACAAATAAGTTAAGTATTCAGAAAAAAAATGTAAGAATGGGGTTAAAAAAATCAGTAATTATTTAAATTATCACAAACCAATGATCTGAAAATTTTCATGAAATATGTCAATATGGCTGTAATACTGTATGCTCTATTATAACAGCTACACGCCCGAATTATAACGGCAACTATTAGATGCTTGTGTGCGTGGCATCTTGACACTCAATGGCATCTTTCAAATTGTGTAACATACGCTTCGTGTTATTTTACATTGATATTAATAAAGTACAAAATACTTACTGATGATATTATGTCATCCCAGTGTCTTTCATATTTCTCGTAGTATTATTTTCACAATTTTTATTCACGCAACCCGGAATTTTGCGACTACGCCTGCGCTATCTAGTTGGAGCGCAGGGGAGACAAATCCTTAAACTGAGGTTAAGTTGTCAGTGGGAACTTAAATCTAACTCGGAATGTTAATATAAGATAAAAAGCAACATGTCTTTGTTTGTCTGTTAGTGTTATAACTCACACCATAAATCAAATCAAATCAAAATCACTTCATTCATATATCTCAAGGAAATGTCTCTTTCGAATGTCAAGAGTTTTCATTTCTTTTTAAATTTACCACCACATCGGAAAACGTTGAGCTTTTCTGAGAAGAAGTGGCAAAAACTTATTGCCACTCTTTTAAATCAACATTTACAGCCTTATCCTTTTACAAATAATTTCAATTACAATATTTGTAAAGTGATGCAACAAAAATACTCAAACGTCAAAGCCTTACACGAGTAAGTCAAACAAATTGTTTTAGTGGTTGTTGCGCATGGTTTGTAGATTGAATTCGATAATTACCTGTGAGTGAGAAGCCGTTACTAATGTACCTTCTATAATCACTAATATCATCCTATAATAATAATAAATTTCTTCGTATTTCTAATTAGAATTCAAATTTCAAGGAATGTGCACAGAGAAATTGTTTGCGCGATGCACTAAAATCTAGTCATACTAAAATATACTCCTGCAATGGAGTGAGAGCAGTGTGCCCTTGTGATTTCTAACAGTTACTTCATCACATAAAGTCACAAAAACTGTACAGTCTGTTAAAAAAGTTCGTATGAAACTCGTTCGCAACTTGCTCACTAGACACTCGGCTAATTTTCGATTACTGCAACCCACAGCCTCGTGTTTAATGAGTTGTAATTATTATATATTAATCACTTGTATTATATTACTATAGTGTCACTTGCTGTCACAGGCAGATTTATAGGACTACCTTCATGGTGTCAAAAATCATGTCAATGTGTGCATCATTAAAAAATAACTTCATAATTTACCCCAAACTCACCATGAGAAGTATAAATTTAAAAGAGTACGCACCATAAGAAGTATAACTTTAAAAGAGTACGCACCATAAGAAGTATAACTTTAAAAGAGTACGCACCATAAGAAGTATAACTTTAAAAGAGTACGCATCA
>CATIXQ010000013.1:4091580-4142860 GCA_949711755.1 Leptidea juvernica | reverse complement strand
AAAGAGTACGCACCATAAGAAGTATAACTTTAAAAGAGTACGCATCATAAGAAGTATAACTTTAAAAGAGTACGCACCAAAGGAAGTATAACTTTAAAAGAGTACGCATCATAAGTAGTATAATTTTAAAAACGAGCGATAAATATGTATTTAAATACTTAATACAACGCCAAGTCGGGTCCTGTGTATAAGCCAATTGAAACAAATAATATGGTAATTTGAGGGCGGACACAAAATAGCGATTTATAACATCTTCATTCCAGTTTACAAACGAGGCTTCATTACAGGGCCCGTGCTGCGACGTAATTGGGCTGTTGTGTTCCGAGCGAGGGCGCCCCCTCGCGGCTAATTGAAGTATTTCTACAAATTGTGGGGTGACTCTCAATGGATTAGTTAGCGATAATACCGGCCATCTAAACTGTAATCATACATCGGTTTAATTATTTTGATTCAAGATTTGTGTTAGGGTCATGTTCGTGTCTTAGTGCACGTTTACTTACGTGCGCGCTCTTAAGTTTAAAAGGCATTTATTTTCGCAAAATTGATTCCTTAAGAATTATTTTTGATTCACTTCAAACACTACCACCGCTTCGGAAACAAATGGCGCTCTGAGAGAGAAGAAACAGCGCAAGAGACTCGCCCAGCATTCTTTTTTGCACTCTTTTTAATAAAAAATATTGTGCGGTCATTGTTATAGCTATAAAATAATCATAATCCCAGGCTATCCGACCACTTAGATATTCAGCTGTGGTATAGTAGGACAACAGAGCCATTTTTTTACTAAAGCTTTTAAATTTATTTATAGATAACGCCAGAACTATTATTATTATAAATAATTTATATTGATAGATTATTATTATTATTACTCAGAGATGCGAGATTGCGTATTTGAACGAAGTTAACAACGCTTGGCTAAATATTGCAAATATTTAAAATATTCCAGATTTAAAGTGTCAAAAAGCATGGGACGCATTTCTTTGGACGTCAGCCTTTGATGATCTTTTGATCTCATCTACCGACAGAACACAGCGTGCTCGTCTTTTGGCCGTGACACTCCGGCTAGGTTTTATAAATCTGAATGAACCACATCAATGTAGATGTGGCGCTCTTGGGCGTCACCGGTTTTCCTGCCTAAAATCGGCAGCATTAATGAAGTCATCCGCAAGGCATTTGCCGCTCTTAGCATATACCAGCTGTTTTAGAGCCAAATGTCATTATCCGCCGCGATGGCAAGCGTCCTGATGGAATGACGCTGGTGGCTTGGGTACGGGGAAGGGCGCTGGTGTGGGACGCGACTTGCGTCGTCACTCTGGTTCCTTCTCATTTCTCAGTTTCGTCAGTTGATGCTGGGGCTGCTGCTTCGACTGCTGAAGACAGCAAGCGTCACAAACATGTCGGTCTCGGTGAGCCTTCATCTCTGTGCCATTTGGTTTCGAGACACTTAGCCCGTGGGGATAAGAGGCGCGGAGAATGTAAAAAGTACTATCTTCTATCCTCAATCGGGCTACTGGTAGCCCAAGTGCTGGCAACTATTTCGATCAACGGATCACCCTAGCTGTCCATCGTGAAAATGCTGCCAGTTTTCTTGGTACGCTTCCCCGTAATGATGTTACAATTTATGGCGCGCGACGTTCTGGTAATGTGGAACACGCGTAAACGAAAATGTTTTTTTTTTAATTCATACAGATACCACGCATCGAGCAATCAGAATGTGGCTGTCTGTTGAAACTCTTTGCGCATGAAGGGATCAAAATAAAATACAAAGGAGTGTTATTATGAAATTCAGTACAACATTACATCATCCGTTTAGATGACGTAATGGTTATTAGAACATTGGGTGTTTTAATGTTGGCAATAAGCTAATTGTTTCAGAATCTTTAATACAGGATTTAAAGCATGGGTGTAGATAAATATCATTATAAAATATGTTTTGATTTAATAAACTATAACATAATATTATGTTGAAATATCAAACATTCCTCGCGAACAGATTACTATCGTGGAGGAGAGTTTTTGTCTTCTCTAGCCACTTACTGAGCATAATAGCCAAAGTAAGCAATATGGCTTTGTCCTTTCTCAGTATGACAGGAGATCTCGAAGTGAAACCTTATCACTGAAATGGGCAGCAAATACTCTGTTTGGATTTGTAAAAATAATAGCGGACATAAAATGTATCTTTTCACGTGTAAGTACAAATTTCAACCTTTTATAGAAGCCATTTTTTCCTAAAATGAATAAAATATAGCATGTCAACAAAATATAATACGTCATTTTAGAAAGTACTCATTGTGCATTTACATGCATCAGAGTGCCAAGCCAAATGTAATAGCAGGTAAATAAATAAATAAAAAAAATCCACACTTATTATACAATGTGTGCGAATTGATATTAATAAAGCTATTATTAAGTAACATTGGGAAATTTATATGATTCCTGTTCCTGATGACCAGGATCATGAATTAACCACTGGATAAGAAACCCAGGAAGAATGTCTTACGGAATGACGAACAACTCTCGTACGTACCTACACTCTCCACGCGTGACTTTAAGTGGGATAGTTTGGTCTAGAATAAAACAACCCAAGTGGGCAGATGTCGTTGATAATTATAGTAAGTAAGCTGTTTATATTATAAAACTTTATTTTGTTTAAGGCTTATGAAACCACGAGAGTTGGTTGTTCGTCATTCCATAAGACATTCGTCCTGGGTTTCTTATCCAGAGGTTAATTCATGATTCTGATCATCAGGAACAGGAATTATCCAACTAGATATCGCACTACCTAAGAACAATAGCTTTTTTATTACGGCAACTATTAGATGCTTGTGTGTGTGGCATCTTGACACTCAATGGCATCTTTCAAATATAACATATGCTTCGAGATTTTTACATTGAAATTAATAAAATACAAAATACTTACTGATGATATGTGATCCCACAGTCTTTTGTTATTTCTTGTAGTATTATTTTTAAGAAGTTTTACTACGCAACGCAACTGCATTTTAGTTTCAATTATTAGCAAAGTTTAACAGAACATACGGCACGTCAACGTCACACATTGTTCGAGACTGGCTCGAGTACACCCACTTGAGCGTAGTATTAGCTGCCGCACTTTGCGACTACGCCTGCGGACTCTAGTTGGAGCGCAGCGGAGACCAGTACTTAATCTAAGATGTTTGATTATATTTGTTGCATCGCTTCACAAAGTTTTAAATTAAAATAATTTGTAAAAATAATGAATGTCAATGATACAATATGTATAACTTTTAAGTGAAAAGTTTTTGGGCATGTGTAACAGTGTGTCATGATATCTTAATATATATAAATTACGTGACACGTTGTTTGTCCGCGATGGACCCCTAAACTAATGAATGGATTTTAATGGGGATTACTTCATGGAGTGCAGTTGGGTCCACCTTGAGAGGATAGGATAGTTTTTATTTCGATTTGGGACCCATAATTATTTTTATTTTCAATATTTGTTTTGTATGGACATATTTTCTATGAGAGAAATTAGTGACGCACGGTTTGACAGTTCTGCTGTGAAACAATTTCATTATAATAACAGGGAGCATTTTTTAAGAAATAATTCTTGATGTTTTGAAATATTATTGGCGCATTTTTTTTATTATCTACAGAACAACGTCTGTCGGGGCAGCTAGTCTTATATTAATAGGAATCCCTCCAACCTATTTCAAAGATGCTAGCTAACACAAACAATAACATAATTATACACCCTTTTGCAAAGAAAAACGGGCACCTAGATAACCTGTTTCACTGGCATCTTTAGAATTTAGATTATTTCATAATTCTAAGTAGCTTGTTTTTTTAATGAAAATAAGGGAGAAGACGAGCAGGACGTTCAGCTGATGGTAATTGATACGCCCTGCCCATTACAATGCAGTGCCGCTCAGGTTGCTTGAAAAACCCCAAAATTTCTGAATGGCAATACAACTGCGCTCGTCACCTTGAGACATAAGATGTTAAGTCTCATTTGCCCAGTTCACTTTCACTAGCCGGCATCATGTGCAAAGGAGCCTCCCACATAACTGAGCATCCACCGTAAGGGGTTATTTCTTCAAAGTTAACTTCTGCGAAACGTTCCCCTTGCCTTCGCAGTACTTGCCGACGACAATCTTCACCATATACTGATATTCTGGTTTCATCCGAGAATAATACTCTACCTCAGTCCTTTTGAGTCCACGTCGCATAATTTCGAGCGAAGCTAAGTCCAGCAACTCTGTGCTCGCGGAGTAATTTAGGGCCATGGGCTGGACGGTAACTTCATATATTGGCAGTGAGAAGCCTCCTCCTAACAGTCCATAAGCTGGTTTCTTTCACTTCCTCTAGTCTTTTTGAGGCCGACATAAGAAGATTTGCGATTTCTCACTGCCTGGTTATCCAGTAAACGGTCAACTCGAGCTTCTGTGCGTGTTTTTCTTCCAGACCCAGGCCTTCTACTGACAGAACCTGTCTCTTGATATCATTGCCAAGTGGACAGTCGAATGGCATTTAGCATCTGGGACACATAATATTGACTCTCCCTTCCTCAAGTAGCGCTATAATTTTGGTGACTGTTATCGTTCTGTCAGCCATTTTAGAGATCGATAAGTTATGGTATCAAGATTTAAAAATATCAAGGAAATAAAACAATCCGTCAATAATTATCTAAAAATGATATAGAGTTAATTCTAACTATCAACGATTCCCGCCACGATACGCAATTAACTGCAATTTTTGTTAAAGTCCGACTAAGTCTGAAACCATTAAAACCTCTTTTGGATTTGAAAATTGTATTTTCTAAAGGTACGGAAAAAATTAAAATTTTTGCAAATGAGTTTACTTATCCAAGATAACCTCGCATTATATAATTTCATTACAACTCCAATTTTGACAATTAAAACTTCGACATAAAACATAAAATTGCATATTAATATTGAATTATTAATATTCCTTTACAAAATTGAATATAAGTACTTTAGAAAACCCACGTGGCAGTTGATTATCCTGACGTAAAGTGCTAGGGGTCCCGGTTTCCACTCCCGGCAGGTCAACCATTAGTATGATGAATGTTTATATGCGAGTCATGGATATTCTATACGTATTTATGTATAATTCAGTATATATATTGCATTAAATGTATCGTTATCTCACCAATTTAGGGAGTTTTTTATATATCATGAAAGGGGAGGTCAAACGAGCGAAACGGTTGTTCTCCAACATCAGAGGAATCACAGGAGCCTTGCAGGTCCTTTAGGAAGGTGTACGCTCTTTTTTGAAGGTGTCCATGTCGTATTGTTCTGGAAACAACGGACAAGGAAGCTCATTTCATATTCCTTTTAAAGAAAATAAGGGACGAGACGAGTAGGACGTTGAGTTGATGTTAATTGATGCGCCCTGCCCATTAATTTCTTAATTCACGGCAGAAATAGGGTCTGTTGTGGTACCCACAATCTAGCCGGCATCCTGTGCAAAGGAGCCTGCCATTGGTAAGTGTAGATGTACGTGGCAAAGCTAGAACGCCACACATGTAGTGATGACGATAACCAGGCTTAGGGTTATCATCATCACTACATGTGTGGCGTTCGTGTCATACGAAGATGTAATTCGATGCAGGATTCAGGTTAAAAGTCCTTTCTAGAACTTTCTCGAAAAATGTGGGAGAAGATAAACAATGAAGCGATGTCTCCACGTAACGCCAAGTGATCCAGCCGTTTACGGTAGTGGATTCTCGGCAGTTCGATCAGCTCTATCTGATCAGTCTAACTGATACTGTTATGCAGGAGAATTGATTAGAGCAATACTCCATATGTGACCGGACCTGCGCTTTATAGAGCGCTAGAATGTGGGCCAGTTAGAAGTATTAATAGTATAATAATAATTTATATTTCCATAATAATTGTAAGTAAAATATCCTAAATTATGTAAGTATAATTATAACTAAACAGGCACATGAAGCCGCGTAAATGTTTTTATAATATTTATAAATGCCATAATGACTAACAATGGTTTGCAGAATGATGTATTGCCGTGCTCTACTTATGATCCCTAATTTATTTGAAACATATTTGGCTTTTCCTTTCAGATGACCACGGAATTGGCAGTTATATACTAGATAAGGCATCAACGAGAGCGTTGTCGAAAAGCAGTGATACTACAAATAAGGTTTTTTCAGTAGCTATCGCGACTTGAGTGTGATAGATAAATCGTGTGAATGTGTGTCAATAATAAATGTTGCAAATATGTTGGTCTCAGTGAGTTATACATCATTGTTTTTTTTATGATAATAAGGGATGAGACGAGCAGGACGTTCAGCTGATGGTAATTGATACGCCCTGCCCATTACTATGTAGTGCCGCTCAAGATAATTAAAAAGCCCAAACATTCTGAGTGGTACTGCAACTGCACTTGTTACCTTATCTTACCATAATCTATCCGACATCCCGTGCATAGGAGCCTCCCACAGGTAAATTATCATTGTGCCGTTTGGTGATGTCATACTTGGCTACAGGGCAGGGGCCCAGAGGCGCGGAGAATGTACAGAGCGCTTCTATAATGCTACTGGGAACCCAATTGCTGGAAACTATTTCGGTCAACGGATTAGCCTAGCTATCCATTGCGCAAATGCTGCCAGTATCTTTGGTTCATTTCCTCGTAACTATAGTCGTAGTGTAATGTAATTATAGAATTGTAAATATACTTAATAATTAATTTAAATTATGTGTAAAATTTAATTACTAAAATTGGGAATAAAACTTTTTTAAATTTCCTCTCTTTTCTCTCGCCCCTGTCTTTTTAATTAATCATAGAACATTGTTTAAGATACGCACCATCTACCGTATTGCGAATTTAATTTAGAACAACGTTGTTTGATAAAGAGAATTGTCATAAACATGCTTTTAAAAATACAACTGTTATTCTTACTCACGTTAAAAAATATTGCAATTTCTATCTCTGATGAAAGAAATGGAGAAATATTAAAAAATATTGACAGAAATCAATTTCATGTGACTGAATTAAAAGCAATAAACCACGGAGATAGCTGCGAGCTTGACAACAATGAAATAAAAGCGAAAGACAAGTTGAAATTTGTAAATTATGTTTCTAGTGATCCATTGCCTTTCAATGAAAGCGATTTAAAAAAGAACGATTGTAAAAATAGCATTCCAAATGCCAAACTGTCAAATGTCAGTGTCGCAAACGTTGAGCAACCACAGATACAAATTTCTAATACGTCGTACACTTCGCCAGGGCTGACAACAGCAAAACATGATGAAAAATACGGGAAAAAGTTAATAAATGGTAGTAATTCAAGACGTAACGATGAGTATCAGTTTAGTTCCGTTGAATATTACGACGATATGCCGGACTTCACTGAAGCATTATGTCCCGACTCTGTGATTGTGCTGGAATTGGAAATAGATCAGCTCAGGACTTATGACGTGGAGTGCGAAAAGATGATTGAATGGCGTAGTTTGGATTGATTTATAAAATAAACTTAAATTAAAGTAATAGAACCATACATTTCATTCACATATAGAATATATTATAATGCGGTATTATCGATTTTTTATTTCCAGTTGAGATAAGGGATGCAAGCTAGGTAGAACTCTGTGTGTGAAACAGTTTAAATTTTAATAGTAAAAAGTTTGATAATAGTCACAGTTTAATGTAATTTTACGTCAAATAGTTTTTATTTATACTTTAAATAAAGAGGCTCTAGACAAGAAAAAAAGTGTGTGCGCAATTGAGGTCAAAACTAGAGGTAACTTTAGGAAAAAACATACATGTCGCAAACGTCAAACTGAGAACTTTTATTTATTATTTATTACAGAATTTGTAATAAATATACAAATACACATTCACAGAAACACATTGAAATTCACAGTTAAAATTTTCAGAAAATATTCTTGACTAATTTGAACAATTTTTTTAAATCCCTTAATTAATTATAACGGTAAACAATTGTTTCAATTGACTTTTTTCTACCGGAAGTACTGAATGTTACTTCCGTCAGAAAAAAATCTGAGTTACCCCCAAGTCGCGCCTTTCGAAGTTTTACTTCAAAAGTTTCAAGTTAACGTAAGTGGGGGCGCTTCTGGCGCTCTGAAATAATTTATTATCTTTATTTTATTATTCTTTAAATAAAGAGATAAGTATTAACTATCATGAAAAAATTGAAGAGTAGTTACAGCTTATTATCTAATTAAATTCATTAATATCATAAGTACTAATAAAAGTACACATGATTAGTTCATTTTTCAGCCACACGATAACTTGCTTGCAACAACCACTTTACTGCTTAGTTCTACTAGACATTCTTCCATACAAATAGGTTGATGCATCCAATATAGGAAAACTTATATTTATACAGTTTATTCTTTATTACTTTGTATGAAATATTTGATACAAACTATATGTTATATATTACAGCCATTGTAAAATACTCTATTGATTGAAAAGAGTGGCCGTTGAGTTACTTGTATGTTTTTCTCACGAGCTCTACTTTTCCCGAACATATGGTTGATTCTGTAATTTAAAAGAAATATTTATCGTGATATAATATTACTTATTGAAAGTCAAACACTACCACACATTCCAAAAGCTATGCCTCAGACTTGTGTCGAACGGGCGCTTTTTTTTTAAATGTGGTCATAATGTAAAATCGTACAATAACATTTATAATTTAATAGCCGGTCGCTCCATTCCCAATCTGTGGTACTTATCATTAAGGAAGGCATTCATGTTATAGTAACCTTTACCACACAAATGTTTCTTAACATTTTTTTTGAATTTCGTAATACATTTATTTTGAAAATTTTCTGGGATCTTGTTGTTAAAGCATATACATCGCCCCACAAAAGACTTACTAACTTGACTTCGCCGAGTAGTAGGCATTATAAGTTTATATCTGTTCCTGGTGTTAACATTATGGTGATGACAGTTTCTAGCAAATTCACTTATGTGCCTATGAACATAACATTATCAAGAATATATTGAGAAGCAACAGTTAAGATGTTTATTTCTTTAAATTTTACTCTCAATGATTCTTTTTTTTTATGGAAAAGGAGGACAAACGAGCGTACCATCACCATGTGTTAAGTGATCACCGCCGCCCACATTCTCTTGCAACACCCGAGGAATCACAGGAGTGTTGCCGGCCTTGAAAACTTATTCTCATTGCTACCCTGATTGACTTAATTTGTCTCATTATTATATAGCCTTGTATCGAAACAAAAAGTAAAAAAAAAATGCGTAAAGTTATAGACATCGATACTTCTATATTTCAACTGTAATAATTTTAACGCATCTTTTGGTGTAATCAAAAAACTTATGAAGTTTGAAAATGGCAAAACTTACCATACAAGGATGGATTAGTTACAAATTCAAATAAATTTATTTTGAACATTCAGTAGTTTTTTCACATAGATAATTTATAGGTCTCTATATATATAGAGTCTCTTGCTGTTAGCAAACCGATAAAACAGGCCAGGTATATTAGTTTAGTGACAAGCTACGTCTTACACCCGCGATTTGTATAACACTTTGTGTTAGTGTGCGTGAATTGCTCAAAATAGAGGTCAGTTCTAAACTAATTTTTTACGACGTTTTCACAGCTGTCACAGTCTATCTAGACGTATTATGATCTAAATTTAGACCTCTCATATGGCAACGCTTCTGTGATTCCACTGGTATTGCAAGATAATGTAAGCGGCGGCGATCACTTAACATCAGGTGACCCGTAGCTATACTCGAAGGAGGCTTCCATGAAAAAAAAACTTTTTATAGAATTTTACGCGCTCATTTTCGTTATAAGTTATCACCTTTTTCACTGAATATTGTGTGTGCCTGAGCGCTTTGAGTCGGCTTTGAGCATTTGTTCATCACTGTTCACCTATCATCATGCCAGAAACAAAATATTATATATTATCTTTTATTGTTTTTAATTAAATAATTATATCACAGGATCTTAGCACTATTTTTGGAGATTAAGATGTTTGGAGAACTAAGAACAGCGCCATTGGCAGGGTCGGATTTAGTGGGGGGCAATCGGGGCTACAGTTCCGGAGCCGTCACAAAAGAGACAACAATAGAGATTTCGGAAAATGGATTTATAAAATTAAAATCTCAGAAGGATTCAATTTAATTCAAATATTTTTATTCAAAATAGGATGTGACATATTGAAAGTGAAAAACTACAACCCATTCCAAAAAGAATGTTTCAGACCTGAGATTAATGGGCGCAACAAACTTAGCGGGCTTTTTTTTATAAAAAATATGTTAAAGTAATATCGTTCCATTAAACTTATTTTAATAGCCTGAGGGCGGTCGCTTCATTCCCAATCCGTGGTATCATTAAGAAAGTCATTTATGTAACCTTTACCCCACAAACGTTTTTTAACAATTCGTTTGAATATCGTAATACTTTTGTTTACAAAATTTTCTGGTGTCTTGTTGTAAAAGCATATTCATCGCCCCACAAAAGTCTTACTAACTCGATATTTCGTGTTTCCTCTTTTATAAATAATAATATGTCTGTTAAATGATAAAATAATCTATTCTTGGTTTCACAATAAAATATTTATTGAAACTCGATTGAAAAAAACTGTTTTTGAGGGGGCCTCCACTCCTTTGTTGTCCCGAGTTCTCCAGAACTCTAAATCCGGCACTGGCTACTGGTACAATAGCATCTTATGTATGTCCTACGGTTACGAGCACAAGTGTTCTGATGCTTAAAATGAGTATTTGAGAATATTGACCAACATTTCATAGAAGAGGGCAAGGCATTTTACTAACCATCATGCGAATAAAAAAATCAGAATTCATCATGTGATTTTATACATTATAAGAGTGAATATCTTGTTATTTTAAGCGGATTACGGAGTGCTATGCTCTTTTTACAAATCGTAATTTTATGGATAAGTACATCTGGCGACATCTATTAGCTCAAGGTTTCTTTCCGGTTGGGGGTTAAGTTTCAGAATGAGGGTTGGTATCAAAATGTAAGCCACTTTTACAACCCTTCCTGTGTTTTTAACATGAAGGTAGTGAGTTTGTTAGCAGATGGCGTATGAATACAATGATTTTAGAAAAGTAATTGTAACATTCGAGTCTATGTAGGGTAATTAAATTAAAAAAGTTAATAAGCTAGATATTATCAATGATAAATTATTATATCAATGATTTAATAATTTAACACAGAAATCAATTGGAGTCACCCGTTGGGAGCTCCGCTCAGCTTCGCTTCGCTCAAATATAATAACAGTCCTGCTTATCTACGCCAGTTAAATCTTCTTAGAGATAAGAGATGTCGCTATTTTCAAGATCTTATTGACTATGGTTTTTAGAGAAGCGTTCTTTTTATCTAATAGAAGTCATTGTTTTTGTCATATAAAATGCTTCTTCAATATAAGTAACCATCTCTACTCTGTGTATTACGTAAATCCTACTACTCCACAGCTGAATATCTAAGTGATCCGACAGCCTGGGACTAGATTATGATTATTTTATATCAATAGCAATGATAGTACAATATTCTATATTTCATTAAAAAGTACGCAAAAAAAATGCTAGGAGAGTTTCTCGCGCCGCTTCTTATCTCTCAGAGAAGGCATGAAAGGGTATTTATTTTCTCAAAATTGATTCCTTTAGAATTATTTTTGAAGTCGTTTCTAATATTTCAAATGTAACTTTTACTCAAAAATCTAATGTACAAACACAGTTGACGACCGATATAGCCGAATGGTTAGTGACCCTGACTACTAAGCTAGTGGTACAGGGTTCGAATCCCGGTAGGTGCAATCATTTATACGATGAATATGGATGTTTGTTTCCGAGTCATGGATGTTTATATGTATTTATGTATGTTTAAGTAAGTATATTGTATTAAATATATCGTTGTCTTGTACCCATTGTACAGGCTATGCCTAGTTTGGGAGTGGTAGTGCCATGTTGGGTCCTCACGGACACAACCGAATTCGGCCGGCGCGCCCGGAGAAATACCACTCCCCCACTCGAAACCGGCGTGAAATAGCGGCTATGCCGCTGTGTTTCGTCCGGTGAGTGGGGTATCCGGAGGCCTACAGCCCCCCCTCCCATATACAAATGGCAGCACAGACTAAAAAGATACTACTCCAGGACGGTACCAGGCTATGCAGCCCTGGAGAATCCGTCCCTGGGCGTCCACAATTAGGGCCTATACCTAACAGTGGTTGCCCAGGCTGCCCCGCGTATTCTGGAGGGGCAAATCTGCGCTGACTCGGCAAACAGAGCAGGAGGCTCAAACCACCCTCCTCCACACTCGCTGTGGACTTTTGCAACATCAGGGGGCTTCGATCAAATTTAAATGCCGTCCAGTTTCACCTGGAGACGGCGAAGCCGGCCCTGCTCTTTTTAACCGAAACACAGATATCCTCCCTGGCTGATTCATCTTACCTTTCCTACCCGGGGTATAATTTGGAACACTCCTTTATACCAAGGGCTGGCGTGTGCGTTTACGTCAGGGAGGATGTCTGTTCTCGACGCCTGAGTTTTCTTGGAGGACAGGACCTATCCATCATCTGGCTGCGTGTAGACTGCGATGACCATCCGCGAATCTGCGCATGCCTGTATAGGTCCCATAGCGGTAACGCAGAGACTGACCGGCTCCTCGAACACATCCAAATGGCTACAGATTCCGTGTTGGAGCAGATCCCCACTGCAGAGATCGTGTTTCTTGGCGATTTTAACGCCCACCACGCCGAATGGCTAGGCTCACGTACCACCGATCATGCAGGGAGATCTGTTCACGACTTCGCCTTAGCATATGGTCTGACGCAACTGGTTATTGCGCCAACGCGAATCCCAGATGTGCAAGATCATACACCTTCACTGTTGGACCTTCTGTTGACCTCACATCCGGACGGCTACCTAGTTTCCGTTGACCCTCCTCTGGGATCGTCGGACCACTGCCTGATCCGGAGCACCGTGCCGATCACGCACCTAACACGGCCCCGCTTCTTAGGTTGTCGCCGTGTGTGGCACTATAGGTCAGCAGAGTGGGACGAGATGCGGTGCTTTTTTGCATCCCATCCGTGGAGGCAGATCTGTTTTTCGCTGGGAGATCCTGATGCCGCTGCTGACGCTGTTGCTGATGTGGTACTGCAAGGTATGGAACTCTTCATTCCATCCTCCTCTGTGCCTATCGGTGGCAGGTCCCAACCATGGTTTGACCGCTCCTGTAAAATGGCCTCTCGCCGAAGGCAGGAGTGCTATCAGGCTTGGGTCAATGCGGTGGTATCTAAGGATGTGAATTCCAGCGAACTTTAAAAACACTTCAATCTTGCCTCCAGGTCCTTCAAAAGAGTTATTGCTGACGCGAAGTCGAAGCACATTGGCAGAATTGGCGAGAGACTTGCACGCCTTCCCTCGGTAACTCGTGTGTTCTGGTCGCTCGCCAAGGCTGTCCAAGGAAACTTCTGCCAGCCAGCCATTCCGCCACTGCACAGGGATGATGACTCGCTGGCCCATGACGCGAAAGAGAAAGCTGATCTCCTGGGCTCCCTCTTCGCGTCCAACTCGACTCTGGATGACCAAGGTGCACCACCACCGCATATTCCGCGGTGCGATTCATATATGCCGGAGCTAAAAATCCGGCATAGTGCTGTGCTTAAGGCGCTTCTCACCTTGGACATTCACAAATCGAGCGGGCCCGATGGCATTCCCCCGATTGTGCTGCGGACATGTGCTCCGGAACTGGCGCCGGTCCTTACCCGTCTTTTCCGGCTCTCCTACTCATCAGGCGTAGTCCCGAAATTATGGAAGGCGGCTTTAGTGCACCCGATCCCTAAGAAAGGTGTACGCTCAGATCCGTCCAACTACCGCCCCATTGCCATTACCTCCATTTTCTCCAAAGTAATGGAGTCGATCATCAACCGCCAGCTCTTGGGATACCTAGAGGGGCACCAGCTGATCAGTGACTGCCAGTACGGTTTCCGTCAGGGTCGCTCAGCTGGTGATCTTCTTGCATACCTCACCCATAAATGGGCGCAAGCGGTTGAGTCGAAGGGAGAGGCGTTGGCGGTGAGTTTGGACATAGCGAAGGCCTTCGATCGGGTGTGGCATAAAGCGCTTATAGCGAAACGGCCATCCTATGGGCTTCCCGAGAAGTTGTGCAAATGGGTCACTAGGTTTTTGGCTGATCGGAGCATCAAGGTTGTTATCAACGGTGCATGCTCCGACTTAAAACCCATAAACGCTGGTGTCCCGCAAGGCTGCGTGCTATCCCCTACGCTGTTTCTTCTGCATATCAATGATATGCTGCAAATCAGCAATGTTCATTGCTATGCAGACGACAGCACAGGGTATGCTTCCTTCACCGGCCGTGCCAACATGTCCCGGGATAGCGTCGACGAGAACTGGAACAAACTTGTGTCTGAAATCGAGACTATGCTTTGCAAAGTCTCGGAATGGGGCCGACATAATTTCGAGCGACGTTCAGTTCCGTGGTCACTTGGAAGAGAAGGCCAAACTCTAGAAGGCCTCTAAAAAGCTTGGTGTACTCAGTAAGGCGAGACAGTACTTCACTAAAAGCCACCGCCTGCAACTTTATAAGGCGCAAATTCGGCCTCACATGGAGTACTGTTCTCACCTCTGGGCCGGTGCTCCCCAGTACCAGCTTCTTCCATTTGACCGCATACAACGAAGAGCGGCTCGAATCATCGACGATCAAGTCATCTCCGATCGGCTTGATTCTCTAGCATTGCGTAGAGATGTGGGTTCTCTCCGAATCTTCTACCGCATTTATCACGGGGAGTGCTCAGAGGAGCTGTTCGGGTTGATTCCAGCGGCCGAATTCCACCATCGGACATTACGTGCAAAGTACCATCCGCATCACGTAGACGTCTGGCATTCCACAACCGCGCGTTTTGTTAAAAATTTCTTGCCTCGCACAGCCACTTTGTGGAATCAACTACCGGCAGCGGTCTTCCCGAACAGATACGACTTAGGGACCTTCAAGAAAAAAGCATACTCCCACCTTAAAGGCCGGCAACGCATTTCTTGACACACCTGTTGTTGCGGATGTCCATGGGCGGTTGCCTCACCTCTCCCTATCCCGTGAGCCTCTTGCCCGTTTGCCACCTCTCATATAAAAAATATAAAAAATAAAGATAATTTGTGTAAGAGTGTGTCAATATTATTATTATTATTATTAGTTACAATTACACGCGTTTTAATTCTTTAAAAGTGTTTTATTTATTATACCATGCTAGTCTCAAGCTGTCAATGTACTATCATGATTTCAGTGTTGCAGATGTGCAGTCAGCTAAGTATTAATAGAAGAGTTACAGTCGATAACAATAGTATTGGTGTCGCGGAATAGTGAAACCTTTCAAACTAGGTTAGCGGTTACCCTGACGCGCAACCTTGAACTATCGACACTGTTTGCCCAGGACTACGTCATGATGTTAACTCAAACTCATATTCAAAATTCAAATTAAAAAAAATATTCACTGTTAAACATTTATAACTAATTTAGTACAAAAGTAACTAAAATAATACTATAAAATGCCATTAAAATATGCCATTGGGTGTCAAGATACCACGCACACAAACATATAATAGTTGCCGTAATAAAAAAGCTATTGTTTTTAGGTACTGCGGTATCTAGTTGGATCGCAACGGAGACGTATCCTTCAAGGCAACTAAATTCAGTTATAATTACAAGATATAGTCCTGCAAAAAGTATTTAATTAAAATAGTTCTTATATATATAAAACACCCGAAAAGAAATCCGACACCGACGGATATAATTGTAACAAGGAGTTCTAATCCGCATATAAGAACTCATTCGTCTGTGGTTGGCCGTCAAGCTAAAGTTAAAGAATAAATGATTCAAATTTAAATATTGACGCGGATGAGAAGATAATCGAATACAACAGAATAGAAATGATGAGAAGTGAAAACGGTCGGCCTTTAGACTAATGTTTAATATTTATAATTAATATCATTATGTTTAATAGAAAGTGAAAGTGAATATAGAAGTACCAGAGAATATTAGATTGTTCGATTGTTCAACGATCCCGTGTGTGAGGCAGGACCCACCTTTTAACCTTCTCTGGACTTCAAGACCAGAATTAGCCAAATCGGTCCATCTGTTCTCGAGTTTTAGCGAGACTAACGAACAGCAATTCATTTTTATATATATAGATAGATAGATTATTTGTTTATTTGACGTAAATTTTATTCCAAAATATTAACCAGTATGGAGCTAGCTTGATTTAAATTAAAATTGAGTCACATTAATTTATTTTTCACTATAACAATAAAGAACGTTCAGAACATAATATTATCAAAATTATCGTTAAATATCCAATATAGTGCAGTTACATTTCTAATCTTAAATCTACTATTTTAATTGGATTATATTAAAGTACTTATGTAATAATTTACTATATTTATTAATAATTAATAGACACCGGTTTCTAGATTGTTTTGCTTTTCAGCATAGGCCTCCCCAAGTTTTCTCCACAAAGATCTATCTCTTGCTGTCCTCATCCAAGTCGGACCTGCCACCTTTAGAATATCATCTTCCCATCTTCGATGCTGTCTTCCTTTATTTCTGGTATTATATCTTGGACACCATTCTGTCACTTCTTTAGTCCATTTCTCAGTCTTACTTCGTATCATGTGTCCAGCCCATTTCCATTTCAGTTGTTGGATATGATATTTTATATATATATATATATATATATATAAGCTATATATATATATATATATATAAGCTATATATATATATATATATAGCTTATAAATATAATACTCCCCAGACTCTAACGTTTGATGGCGAGATAGCTTCAAAGGCATAGTTGAAGCTATATATATATATATATATATATATATAGCATCATCTGTCATCACGATTGTTTTTTCTTATTTAATTTATGAGTTCCAAATTTAAATTATATTCTTTTTAAACTTTATACCAAGGAGATTTTCTTACAAGTAAGATCTCTTTTCTACTAGCTATTGCTTGCTCTAAAAACTCTTTTGTTCTGTGCGCGGTGTGAGAACTCGCATTGTCGTGATAGAGGATGATGCGGCGGTTGCAGTTCTCTTTACGGAGTCCAGAAACAAGCTGTGGCAAACAAATGCTAGCATACCATTCTGCATTAACCGTTCTTTGTCCCTCAAGAGGAATAGTCACAACATGGCCGGTTTTGGAGACAAACGTAGCCACCATTTTTTTTGTAACACTCCGTGAACCAACAATTTTTGTTGGCTTTAACTATGCCTTTGAAGCTATCTCGCCATCAAACGTTAGAGTTTGGGGAGTATTATATTTGTATGTTTGTTTCTAACTTTGTATACTGTTTTATAAATAAAAAAAAGAAGAAAAAGATTAGGATAATTGATATAAACGAGATTTAAAAATGAGTTTTCCAAAGAAGTTTCACTTCAGACATGTGTACTTTGTACGCACGCCATTTTATTACTTTCACTGCTTTCTTTCATTTTTATTCATTTTTATTTTTTAAATCTATAATTATTTAATCAAAGTAGCATCGGTGTAAGTTAAATAAAACCAAATTGTCAGCCTTAGATTAAGGATTGGTCTCCGCTGCGCTCTAACTAGATACCGCACTACCTAAGAACAACTGCTTTTTTATCACGGCATCTATTAGATGCTTGTGTGTGTGGCATGTTGACACCCAATGGAATCTTTCAAATTGTAACATACGCTTAGTGTTATTTTACATTTAAATTTATAAAATACAAAATAAATACTGATGATATTATGTGATCCCAGTGTCTTTCTTATTTCTTGTAGTATTATGTTTAAAAAGTTTTACTTGCAACCCGGCATTTTAGTTTTAATAATTAGCAAAGTTTAACAGAACATGTGGCACGCCAAGTTCGAGACTGGCTCGAGCATGCCCTTGGACGTAGTATTAGTTGCCGCATTTTGGACTATGAAGACCAAACCTTAATCCAAGTGCTTAGCAAAGAAAATTTTAAAACTATCTCCAGCAATAAGCCACGCCAACCTGAACAAATTTAAAACTTGGCAAGGAACAAAAATTCTCATCAAGCTGCGTTTATGAACCACAATTCTATTATTCCCCAACAATTGGCCTGTACATTCTAGATCCGAGCCAGCAAATTATTCCTTCACCACATTTATGTTACCCTAGTTTTAATGATAGCTAGCAGAAAAGAGATCTTACTTGTAATAAAATCTCCTTGGTATAAAGTTTAAAAAGAATATTATAATTTAATTTTGGAACTACGATCGCACGTATGTTAACACATCCATATGGAATAGGAGAATTAACATTTTGCCGTATTAGTTGAGAGTAAAGAAAAGAAGAAAGAAAAACATTTATTTCACGAAACACTCACAGGTCATACTTAATATAAAAAGATAAAAGTACGAGAGAAACCAAGAAAGAACGTAATTAAATACATAGGCTGCACTAAAAGTATCGGGAATGGAATATTTCCATTGTTCCTGTCATATTAAAATCTTAAAACTCGAATACCATTTATTTATTTAAAAAAAGATTCTCGGTCTTGTCACAAGGTCTTGTCAAACTTGTTTAGTCGTTGAGAAAATGGAATTGACTCAAGAAAATTCTAGAGCGATGATTTATTATGACTTTCGAAGTCGTTTAACACAAAAACAGTGTGAACGGATGATTTCTGCATTTGGCGATGAAGCCCCATCCAAAACCACAATTTATCGCTGGTTTGCTGAATTTCAACGTGGACGTGTCAAGCTCAGTGATGATCCCCGTCAAGGTCGTCCAAAAACTGCAGTCACCAAAGAAAACGTTGATGCTGTGCGTAAGCTGATTGAGGAAGATCGACATGTGACATACCGCGAAATTCAGGCAACTTTAGACATTGGCATGAGTCAAATACAAATAATCTTCCATGAACAATTAGGTGTTAAAAAAGTTGTTTTCCCGATGGATACCGCATTTGCTCTGTGAAGAGCAAAAAGTGGCTCGCGTTACTTGGTGCGTCGGAACTCGAAGAAGATTCCACACAGGATCCTCAAATGCTGTATACAACATCGTATCAGGTGACGAATCCTGGATATATGCTTACGAACCCGAAACAAAAAACCAGTCACGAGTTTGGGTGTTCGAAAATGTGTTAAAGCCAACAAAAATTGTTCGTTCACGGAGTGTTGCAAAAAAAATGGTGGCTACGTTTGTCTCCAAAACCGGCCATGTTGCGACTATTCCTCTTGAACGACAAAGAACGGTTAATGCAGAATGGTATGCTAGCATTTGTTTGCCACCGGTTGTTTCTGGACTCCGTAAAGAGAACTGCAACCGCCGCATCATCCTCCATCACGACAATGCGAGTTCTCACACCGCGCACAGAACAAAAGAGTTTTTAGAGCAAGCAATAGCTAGTAGAAAAGAGATCTAACTTGTAATAAAATCTCCTTGGTATAAAGTTTAAAAAGAATATAATTTAAATTTGGAACTCATAAATGAAATAAGAAAAAACAATCGTGATGACAGATAATGCATTGAAGTTTGAACGGTTGGACCTTACATTCAGTAATTTTATAGCTTGGAAGTAATATGTTAGAGCAAATGAATAAAATATATAAGAAAGTTTGTTTTATTGATATATAGTAGGTTCCAAAACAAATAACACTGTTAAGTCGTTTTTTTCATCTTTTTAAAGTGAAACTTTTATTACATCGTCTCAAACTTTTTCGCCTGTGTGTTGCATGTCGCGTGACGGTCGGGCGGCGCCTATAGTTCGCAACAGCTGACCGTGTAGTGTATAGACTATTACTCATTTTTGCCAGTTTTCTTTTAATTTTCCAAGTATTAAATTAAGATTGATAAAGCGTTTTTATACCCTTAATGTAATATTAATCCAAAAATTTTTAGTGAATTGTCTTTTTTTTAATGAAAATAAGGGATAAGACGAGCAGGACGTTCAGCTGATGCTAATTGATACGCCCTACCCATTACAATTCAGTGCCGCTCAGGATTCTTGAAACCCCAAAAATTCTGAGCGGCACTACAACTGCGCTCGTCACCTTGAGACAAGATGTTAAGTCTCATTTGCCCAGTAATTTCACTAGCTACGGCGCCCTTCAGACAGAAACACAGTAATGCTTACACATTACTACTTCACTGCAGAAATAGGCGCCGTTGTGGTACCCATAATCTAGCCGGCATCCTGTGCAAAGGAGCCTCCCAAGGGTCTATAATGTGAATAAAAGTTTCACTTTTACCGTGGTTTCATAAAGCCACACAATCCTTTTTACAGCTTGCAAGTTAGAGCAAATGAATAAAATATAATATAAGAAATAAAGTTTATGTTTTATTATACTACGATCGCACGTATGGTAACACATCCATATGGAATAGGAGAATTAACATTTTGCCGTATTAGTTGAGAGTAAGCATGAAAAGAAAGAAAGAAAACCATTTATTTCACAAAACACTCACAGGTTATACCTAATATAAAAAGATAAAAGTACAAAAGAAACCAAAAAAGAACGTAATTAAATAGTAATTGATTTAAAATTAGAGAGTTCCTGTGCAGTGCAAGTAATGGGTCACCGACTCAGGATTATCTGTGACACAGCCGTGGCTATGAAACAGCACTGTATCGGTGTATAACTGGTTCCAAAAACAAATTATAGTGTTAAGGCGCGGACTGACTAGGATTGTAAACGCTACAACCAACAGTACAATTTTCGTGTTGATCATGTGGCTAAGCTACAAATGGGCATTTATTTTACTGGTTTTATTTTGTTTATTCAAAATATACATATTAAATTGAATACCTGTTCGGTTTAAGTTTTAGAAAATTACTAATTCTTTTAAATTCTTTAAAAAAAGAATGCTATCGCTGAAAATTCAGAGATTTTTAACTTCAAAGTTTATTTTTGGGAAGCAACTTTCAAATTTTTTATTGGATATTTCAAATTATATATACATATTATATTCGGTTAAAATTTTTCTTTAAGTCCTCCTTTTTGTACTATATTGTTGCGTCGGAATATTTTCATTGCGTTATGTTGTAATCGACTCTCTAAGAAACCAATTTTTGTGAATATTGAGGTATGACCGCGCCTTAAGTAGTTTTTTTCATCTTTTTTATTTCTGTCTGATGGTCACCCTATTGTACGAATGGCCTAACCATTAGCCAGCCAATTTATTAAATGTTGTAAATGCTACGGCCGATCATTTAAGCCTCTAGTTAAACGCCGCTGTTTAGTAATGGGGATCGGCTGTTGATTTAACAGCTAATTAAGCTAGTCTGATCCGACATGGACATGATATATTTGCTGCTCTATTGATAACTAGCTTTTGTCTTCATCATGCTTCCACGGAAATTTGGACTAATAACTAACCACTAACGGCCGTTCCCAATATTCAGTCTATCTACTACTTGAGATAAAAATCGTAACTATCGTTGACTTTTCTGTACCAATAAACTTATCGACGGTAACTCATCTTATCTGTACACGCTGTCTGTCAATGGGACGACGTATAGCTCACCAGCGATAGAAGTTTGTATGGAAATTACAATTCATAAGGCGATAAGAATGACTTATCGGGTATATTGGGACAGCTCCAGATTATTGACAGCTAATTACTGACAGTAGAAGGTAGTAATTTATCTCTATCTGTAGATAGTATATTTGGAACGGCCGTAAATTTTTCTGTAGGTACGCCTGGTAACGTTTAACAATGGCCGTTTTCAATTACCTATCTACCCTTAGTTTAACTTACGGATACATTGCTGTCACCGTTTAATGTCAAGATATTATCTATCCATAGTTATGTCGAATATAGTTATAGTCCAATGCTATCTGTCAATAAGTTATTGAAATGTAAGTAAGCGCAAAAGGATAGATTTGTCTACGTCTAGTAAGTTATTGAAAATGGCCGTAAGACGTCATGATAAACGGTGAAGACGTCGAAAAAAATTGAGGTACACGGTTAACTTCTATTTTGGAGCAATGCACGCAGGCTAACACAAATTGTCATACAAATCGCGAGTGTAAGACGTGGCCTATTATTAGATTATCTATGGGTATATTATTGGTGCCAACCCACAATTACTGTTTGGTAAGCACATAAAAAGAAATTAACAGCAATGTTACTGTATAGTAAACAGACAAAATCACTGACCTCTACAGCTATATACCAATGGATTGGCGGCTGTCAAAGTGCTTTTGTGCCTGTTTGATATTCGCCATTTTGGCACTGTTGGCCATGAGCGAGAGTTTGCGGTACTAAAACTAGTGATAAAAAAAACCTCAGCAAACATCGAAAGATGGCGGGAAACTATTAAAAAAAAATATGTACTTTGTTGATTCTTGAAGTATAAATAAAACGGAAAACGAACGAAATTAATTCAAAAAGCAAAAATAGTTCAGAGTTATTGTACGTTCCTTCGCAGCCATTTGTATTATATGTCAAAATTAGATCTCTGGACGCTGGCTAGTAGCTCTTCAAACAGAACAAATATATGGAACAGCCAATGGTATTTCGACAGGTCAGTGGACAAAATGAATTAAACAGATTCAATCTAAGAAAAAAATATTGTACCAGGTTATCATAAGTAAGAAGGTATTAACAATCACAAATACACAATCAGCAATGACAACTGACACGAATATCAGAAGAGTAACGAGTGTGTAATATAAGGAAGGCATTAGGAAACCTTAGCAAGGTAGTAGTTTGAGTAAAATCAAGGTTTGCAGGTTAGCAACAATCGATAACGGTCCTCGCGGCCGCAAGTGTACGCTTCTATTGATATTAATAAGGTTAACGCGAGTGTTATTTAAATAAAACACTTTTCAAAGGATTGTATAACACTCGCTTTAATCAAAGAAAATACTATGTGCAACAGTACATACGGACTGGCAAATGCCAACCGATTTAGCAGATTGGGACTGTTTTCCAATTACAGCACTAGAGTATGCGGCATAATGCTCAACGTTGAGTGTTCCAACTACAGCAACCAACAATCGAGCACTCTCAAAAGTACTGCTTTCGGGTGATGCGTAGAATAGATACCAACTCAGTGGCAGAAAATTAACGTGTGTTTTTCTATAAGATGGCATTGATCCTAATTTTTCTACTAGTATTAGAAAAAAACTACTAGTATTTAAAAAAAAATTTTAAATACTAGTAGTAGTTTTTTAGGAAATAATAAAACTTAATTCAGACTGTGTCAAAAAATGTAAGTATGGATAAAGGTACAAATTTACCGAAACATTTCTTAAATATTCTTCGTTTATTTTATATTGGTTTGAGCTGATGGTCTTGTTACCAATGCTCTAAATAAATAAAACTAAAACTAATGAAGGTACAAACATTGACTATTTAATTTTATATACCACATTTAAAATGTGAATACAATTTCATCTTAGAATTCTAAAGTATACACAAATTTATTGAACAGAAATATACTTTCGTCAACATTGCAGTGGCTTGATTGAATCATTTAATTCAAATTCAAATATTTTTATTCAAAATAGAATGTGACATCACTTATTGAAAGTCAAAAACCTACCACCCATTCCAAAATGAATGCCTCAGACCTGAGAAGAATGGGTGCAACAAACTCAGCGGGCTTTTTTTTTCATCGAATAAATATGTTTACAAAGTAATATTGTACAATTAAACTTATTATTTAATAGCCTGAGGGCGGTCACTCCATTCCCAATCTGTGGTATCATTAAGAAAGTCATTTATGTTATAGTAACCTTTACCACACAAACGTTTTTTAACAATTCTTTTGAATAACGTAATACTTTTGTTTTGAACATTTTCTGGGATCTTGTTGTAAAAGCATATAGATCGCCCCACAAAAGACTTACTAACTCGACTTAGCCGAGTAGTAGGCATCATCAGTTTATGTCTGTTCCTGGTGTTAACATTGATTGACTAAGAGTGTTAAATTGAAATGAATTATGAGTGTTAAATTGAAATGAAGAAGACAATATCTTATTTTCTTATGAGATTGCTAACTCTATATTTTTTTTCAACACTGAACTTAGTTAGCATCAGCATAATTCGGCATTGTGCGGCACTGGAAACTACCAGGAATACAACAAAACAAAGGTATCTCGTTTCCTAGCATCTCTATATATTCTAAGAAGATACCAAGACAATAACATAATCCCAGTTTGGGTACGAATCGCGCCAAGATTTGACATAACTGGAAGAACGTCGCAAAAATTCAGAGGCTCCATTCAAAATCTGTGGTATGAGTTTCTAAGCCTAATACAGTTTGATCGGTAACTCGTAGGTAAGGTTATAGAAATAAGTTCTCTTAAGGCCTAAATTGTTAGTTGGTTCTGTAATTAGATAGTATGCTCTTTTGTAAATATTTAAGAATAAATAAAGACATTGTTAATTTAATTTCCGTCAAAGTTTACAGAAGTTGATTGAAAATTGATTGAAGTAGGTGTTACTTTGCGGAAATCCATAATTATCTGGCACGTCACTGTCTCGTGCCAGGTTTTGGCGAGACAACACGTCCTGAGGATGCCTCGTGTAGAGGCGAAACACGTGTCGAATTGTTTAAAGAAAAATATTGGCGGAATAGAAAATAAAAAATAAAAATCCAATCATTTGTAGAAGTTGATTGATCAAATTTAAAAAATGTCTTAGTTTTTGATTATTTTTATTTTAATTAAATAATATTGCATCTCTTTATTAATTTTAAAATTTATGTAATTATTACTAAGATCATTATTAATTTTCTATTAATATTATATTATTTTCCCGAAAACAAAAGTTTAGAGTTCTATTGCTGTCGCGGGGTGACAGTAGAGGGGGGGGGACACATTTTACCACTTTGGTAGTTTCTCTCGCTCGAACTATTCGGGTTAGAAAAAATGACGTATAAGTCATTTTTTTAAAGAAACCTTAATATCATTTTTGAAGACATATCCATAAATACCGCACATACACGTATGGGTTTGATGAAAAAAAAATAGTGTTTCAGTTCTGAGTAGGTAACACTTAAAACTGAAACTCAAGATTTACTGTTTTTTTTTCTATTTTTATGTTAAAATGTTAATGCAGTTCACAGAATACATCTACTTACCAAGTTCCAATAGTTCTTATAGTTTTGAAAAAAAGTGGCTGTGACATACACGGACAGACAGACAGACAGACAAATCTATAAGGGTTCCGTGTTTTGCCATTTGGCTACGGAACCCTAAAGATCAGGGTTTCACACTTGACTATTTCCTCTTCCTAAACGTTAGCAATCTTAACCAAAAGCGATGGAAATGCTCTGTGTCGAACTGAATTATTTGTTCAGTCGTGGGTTTTAATAGGCTTTTATTTGTCGCTTACCATTTAGCCGTTACTGTTTAAAGTACATACATGACAATAACTTACAATAACAAAAATATAAAAACAGCCCAACAAAAAGACGCAGATAGATTGTAAAAAAAATTTCTCTAGAGTTAAAAGCCAATGAAAGAAGAGTCGATAGCGTTTGTAGGGAAAAAGTCTTCCTAATCTGTCTAATTAAGGTCGGTATTCCAAAAGCTGTCTCAATACGTAATTCCTGATAGTTTTGTCTCTTTCATACACAGTCACGCAGACAGCGACGAAACTATGTATCTGTCTCTTTCATGTCCATATCATTAGTTTGATGAATCGCGCTCATATCTTGCAATCCTTGTTACCCTGGTACATTGGTTGAGCGGTGCACACGTGACTCGGTATCTTTTTCCCACGCCTTTCTTATTTTATCTGTGTCGGATGGTCAAGTGTGACACGCCATTTATTTCTTATTTTTAGTTCGATAATTTATTATTTGTATTTTATTGAATTATTTGCCTTAATTATAAAATAAAATTAAGTTCAGCCATTGCGAGGTTGAAATTCCAGCATTTGTAAGATAATTACGTTAAATGTTGAAGTTTATTAAAATTTCTTTTAATAATAGGTTATTTTAACCTCCTTGCTTTTTTCTTAAACGATACATTTTTAATTATCTTTTAAGATACCTATGGAAAAACTCTGTTTTAGCAATTTGCGAAAATTATAACTCCATAATAAAGTACACATAAAAAAATAATCATGTAGATCCAGGAAATGACACTTAGGAATGTCAAAAGTTTTCTTTTCTTTTAATATTTACTGCCACTTCGAAAAACCACTCTTTTAAATCAACATTTACTACAGTTTCATCTATTTAAAAATCATTTCAGTTACAATATATACATTATAATGTAAAGTGGCGCAATAAAAATACTCAAACGTCAATTACTCAATGTCTTACACGAGTAAGTCAAAAAAAGTAATTGTAAATTAATACGTAACAACAAGAGTTATTGAGTACAACTGAAGCATAATTCCACACACACCATAAATAAATAAAAAATGCCTTTTTTATGAGAGATAGCGAGCATTTTATCAGCGATTATAAAAAATATAATGTATTTAGAAAATGTTTCGTTTTCTGTTAATTAACACCATCTAGAAGGGTATTAATCAAATCAATAGCTTAGACAGTTTTATTAGAGGTATATATGGATTATATTGTTTCCAAATAAGACATAAGACGGGAATCCATCTGTTATAGTTAATAAGTCATTGTACTTGTTGGATACATTACTAATTGTGTAATAATAATAATAATATAGTAATCACGACCATCATACACACGAAGCATCCTTACACAAACAATGAGTTCAAGCTCTAAGGTTGATGCATCATACGATACATCCAATGTACGATCATTTATATCAATACTTTTAATTCTTTATTACTTTTCATGAAATAATTTATATTATTTAAACACAAATCGTATTTTGGATGCAGCACTTTACAAACTAATTTGTTATGTATATAACACCATTGTAAAATACCCTATTTGATTGAAAAGAGTGGCTGTTGAGATTCTTGTATGTGTTCTCACGAGCTCAAACTTTTACGTAGATATTATGGTAAATTCGGTAGTTTAAAAGAAATATTTGTGGTGACGATTCAAAAGCGCTTAGTTTAAGTCTGTTTGAATAAAGTTTATTTGACTTTGACTTTGAAATCGTCTTTTGCTGTCGTGTCTCTTTTTCAATAACACATCGCGTAGACCTGTCCTCCGTAGAGACACCCCTCTGAGTAAACTTTTGTTTCAAAAGGAAGCTCTTCCCATTCCTGTGATCCTGGTAATGTATATTCCGTACGCAAGTATTCCGACAATCTTTTCCCACGCCAATTCGTTGTAGAATGCCTTGTGTGTGCCGGATAAAATTCTAAGGTCCTACAAAGCTTCTTGATATTAAATTATTATTAGAGCACTATAGTTGCATCACTTTCTTTGTTAATAACATTCAATCAAAGGTATAGAAAGGACTTTTGATTTCAATAGGTATTATACATATAGAAATAACAAACTAAACTAAAATGAATTAATTCACTAAAAAGAATCTAACTAAAAAACCGAAATATATATAATAAACAGCTTATTAAAATTTTATGAATTAAATGTGTTAAGGTTATTAAAAGCTAAGCTAAGCTTTGTTAGTCTTTTGATTACGAATATAATTCGCATATATAAATTAATTTGGCGTATTAGAGATTTAAAGAAAAAAACATATTTCATTGAAGTGAACCCTAAAAATGACATGAAAACGTTATTTTTATACAATAAAGTGAAAACAGAAAAAATTTTGAGTCAGCTGACTAGGTTCCGGTAGGAACGAGTAACAGTCACGTGTATGATGTAACCGAAGTACCAGGAGATCAAAACTTTATAAGAGATTGATTTTTATCGATGGAGAGATTCATTTTTATAGCTGGTTATATTATTTTCATGATAATGATGCAAGTGCAGTCCATTTTTCCAAGTGGAATTTTTTGCATTAATAACTATTAAACTATCATTGATTTGAAGAAATTTCTCTATGGGTTATTACAAATCGGTGAATAAATAAAAAAAACAACTTAGAGGAGTTGTTAGCAGTGTTAGGAACAATTCTTTTGGGAGTGAATATGTGTGTGAGTGAAATATTTTGAAGTTAAACTTCTTTAGGCGCAACTTTTAAGGTAGACGACAATGCAACGGAACCGGAAGTCCGTTACGGTAAGATGGCCGGTTTTTGGTTTCTTCGACCATTATTAGGACAGGCAAAGGGTTCACGCCCATACAGCCATATTCGTTAATATCCACTAACAACGTCAAATTTACTTTCAATTATTTAATTTAATGAGGGAAAATTTTAAAATGTACCAGTGGTAGAAATAAATAAAAAAAATATTTGTAGAAAGTGGTAGAATATAAAATGAAAATAATAATCAGTGAAATGAAATGGCGGGATCCCACGAATATTTTACTCTTTCATCGATAAATAAGAATAAAAGAGAAAATCAAGAAACTGATAAGAACTTAATCTGTAGAAAGTGTAAGTGTTCGTTTTTCTGATGAATAATATCAATATAACGCTATTTTATTCTTTGTAAAATAAATAAAATCTCACTTGTTAAATATAATAATTTTTTTAATATACCGATTTTTTTTTATTCTAGGTAGAGAATGAAATGCCAACTTTGCTCAAAAGATGACGTTATATCCTCAGCGTTTCCGAGAAATATAGCAAAAAAAATCTAAAAAAAATCTCCTAGCTTTTCAGCAATACGTGAGTGCCTAACACTTGGTAACACGGTTTTAATTAAAGTATATAATCATATTGTATTTATGTATCTATTAATTATTATTAAGAAATCCAACTCCATATTGGCCTTTATTTTCTCCGTAGTAGCAAAAAATATGTTTTGAATTTTTTACTATATTGTATCCAGTTCTTCTTATTTCGGAGAGGCCAATAATATCATACTTAATTTGCGATATGGATTCTTTAAATTCTATCAGACTTACTTCCTACAGGAGTGATCGAACATGATAAGTACAAATGTATAGTAGTTCATCTGGAGGGTTGGATGAAAATAAACTGGAAAAAAACGGCTATAGACAGGAAGACTTAGAAAAATCAGGAGGAGGCTGGATTACTCGTTGAGAGATCCTATAAAAAAAATGATAAACTGTTTTTCTAATTAACATATTTATATTTAAAGATTATATAATTATATAAAATCATATTATAGCATTATAACATTATTATACTAAAAACTAGCTGACCCGACAGACGTTGTTCTGTCAATAAACGATTCGAGAGATATGGTAAATGCGTGGGTGAGTGCTTGGGTGGGATCGTAACACAAGAAACTATATATTATGTAAGCCTTCCTTGATCTTCAACGAATCTATTACAAAAGATTTCATTGAGATCGGTCTAATAGTTTAGGAGTTATTAGGGAACATACAAACATACTTCTCTTTTATATATATAGATTTACCAATAAATATCACCTAGTACCAATGACGTTGTATATGTATAGAACGTCATTGCCAAATCATACACAAATCATTTAATTTATAAAATTGTGAATTTTTATGATGTTTCTATACTGTCAAAAAGAATTAAAATGCATGTAAAACTTATAAATTTGTAAACAAATTATTATTTTAAGGATGAATAAAATGCTTTATATATTTATTTATAATTATTAGTAAGTTTTACTTCATTCGCGCGTAAATATTACACGCACACACTTTTTTATAACCATTTTTGGTTGCATTATTTTCACTGCCCTACTTCTACTTTTGAAGTAAAATTTAATTATTTAAAGAAAATTAATATTATTTCATTTTATATGAAAACTACAAATTATGTTGTCTTTAAAAGTCTTATGTCTAGCTGTTAATAAAATATTATAATAAAAATAACATAAATATTTACCTAATTAGTCAAAGTACCAAGTACAAGTAGTATGTCTTTTGAACTGAAGTTACAATGTTTTTGGAAGAAAGAGTCCAATTAATTATCGCGATTGCTATGGTTTAAGTAACAAATAAATTAGATGATTAAAAACTTTTTATTTGACGTCCTTCTATACTTTCGGTACTCTATGACAATTCAATTCCTATGCAATTTGTACATAACTCTATCTGAGGGTCACGAGATCAATATCCAGATTTGGTGCATTGAACTTAGTGACGTCACGTGTTAAAGGGCATTCGGTACTAGGATACCAGAAGCAGCGAGGAGATAGCTCGAATTTTGATAGTACACGCGATTTCCGGCTCTATCCCGATAGCGTTCATCTCCATTTTCGCTTGATGGGTGGCAGGTTATACCGCAGACAGGGGTGTTTACGATTCAATGGAATCGAAATGTACCACAGATTAAAATACAAGTTGGTTGTGTGGTTTCAATAATAATTATAATAACCTAAAATCAACAACTAGAACTTCCATAATAATACAACCGAATTTTTTGAAACAAATAGAAGTACTTTTATTGTTTGTGAAACTTACTTTCGAATATTATTTTGTTTGAATAAAATATTGCTGTGCCCTTACATATTAAATGATTATTAAGATTAAAAAGAGCGCAAAAAAGAATGCTAGGAGAGTTTTTTGCGCCACTTCTTCTCTCTCAGAGCGCTATTTGTTTCCGAAACGGTCGTAGTATCTAGTATATTAGAAATGACATCGAAAAGAATTGTAAAGGACTCAATTTTGAGAATTAAATGGCTTTTATGCCTTATTAGGAACATATATATTGCACCACAATTTAGTAATAATTAAAAAAAAAGCAATGCAAGTGAAAATTTTTTTCACAAATTAACATAGGTATTAATATCAAATTAGAAAAAATAATAATTTATATATTATGCTTTACATTTTCATAAAATAAAAGAACCTTTATCAAGTGTGTGAGGTTCGGACCTACTCTTCCACCCGAATGCAATTGCATCGAATATGCGAACTATAGGCGCCGCCTGACCGTCACGCGACATGCAACACTCAGACGAAAAAGTTTGAGACGATGCAATAAAAGTTTTACTTTAATTATTTGATTTGAATCACGCAATTTAAGCTATTTATGTCATTATTCATGGTGAAATAATAGTGGTTTTTTATTTGAATCATGCAATAACTATTTGTTTATTTATTTAGATTCACCAGTAGTAATCACAACATTATATTTATAGTTATGCTAAGCTACAAAGGTATTTTTATTAAATGCATTCCCTTTTAAGGTTATTAACCGGTAAAAAGTGAAGGAATAAATTCATACATTCAAACATAAAATAATGATTTAAGACTGTAAATTTCTACACTGTGACACATGTACTGAATTTATTCGATTGATGTGCTCCTTGTATCTCACCCCAAACTTTGGTTAGTTTTTTAAAAATCAACTTTATGCTTTTACGATAAGGTTTGATTTCGTGTAAATATAAACTGTTAATTGAGAAGAAAACAGAGTAGAATCAATCTGCACCGTTCTTTATCCTGTTGTAGAAAAAACTATTTTTTTATTTTTTTTATACGTAAGTCACATGCATGTTTGAAATTGTTTTTATTTCTATTTCTTTTTTAATATTAAAATTAATATTAGGATTCCAGGGTGTGATATCGTTTCTAAAGTCATACATGTTAAAGCAACCTTTATAACGCATTTACTTTTAAATAATTTTTATTTTCTTTATTTTAGTAGTCCAATTATAATTTTTTCATGTCTGTCGGAACTAATTAACTTCAGCTAACCAACTAGAGATAAAAAATGTCTACAACTTAATCATTCTGATAAAATTATAATGATGACCACAATTCCTGTGGATTTAGATATACATTGTCGGAACCCTATTGCATAACAAATTAATTTGATCTAACCGAGTACTAAGTAGACATAAAAATGTATTTAATGTCTACAAATTAATAATTCTGGTATTAATATAGTTATTACCACAATTCCAGAAAATTAAAACATTCGTTGTCGACTTTTGGTGAGACATTAGGCTAGTGGGAGGCTCCTTTACACAGAATGCCGGCTAGATTATGAGCACCAGCCCAGCGAAACTCTCTAAGAAAAAAACGATTCACGCGATTGTATGCAACGTGCAGTCATTGACGGTAGTACAGTCACGGAGATAGCTAAAATCGACTACGTTTTAAGCAACTGTTCGCACTTAAACGAATAATACTTCGTCGCCAATCACCGTACTGTAATTACTACAATTTCCAACATATGTTAAATGACTGCACGTTTCATACTAAACTAAATTTCAATTTTTACTAAGGCAGTAACGCCTCTTATTACATAGTATTTACATCCTCTTTGATAGTACCACAACGGCGACTATTTCTGCCGTGAAGTAGTAATGTGTAAGCATTATTGTGTTTCGGACTAAAGGGCCGTAGCTAGTGGGCAAATGAGACTTAACATCTAATATCTCAAGGTGACGAGCGCAATTGTAGTGCCGCTCAGAAATTTTGGGTTTTACAAGAATCCTGAGCGGCACTGCATTATAATGGGCAGCGCGTATGAATTACCATCGGCTGAACTTCCAGCTTGTCTCGCCCCTTATGGTCATTAAAAAAAGACATATTACGTAACAAACCAAAACAGAATTGGAAAACTCAGGTGCATCAACTCACACTTGACCAGTTAGCAATGAAAGCTGTTTCCACGAAAGCACAGCACTGTTAGAGGTGACCTTCGATCCGCTGACCTCACAAAATATCACTTGGTCACTCGTCATGACCTACAAACTGAAAATATAAAATATTTTGTATTTCAACAAAAACTGTAACTGTATTCATGGATTGTTTTCCGTTTAAAATTCAACGTTTCGTCCCAAACAAAAAGTCTATGGAGATGTCTGAAAGATTGATTAACTTAATGTCTATGATCAACCGAGCAATGACGAATTAAAATTAGTTTCATGCACGTCAGAGAGTATGTGTAATTATAATTGAAATTAAATTGTTAATAAACGTTTGTGTGGTACAGGCTACTATAACATAAATGGGTTTCTTAATGATACCACAGATTGGGAATGGTGCGACCGCCCTGAGGCTATTAAATAATCAGTTTAATTGTAAGCCATATTTTTATGAAAAAAAAAGCCCGCTGAGTTTGGTGCGTCCTTTCTTTCTTTCAAACAAACAAACAGAAGTAGTTTGTGACTTTCGATAAGTGATATCACATCTTATTTTGAATAAAAATATTTGAATTTGAATTACATGAAGATTTCGATTTGAAGATTTTAAGTAAATTAATATCTACTTTAAAATACGAGCGAAAACGCGCGTAGGCAATGAACGATACCGCGTGATATTATAACAACCAAAATCAAGCGATGGTAATTGAGGCGTGACGTCATTCATGTTTCATTTAACAGGGCCGATTGCCATATTTTTTTATTAAATATCTTCTAAGTCTATATATTTATATTAAAAAGAAACTTTTTTTTAAATCATGCATCATAATTTTTAATTATATTAAATTAAATCATTTACTTCTTTGTTTACAATTAGGTACGGAAACAGATAACACACTTCACTAAATTCTCATAATGGGGTCGTTTCCGATACATTATTATTTGAGGTTTAATACATAATTATCACTATTCACAATGTTATGGACGAAATACATATCAGATACCCATATCCGCTTTTCATGACTACGTAAGTAAAATTTACGTAAGCGCTCAGAGTATTCGGGAATTTTATGTCTAACACTCAACCTGGTATAAAGAGCTCTTACAAACCGTAACATTATAAATCGGAGACCGAATGACTGAACATCAGGATACTTTGGTGAGAACCAAATCAGTGTAATAAAATATGTAGTACCAAAGAGGATGTAAATACTAAGTAATAAGAGGCAAGACCGAAGAAAAAATTGAAATTTAGTTTTGGTATGAAACGTGCATTGAGGTTTGACGTACCTTTGAAATAGTAATTACAATATGGCGACCAAGTATAATACGGCTAAGTTTGAAAGCGAACAGTTGCTTAAAACGTAGCGGATATAATCTTTGTAAAATCCGGGGCTTTTACAAAGATAAGACTGTACGTTTCATACAATCGAGAGAATCTTTTTTTTCTTAAAGAGTTTCGCTAGGCTGATAATATTGTGATAATATTATTATTCTTTGATTCATTTATGCTGTCATCTTGGACACTGATAAAATAGGTCTGTGTCAGAAGATTTTTTTCTTTTGTGTCGCTTGCCTTCTTGCTAAAAGCAATAATAACTCACGTTAAACAATCTAGAACGATGCCTCCTGGTTGGTCAGTAAAGTAGGTTGCTACACGGAAAGTAATTTCCGCAATCCCGGTCTGTTTTGTAATCCCCGTCGCTGATGCACAATGCAATTATACTACACTCATTAGAGGGACCCGAGGAGTTTCAATTATTAATTACACAGAGAGGGATATAGGAATATGATAGATAGAGCATTGACACACTGAGAGTATCATCATAATATATTAAGAAATAAAGATAAAAAATTTAAATAGCAGCATTAAATAATTCATAAGTTCAATAGCATTGGATTTTATTTCGAAAGTAAAAGAATATTCTCGATATCCTAATTACAAGCCAGGCAATCGTAATTTTTCGACTGAATAGAGCCGTCTTGGCTTAAAATATTTTTGTTGAATATTAATGCCTCAGCTTAATTAAACGCATGCAAAACGTCAAATAAAAAAAAACTTCTTACAATTTTGAAATTAATGCATAAGAATGGGGTTAACTGGATCGTTGCGATACCATCATTATTAATGCAATTTAGACAGAGTTCTAGTTATGGACTTTGAGTACTGGAAAGATAAACGAAATATAGCACAACCAGCTCTTACAGATTTACTTGCGCCTATAATTTTTCTAATGTCTGAGGTAATTGTCTTCCGAATGTATAGTAGGTATATTTATTTTTGCAAAAATTGTAAGCAGCTATTCGTTAGTCCTTTGAAATTTACAAATGAAACATTTCTACGGCCTGGAATACATACGACTAATAGCAGACATGGATAAATATGGAATATTTCAAGTATGGATCGAATCTGAAAGCTATTACATGTGATGCAGACTAATTGTGTATCGCTCGAACAAAATGGTTCTTCTGTGTTTTGAGCCTGGCCGGAGTTTTGAAAAACAATGCTAAAGGCAACTCTACATTAAATAAATATTTATGGGCCCGTTTTAAATTATGAGAACCATGAATACTAACAAATTACAATATCAAAACATAGAAGTGAAAAATCCAGAGTGTTTCTCGACTTAAGCCGATTTTACCCAAACGATTGTTACATAGTATGAATAAAATCTTGAAGTGTTAACTTCAAAAACATAATATACAATATAATAATAAAAACATAATTAATAAAAACATAATAATATTTAATGGTAGTCCTAGTTCCTTCCTTGTCTTGAAGCACTCGCTCTATCTTGTTCTTAGATCTATGCAGTCACCTGCTTATTGTGCATGATAAGTTTAATTTTTAATGCGATTTCCTCATTATGGAGTGAGATGTATTTTGGTGTAGTTTTGCTATTTGCAGTGTGATTGAAATTTGATTGTTTTGACCGTGCTAAGTTCTATTTGCCTACGTATCTAACCTAAGGTTTGTGTACCAGTATGAAGAAAGCTCTAATACGATTCAGATATCGCATTTTTTATTTAAATAAAATACTAGTGGGAGGCTCCTTGGCACCGGATGCTGGCTAGATTATGGGTACCACAACGGCGCCTGTTTTTGCCGTTAAGCAGTAATGTGTAAGCATACCTTACGCATACCCCGTGAAATTACTGGGCAAATGAGACTTAACATCTAATGTCTCAAGGTGACTAGCGCAATTTTAGTGCCGCTCAGAATTTTTTGGTTTTTCAAGAATCTTAAGCGGTACTGCATTGTAATGGGTAGGGCGTATCAATTACCATCAGCTGAACATCCTGTTCGTCTCGTCCCTTATTTTGGTAAAAAAAACAACGGAAAATAGAGTACTTTATTACTTTAATAAGATTACATTTAGAAATATCTAAATTCATTAAATTTCATTGCGTATTTCTTCTAGTTTTTCCACACAAGTAATTGCCACATAATTCTGCATCTCGAATATTTTGGTTAAGAACGGAATTTGAAAATTTTTGTCTTTCTATCTATTATTGGTATTTTTTCAATGAAAATAAGGGATGAGACGAGCATAACGTTCAGCTGATGGTAATTGATACGTCCTGCCTATTACAATGCAGTGCCGCTCAGGATTCTTGAAAAACCCAAAATTGCGCTCGTCACCTTGAGACATAAGATGTTAGGTCTCATTTGCTCAGTAATTTCACTCAGAGTTCCATCTGACCGAAACACACTAATGTTTACAAAATACTGGTTCACGGCGGAAAAAGGCGCCCTTGTGGTACCCATAATCTAGCCGGCAAAGCGCCTCCTACTGGTATTCAAATCAACGATTTTATTTTAGAAACAGTAGTAGTAAACACACAGTGAAAGTCCCCCCTGAAAGTCATTATAGGCACAAGTAAAAGGAGTTTTGAATGAAGCTTCGAAGGTCACCCAAACTCAAATTTCTCTTAAGGCACGCACTGACTAGGATTGTAAACGCTAAAACAAACAACGATATTATAGTTTTAAAAGAGGTAGATATGTCACTAGCGCGCCGGAAATCAATCGCCTAAATGGAGTCAATTGGTTCCTTTGGTCGTAGTCGCTCTAATATAAGATACAAAAAAGAATACTTAATTGTAATCTTATAACTTTTTGGGAGCCGTCGTTAGTAAAATTGTAAAAATGGGATTCCTTACTGTAGATACCTTTCGGTTTTGTTTTGGTGTCTCTATGTTTTTTATTATTTTATGTATAAATAATTGATATCATCAATGTGAATATATAGAATAATCAATATTAAATTATTTTTTTATAAAATCAATGACACATTATCTACCTAATTTCAATGTAGTTTTACTACTTTATAGCTTTTACTACATGAACTCATGAATGAATCGCAATTTAGGCATAAATTACGGTGTACGGTATAAATCATATCTGTTGAATTAACTGTATTTTTTCTATACAAATACGAAGCAATTAGTAAATTAGATTTATCTCTTTTTCGCTTGCGATAATTGCATTTACTATCCTTCTTTGACGTGTAACCGTAATGTAGTGTGCTATTGCAATGTTAAATTATTCATGTGTGCGTTAGTGTATCATTTTCAAACACCGAATGTTGTCAACGTAACCTATCTATACTTTAAAATATCATTGACAACAAATCCTACAATATTTGTGTTGATCATGTGGCTAAGCTGCAAACGATTTTCTTTTGTTTACTCAAAATTTACATATTAATTTGAAAAATTGTTCGGTTTAAGTTTTAGAAAAGCACTAATTCTATTAAATTATTTTAAAAAAGAATGTTGTTATTGCTGAAAATTCAGAGATTTTTGACTCCAAAGTTTATTTTTGGGAAGCAACTTCCAAATTTTTTATTGGACATTTCAAATTACATATAAATACTAGCTGACCCAGCAAACGTTGTATTGCTGATATTAAAATCGCGATACAAAAGGAACTGTTGATCGTAGATAGGTGAAAATTTGAAGTTGTATGTATTTTTTGATGGTGACTCATAATCAAACAAATTTAAAAAAAAAACGTCAAAATAATAAAAAATAAAAATTTGGCGTGGACCACCCTTAATATTTAGGGGGATGAAAAATAGATGTTGTCCGATTCTCAGACTTACCCAATATGTACTCAAAATATCATGAGAATCGGTTTCGAAGGAGTTTCACTACAAACACCGCGACATGAGAATTTTATGTATAAGATTCTATTCGGTTAAAAATTTTCTTTTTTTAAGTACTTCTTTTTGCACTGTATTTTTTGCATAGGAATATTTTCATTGCGTTATGTTGTAATCGACTCTCTTCTAAACCAATTTTTGTGGATATTCACGTATGACCGCGCCTTAAATAACGTTCCTGTAAGATTTGTAACATTCACTTTGCGTATAAAATGAGTTGCCGCATTGCACAAACCAATGCGGCAACTCACATTCGTAATGTATCGGATATTTGATCGAATGCATTGAAAGCATGGGGTCGGGGTTTGTATTCCCACTGGTAAATATATAAAATACATCTATTACTACACTTACTTTTCAAATTCAAATATTTTCATTCAAATCAAATCAAATCAAAATCAGTTTATTCATGTAGGTCACGGAAATGACACATGTGAATGTCAAAAAAAATTTTTTCTTATTGAATCTACCGCTACTTCGTAAAGGGTTGAGCTGATGAGAAGAAGTAGCAAGAAACTCATTCAAATGAAGGACACCTGAGAAGGATGCGTGCAGGAAACTCAGCGGGCTTTTTCTATTTTTATAAAATTTCATATGCATCAAATTTATAATTTAAATTAAAAAAAAAAAAAACGACCGATACACTGTTTCAAAACAATAGATATAATATACTAAAAAGTATAAAAATAACTCCGTATTCTCATACAATATAATTAATTAATCTAATTCTAGTTACGATTATAATCATTTTTGGAATCGTAGTCCTTCCGCCGCGACTCGCCTTCGCCTCTCGCCTCCTTACAACTCAAGCACATCGCACCTATAACTATGTATGTAGTTACAAACCTGATAATAATTCATACAGTTCTTTGGCAGCAGGTACACTGTCTAAACATTGACCCATCCCTACCCATTCTAAACCTTGACCAGGAAAGACTAGGACTGTGGCTTCAGTAGGATCTACACCTCTCATAGGTTCTTCGCTTGCCTTCACCGCGTAGGGCTGAGTCGCCCATAAGAGATCTCCATCGGGAGCTTTGTCGATTTGAATTTCACCGAATGAACTTGAATCACGAAGTAGCTTGCGCAATGGGCTCTCTGATCCAGAGCAATTAAGACGTGGGAGAGTCACGCTGCCGTCTTTTGACGTCAGCACAATCGGGCCAGACTCATCCGGGTTAATTACCACACGCGCACAGAATACCGGCGTGAAGTAGCGGCCTAGTGCCGCTATGTTTCGCATAGGTTAGTGTCGAGGACCGGTGATTTCAACGGGCACAATGCCGAATGGCTTGGATCACGTACCACAGACTACGCCGTCTGTCCCAATTGGTTGAGTCGCCAACGCGGCTCCCAGATGTGGATAGCCACATGCCGTCCTTATTGGATCTTCTGCTGACTACACATCCCGATGGTTACCAGGTCTTTGTCAACGCCCCTCTCGGAACGTCCGACCATTGCCTGGTCAGGAGTGTAGTGCCTATCCGACGCCAACGTCGCAGACGAACTTGGGTTGCGGCACTGGGCACAAAAGAAGGGCTGAAGAGGAAATACAACCGTGCCTCCAGATTTTTTAAGCGGCAAATCGCCAGTGCAAAGTCAAAACACGTCGTCAAAATCGGCGAGCAGCTTTCCAATTACCCGACCGGAACACGCAAGTACTGGTCGTTGTCGAAAGCTGCTCTTGGTAACTTCAGCCAGCCGTCCATGCCGCCGTTGCACATGAGGAATGACACCCTGGCCCATACGGCAAAAGAGAAAGCCGATCTCTTGTGCACTCTTTTCGCCTACAACTCGACTCTTGACGACAACAGAAAAACACCGCCGACCATCCCGTGGTGTCAGAGCTTTATGCCTGAAGTACAGTTCAGACAGAAAACTGTTAGGCGAGCTCTGTTTTCGTTGGACGTCAGAAAGTCGAGCGGGCTGGATGGCATTTCTCCAATCGTGCTTAGAACGTGTGCCCCTGAGTTGACGCCGGTGCTAACGCGTTTATTCCGGCACTCTTATTCTAAAGGCGTAGTCCCTGACTCATGGAAGTCAGCCCTTGTCCATCCGATCCAAAAAAAAGGAGACAGTTCGGATCCGGCAAACTACAGGCCTATTGCTATTACCTCCCTGCTCTCCAAAATCATGGAGAGCATAATTAGCCGTCAGCTCTTGGTATATCTAGAGGGTCACCAGTTGATCAACGACCGACAATACGGGTTTCGCCATGGTCGGTCGGCAGGTGATCTTCTGGAATACCTAACACATAGATGGGCAGCGGCTATTGAAAGCAAGGGGGAAGGCCTGGCAGTTAGCCTGGATATAGCGAAGGCCTTTGATCGTGTATGGCACAAGGCGCTCCTCTCCAAACTTCCATCATTTGGGCTCCCGAGAGCTTGTGCAAGTGGACCTCCAGCTTCCTCACTGGGCGCAGCATACAGGTCGTTGTCGACGGATATTGCTCGAACCCGAAGCCCGTGAATGCTGGAGTGCCCCAAGGCTGTGTGCTGTCTCCCACGCTGTTTCTTCTGCATATTAATGATATGTTGGACACCTCCAACGACGATAGCACTGGTGATGCCGTATACACTGGCGATGCAGGTCTCTCTCGGGAAATCGTCGACCAGTGCCAGGAGAAACTTGTGTCTTCTATCGAGTCCTCTCTTGAGAAGGTCACGGAATGGGGTAAATTGAACCTTGTCCAATTTAACCCCCAGAAGACTCAAGTTTGCGCGTTTACCACTAAAAAAACCCCATTTGTCGTATCACCGCTCTTCGAGAACACTTCTCTTAAAGCCGCGCCTAGTATCGGAATACTGGGTCTCGAAATCTCGAGCGATTGCCAATTTCGTGGTCATCTGGAAGGCAAAGCCAAATTGGCTTCAAAGAAACTGGGCGTCATTAATAGAGCACGGCAATACTTCAAGCCGGCCCACATACTAGCGCTCTACAAAGCGCAGGTCCGGCCACCTCCTCTAATCTGGCGCACCCCAGTATCAGCTCGATCCATTTGACCGCGTGCAACGCAGAGCAGCTCGAATTGTCGGGGACCCAGTGTTCTGTGAACGGCTGGATCACTTGGCGTTGCGTAGAGACGTCGTTCATTGTGTGTCTTCTACCGCATTTATCACGGGGAGTGTTCCGAAGAGCTGTTTAACCTGATTCCTGCCGCCGAATTCCACCTTCGCACGACACGCCACAAGTTAGGATATCATCCCCACCATCTGGATGTGTGGCGGTCCTCCACAGTGCGGTTTTCAAGGAGCTTTCTTCCACGTACTACAAAGCTGTGGAATGAGCTTCCTTGTGCGGTGTTTCAGGGACGATACGACATGGGTACCTTCAAAAAAAGCGCGTACACCTTCCTTAAAGGCCGGTAACGCTCCTGTGATTCCTCCGGTGTTGCAAGAGATTGTGGGCGGCGGTGATCACTTAACAACAGGTGACCCGTACGCTCGTTTGTCCTCCTATTCCATAAAAAAAAAGACGTTTTTGCACCTGAGCTCTGAAAACTGGACGTCTCAGTTGTGATTTAAGAAGCGAATATATTATAATGATGAATGTTTTATTTATTTATTTCACACATAGGTTATAACTATCACTATTTTCACATTAATAAAATATTATCAATATAATCCTAATAAAATAAACTCGTTATTTAAAAAATACTTTATCTTTTATGTTTTGATTTGGTTGTTTTTGGTAGATACTAGCACAGACTAATATGATGCTTATGATGGGTACTAGGCCCTATATATTATCATACTCTTTGGTACTAGGTAGTTTTTTTTTATTTATTAACGGCTTTGAAGTTTGGGCACAAGCCCTTTCAGGTTATTATTGTAGGTAGAGTCAGGCCAGCGAGTCGTGGGAGTCGAAATACGCGGGAAATTAAAAAAAATTGAGCCCGCAACACTGAAAATTATGTAGAAAATTGTTGTGATACTTTGATTTTTCTAAGTTTTCTTAACTTGTAATATATGTACTTTATAAATTGACAAAGGAAACAAAAGGTAGATAATGTTGTTTTTAATCAAAAAAGGAGATAATACTTAAAACTATTTTTATGAATATTAATTTATTCGGTTTCATAATCAAAATCAGATTCCAAATTATTTAAATCAGAAAATGAATCATAAATATCATACGTGCTGCACACAGATAACTAATATTATGACACCGACTCCAAAAATTATAATAATCGTAACTATAATTAGATTAATTAATTAGATTGTATAAAAAAACGGAATTATTTTTATAGTGCATTTTATATCTATTGTTTTGAAAAAGTGTTTTTGAAGTCAGTCATTTTTTTGATAAAAATATTTTTGGTTCACCCAGTCGAAAGTTATGTGGTAACAAAGATAAATAAAACATACCGACGAATTGACAACCTCCTCCTTTTTTGAAGTCGGTTATAAAGCAACCAAAAATCCCACTGTTTAAAATTACATTGCAGTTTACAATATTTTTTAAAGCGGTTTCCAATAAATTCCTTCCATATTATTTAACCAACGTTGGAATAAAGTAAAGCGATTTTTTCAAGTTTCCAGTTTAATAGACACTGCTATCTTAGAAAGCGAGTTCACCTTAAAATTCGTGTAAACCTCACCTGTGATTTCGAGTACTGATAAAGGGTATGGGTTCTGGTATTTTACCATTGGGTTCCCCCTTCTATCTTGGTCGAAAAAAATATCCACTCTTTGATTTTTATCCTATATTTTTTTACATGTAATTTTTTACTCGTGACAGTTATTAGGTTAAATAAGTAGTTAAGTTATTTATAGGTAACCATATACAAAAATTTGAAAAACAAAATTTTATGAACGATGCGGGATTCGAACCCACGACCTCCGGCGTTCCGTGCCGGTGCTCTAACCAACTGAGCTAACCGTTCGAGTACCGCCTCGTTATAAGATTCTGTTTGCTTTGTTCAACTCTCAGGTTATGGCTTCATCTACAAGATCTACTTTACAGTTGATAACCTGCTCAACCCCAATATTTGCATATTAGGAAATTGAGTTTCCAACTGTTGGTTAGAGCACCGGCACGGAACGCCGCATCGTTCATAAAATTTTGTTTTTCAAATTTTATTTGTGTATTAAATCCTAAAGAAGTGAGGGTTATCACTTTAAAAACATAACATATTGCATATATAAGAACTCTACAAATACATAAATTAAAACCGTTAAATGTAAACATATTTGAATAATAACGAAATAAAACCGTGAAATTGGCCTATAATATATAACATTGCTGGCTGATAGTATTATCTAGGATAAGAATATAGAACATGTACTTGTTGGGCCGAGAACAATTATTATGGCATTGCCAAAAACATTCACTACAAACTTCTAGACGGAGTGTGCACTAAGAAAACTATATACTCAGAATGCAATATATTAATTAGAATTGTTATACAAACAATGATTTAACAATATTAAATATATAAATGATTTGAGTTTTCTTTAGTGTTAATTCCGCCAATATTTGTCTTTAAACAATTCGACACGTGTTTCGCCTCTACACGAGGCATCCTCAGGACGTGTTGTCTCGCAAAAATCTGGCATGTAGAGGCAAGACACGTGTCGAATTGTTTAAATACAAATATTGGCGGAATTAACACTAAAGAAAACTCAAATCATTTATATAATTATGGATTTCCGCAAAGTAACGCCTATTATTCAATAAATATTAAATATAGCTATATTAATATTTTTTTTAAAAATTGGACAACATATTCAACAAATATAAACTATTTTTAAAAATCACTCCAACGAAAATTACATTTAAAGTGACTCAGTGCTTTCGATTAAGTTATTTAAATAATAAATCTATTTTCTATAAATATTGGATACTGGAGCATTTTATTTGTTTTACCTATAAGTTTTAATATTTGCATTCGTTAAACTTATATAGCTGGGCATATATGAGTGTTTTGGGATGAGTTTTAGTTCAAAACCGCTACTCGTTATATTATATTTTCACATTTTTTTATGGTTCAAGGGAGGCCACGGGCAAGATGTATATCTGATGGTATAAATTACACCCCACCCATTACAATAAAATGCCACTTACCATTTTTGTTTGAACTCGAAATTCTTAAAGTGGCATCACAATTATTGCGCTCGTCACCGGCCTAGCGATACTCTCTAAAAAAGCGATTCACTCGATTGTATGAAACGTGCGGTCATTGATAGATTGACAGATGACGGTTGTAATCTTGTAAAAAACGAAGATAGTCGAAATTCACTACGTTGTTAGCAAATGTTCGCTTACAAATTCGCCAATCGCCATACTGTAATTACTACTATTTCAAACTTATGTCAAATCGCTGCACGTTTCATACTATACTAAATTTCAATCTTTACTGAGACAGTCCTTCCTCTTATTACATAGTATTTACATCCTCTTTGCTCGTCACTTTAAGAATATATAAGATCTCATTAGCCCAGTAATTTCAATATCTACGGCGTCCTCAAACCAAAACACAATAATATTAATAACTAGCTGACCCGGCAAACGTTGTTTTGCCATATAAAGTATAATTCACGCGATAGTTTTATAAGTAACAAAATATTGCCTATATTATAGCCTGTACATCATTTTGTTCTATTGTCAATAGTTTTTGCAGCGCACGCAAAAATAGGTTTTCGATTTTACACCTTGTGTTACAAAATAGCAATTTTACTACGGATCCCTAATTTTGAAAAAAAAACATAGCCTATAGCCTTCCTCGATAAATAGACTACCCAACACTGAAAGAATCATTCAAATCGGACCAGTAGTACCAGAGATTAGCGCGTTCAAACAAACAGACAAACACTGCAGCTTTATAATATTAGTATAGATAAAATTACACACTGCTGGTTAAAGGCAAAAAAGTGCCTCTGTGGTATACTGGTGTAAAGTATTCCAACGAACTTGTCATGGTAAATAAAACATTCACAAAAAATTATTTTCAACAAGCTGAATATTTTAATGTGACGCCTCTTCTAAGGATTAATGTGTCTATAGTTATGAGATACACTAGAATATTCTCTTTAAGCGGTGTGCCAGTTACTTGCACACTTAATAGTGTCATTTGGCTAAATTGCACTGCTTCGAATATAATAAAAATATAAAACAATGACATTTAACATTTGATAGTGACATTACAAAAAAAGATTCCAATTTCAAATGGAAGTTTGTAAAACGGTCTTTAAAAAGTTTCGTTCACGATATTCAACGAAGTTATATTCTACTCTATACAAATATGAACTATCGAGAAAGTTTTAAGTGTGGTTTAGTTTGGATTTTTTTTTTATTTTCGTTTATCAATTGTTTTACTCATTCTTCATGCCATTGTGAAGTTAATAGTTAGTAGTTATTCTTCTATGTCTCACACTCACACATCTCATTGGAAGTAGTGACGTGCAGTGCTATTGCGACCTATATTGCAAATAATAAATATAAATAAAAGCAGAGAAGCTCGAATCCGAGTGTTGCGAAGAACTGAACCTGATTTCTGCCGCCGAATTCCACCTTCGCACGACACGTCACAAATAAGGATATCATCTCCACCATCTGGATGTTTGGCGTTTCTCCACAGTGCGGTTTTCAAGGAGCTTTCTTCCACGTACTACAGAGCTGTGGAATGAGCTTCCTTGTTGTTTCCGGGACGATACGACATGGATACCTTCAAATAAAGCGCGTTCACCTTCCTTAAAGGCCGACAAGGCTCCTGTGATTCATCTGGTGTTGCAAGAGAATGTGAGCGACCCGACGCTAGTTTGTCCTCCTTTTCCATAAAAAAAATCGTCGGCTACCAAGTACTGTGAGAACGGCTGGATAGAGCTGGTAGCCTCAATGTGTGTCTTCTACTGATTTAATCACATAAAGGGTTTTTAAAAATAATATACCAGTTTGGGACTGAAGATTATCTGATGCCCTATTCCAATTCCGGTACCCGTTTTCGCTCCCGTTCCCAACATTTTATATGAATTTCGAGGAAGATTGCTCTGGCAAACTAAACCCACTTATCACAAATCCCGCGGGACCCATGGATTATTCCGGGATAAAATGTTCCTTTCCCAAGCTCTAGTCTAACGCTGTACCAAATTTCATCAAAATCGGTTCAGTAGCTCCGGTGTAAAAGCGTAACAAACTTTCATTCACATTTATTATATTAGTAGGGATATATTAGCATACATGTGTGATCAAAATAATTCAATTCAATTGTTTGATTGACATGTAAACGCTAGTATTGAAAGTAAGTCATTTTCTTCAATCGCATTAAGTTAATATTTATTGAAAAGACACAATGATTGTCAATCAAATTGACTGTTTGAGACAAAAGACTGCTAATTAGTGCACTGCTTGTAATGAGATGCACCACTCGGTTGGATCGTTGACTTCTGTATCCGATAGTGGGCGCTTGTGTACAGGATTATGACTGAAGAGTTGCTCTCCTTAATTTATTATTATCCTGTTCGCTTTTAATAGTTGATTGACACACTCAAGAAAATTAAGAGGTCTACATACAAAGTTGTTATGCCTACCACTCGATTAAGTCGATTTAGTATTTTGTTGGTTGAGTGGAAACTTTATGTGGTAAATTGTCAGGCTATTAATTAACGAAATATTATTTAAAACAAAAGAAGCCTGTTGAGTTTCTTGAGCCTGTTCTTCCCAGAGGCATACATTTTCGAATGGGTTGTTGTTTTTGACTTTCATTAAGTGATATTGCTCATGCTAAATTCCTTAGATTATTTATTGAAGTTGGTGCTACTTTGCGGAAATCCATAATTTTGGCGAGACAACACGTCCTGAGGATGCCTAGTGTAGAGGCGGAACACGTGTCGAATTGTTTAAAGACAAATATTGGTGGAATTAACACTAAAGAAAACTGGAATCATTTGTTCTTTAGATTAGCAAAATCGACATCTCAATTAAATTTCCTAATATGTAAATATTGGGTTTGAGCAGGCTATCAACTGTAAAGTAGATAATGTAGATGAAGTCACAACCTGAGAGTTGAACAAAGCATACGTATGTAAATATATATACGATTTGAATAAACGAACGGGTATACAGTTAATAGTTGTAGTATAAGTAAAGAATGTGACTTATTTAAAAGGCATAAAAGGCATTTATTTTCTCAAAATTGGTTCCTTTAGAATTCTTTTCGATGTCATTTCTAATAACTACTAGATAACTACCGCTTCGGAAACAAAAGGCGCTCTGAGAGAGAAGAAGCGGCGCAAGAAACCTCCCAGCATTCTTTTTTTGCGCTCTTATATACAATATTGTACAGTCATTTCTATCGCTATAAAATAATCATAATATAGTCCCAGGCAGTCCGATCATTTAGATATTCAGCAGTGGAGTAATAGGATTTACGACAGAACCATTTTTTTATAAAACATTTAAATTTATTTATAGATAATGCCTGAACAGTGGCTGGGACTTTATTATAAAAGTGTATACATTTACCCTTAAAGCTATTATGTATCTTAGGAAGCCTACTAGAATTACTTAAAAGCAATCCCTTATTTCTAGTGTTATAATATTCAGTAGTAGTTAACTTCATTCATTCATTTATTCAGATGAAGTTTAATATATTTAACTATGCAAGTTTGTGGTTATCCTAGCAATAGATGCAGTAAAGCAGCATCAAACAGCGTTCCGCTTTAGAAATGTTAATGTGAAGACATCCTGCCTGGCTCGGTGATGGAAGCCGCGCATAACGAGCCCCAAGGATCCGTTTGTGAGTTTCCGCCTGTTCCCGTTGAATGCACTCATTAAAACTCTCTCCTCACTCGGGCATAACGTAGCCACTAACACAAACGTTTGATTTATTTTACAGTGGTACCAAAAACAAATAAATGGCAGTCAGTTATACCTCTAGATAGCCTGTAACAGCTGTGAAATCGTCGAAAAAACATGGACTGTTAACCTATATTTTGAACAATTCACGCAGACTAACACAAAGTGACATATAAATCGCGAGTGTAAGACGTAGCTTGTCACGCACACTAAATTAATAAACCTGGCCTGTTTCAATCGGTTGTCTAGTAGCAAGAGGCTCTATCTAAACGTTTATATTATCCAAAAGCTTGCGTTAAGCTCACACTTTTTATGAAAATAAGGGAAAAGACTTTCTGCTGATGGTAATTACATTGCGAATCCGCTCAGGATTATATAAAACCCAAAAATTCTAAACGGCACTATAATTGCGCTCGTCACGTTGAGATATAAGATGTTATGTCTCATTTGTCCAATAATTTTGCTAGCTGCGGCACCCATCAGACCGAAACACGGCAATGTCTACACATTACTGCTTCACGGCAGAAATACATACTTCTTTTGGCGCGTTAGGGAGAAATTATCACCTGCGCGCGCACACCGTCACGCAAATTAGACACCCTGACTGACGTTAGTTGGTAAGCTAGACTATTTCTATCATACTTCAGCTACCGCAAGCCTCTTTTAACTTATATGTCTACTAAACTACAAGTATCCAGTTCGAAATTAAATCAATTGTGAAATAAAAAAAAAAACATTAAATTCTGATTGTATAAAAATAATTGAATGAAATTTATACAAATCTTATGTGTTAAAACGAGCAATTCTGTATATATATAAACTGAATCTCGGGAACGGCTCCAACGATTTTCATAAAATTTAGTATACAGGGGAATTAAGAGGGCGATAACTCGATCTAGCTAAGCTAAGTTTCATTTAAAAAAAAATGAAGTTTTATCCGTGTTTTAATGAGAAACAGCTACATAAGAATACAAAGGTACATTACGCCACTATTTACAACACTATAATAGCTCAGATGGGACATTGGGTGATCCGGAAAGCAGAACTCCCCGTTTCGAATCCAGATGTCCTATTACTTTTTTTCTCAATAAAAGACCTAAATTTTTGTCTCTACGAAACGACGATCTCTACGAAACGCCAAAGAAGTACAATATGAATCTACTTCCAGATTCAATTAATTTTATATAGCTTGTGTTGTTTCATTAATAATGAGAGATATTAAATTCACACACCAATTTGATGTCTGGCATTTTACAACCGCAAGTTTTCCAAGAAGTTTTATAGCGCTGCATAGCTATTGTGCAATATAATGTAAGTACCAGTGTGAGTACCAGTGGGAGGCTCCTTTGCATAGGATGCCGGCTAGATTATGGGTACCACAACGGCGCCTATTTCTGCCGTGAAACAGTAATGTATAAGCATTACTGTGTGTCGGTCTGAAGGGCGCCGTAGCTAGTGAAATTACTGGGCATATGAGACTTAATATCTTGTCTCAAGGTGACAGGCGCAGTTGTAATGCCGCTCAGAATTTTTGGGGGTTTCAAGAATCCTGAGCGGCACTGCATTGTAATGGGCAGGGCGTATCAATTACCATACCATACCATAATCTAGCAGGCATCCTGTGCAAAGGAGCCTCCCACTGTAGCACAGTACACAGTAGCAGGTGTACTCAAAGAGATCGGTAATAAAATTTTTAATAGCTTCATTCACAAAAATGTGTGCCCCTACCGTGAACGAATTACCTTTACAATTTTCCTACACTATGTGAAAGCATTTGATAAATCAAGAGTTACCTAGTTTTATAATTATTACGACACAGTGATGCAACAGAATATACTGCAACAGCCGTTAATATCTCGAGAGTTAAAAAAAACGTCGCTACGATATAAATAGTGTTTACAAAACGGTACAAGACACATGATTAAAGAAAAGCGATGTAACAGAAAATTTCGCACGACTTAACTGCTATTCCGCCTTCCAGTCAGGCCCATACCGCGAGTTCGTCTACACCTACACGACGCCAACAAAACGCGCCAATATTAATTCAATTAAAAAAAATTATATGACCGTGAAACATGTGATTTTAAACCCAGTGACCCGTACTCCCTGATTTGTGTCAAAGAACAATGGGATTGAGTGAACGGTATCTATTCAATGACTTATTTTGGCGCCAAACTCGGATGACAGTGAGTTTGACAGATGAGCTTCCCGCGCTTTTCCTTCAGGTGCGTTCAAGTTACATATTGATAACAATGTGCTCACATATTGATTAATGATCGTAGACTATTTTCATGCGTTTCATTATAATGTGATGTTTAACTAAAATGCGACTATAAAACATCAGATATTAAAAGAATACGTTCTACAGAATTGTGTCACAAACAAAATAAACGTTGGCCCACTTTTGTTGAATTATTCGCTAAAACCGTTGAGTTCCACATTAAAGATCAAAGCGAGACTACATGGAGTTAGTTAAATTAATGGCTAGAATTAGTTGTTATTATTAGTATTGTATTTTAAAGTATTGGTTTATTGGAATAGTGAAAATTTGCGTCAGATATGACGGGTGAACGGCGTTAGGCGCACGTGGCCGGACGCAACCGTGTTGTGACAACTTTATTTGTGAATCGTGTCGTGTCAAAATTAATCTTCTGTGAGTGCTATGACAAATTGTAGCCCGTGTTAATTATTCTGTGACCAATGGACGTATTCCTGTTACTCTTCAAAGGCCTTAAAATTGATGATGTAAGGTATAGTACAAGACGACTCCTTTGACAGTTTGCAATCTAAACTTGAAATACGAATAGCGTATTTGAGATCTGTCAAAATTTGAAATTATATCTCGTGTTCCAAATGTGAAATTTTAAAATTTTAATGGTCGAATGATAATGAATAATTTTGACGGATTGTAATTACAATGGTTGAGCTTTGTAGTGGATATCACCGCCATTAAAAATTACATTACATTGTTTTATAATTCATTAAAATGCTAGAAAAATCTGCTTAATCTTTTATTTAAATCAACGTATGTTTAATACCTATATGCGTACGTAGGAATGTGTTGATACTAATTGAATTAAGCAAAGGCAACTATTTCAATACGATTGCAGAGAGATATTCTATTTTGAGACTATATAAAATAGAGATAATAATAGAAAATAAGTAAACTTTTATATTAACAATTCAATTCAAATAAATTGTTTTAAATTGAAGATGTTATATTATTGTAATTGTTATATTTTACTATCAAAATTACTGTTCATTCTAAGACTTTTTTTGTAAGCTTTATATCTGATAAGTCTTCATTTGCACCTTAAGTTATAAATAAATCTCATACACCTTAGGTTACCTGGAAGAGATCGCTGATTAGCGATAAGGTCGCCTAATTGTGCATAAATATTAAGTATTTTGTAGATAACCTTATTGTATATGTTTAGTGCAATAAAGAATTTTCATTCATTCACGTTAATTCAATAGTAGACCGTATTTTTTTGGCATTCTAAGGGTTGTGGCCTCGATTTACAATTAAGTAGGTACCTTATAATATTTCAGAAATATTTATATCTTGCTCAGATCATTTATTTGTCTAGATAGATTGTGACAGCTGTGAAAACGTCGAAAAAAGTTTAGATTAAGACGTAGCTTTTCACACAAACTAAAGTATCACTCCTGGCCTGTTTTTTATCGGTTGTCTAACAGCAAGAGACTCTATCTAGAGGTATTAATTATCTAATATATCTTGTTAATTTTATGCCTAATATTTTTTGCGTGCGACTACGGAATCATTTTATGCCCAATATTTTTTTG
>CATIXQ010000013.1:4071242-4091570 GCA_949711755.1 Leptidea juvernica | reverse complement strand
ATTTTTTTGCGTGCGACGACGGAATCATTTTATGCCCAATATTTTTTGCGTGCGACGACGGAAATATTTTATGCTTTTAATTTAACTAGGAGGCAAATAGAAATTTTACGGTTGAAATTGTACAATGTTGTGTAGTACTGCCCCGGACGAACTCTATACTTCATTTTTATCACGAAAAGTGCTCTTATAATTTAGATATAATAATAATATTTGCACACTTTACCAGTAGGAGGCTCCTTTGCACAGGATGCCGACTAGATTATGGGTACCACAATGGCGCCTATTTGTGCCGTGAAGCAGTTATGTGTAAGCATTATTGTGTTTCGATCTGAAGGGCGCCGTAGCTAGTGAAATTACTGGGCAAATGAGACTTGACATCTTATGTCTCAATGTGACGTGTGCAGTTGTAGTGCCTCTCAGTATTTTTGGGTTATCTGGACGGCCTGCTCGTCTCGTCCCTGATTTTCATAACAAAAACTTTTACACAAATTATCTAGCCGCAAAGTAGACATAGCCTGTACTATGGGTGCAAGACAGCGATATATTTAATACATATAAACTTATATCATTTATACATCTAAATAGAGCCTCTATCTGCTAGACAACATAAAAACAGGCCAGGAATATTAGTTTAGTGTGCGTGACAAGCTACGCCTTACACTCGCGATTTGTATATGACACTTTGTGTTAGTGTGCGTGAATTGCTCAAAATAGAGGTTAGTTAAAAATTCTAAATTTTTTTTTGGCATTTTCACAGCTGTCATAGTCTATATAGACGTATAAATGATCTAAGAATATAAACATTCATGACTCGGAAACAAACATATTTATTTATAATTATAACTAGCTGACCCGGTAAACGTTGTTTTGCCATATAAATTATTTTTAGAGTTTACCGTTTCTTGGACATTACAACATTACTTTATTTTTCTAATCTAAAAGCTTTTTCTAAAACAAACGTAGCCTAAGTTACTCATTATTACATCAGCTACCTCCCAATAAGAGTCCCGTCAAAATCGGTCCAGCCATTTCAGAGATTAGCCGGAACAAACAGACAGACAAAAATTCTAAAAAATGTTATTTTGGTGTATGTTCCCTATATATATTCATATAAATGTAGTAAAAAACGGTTATTTCAATATTACAAACAGACACTCCAATTTTATTTATTTGTATAGATGTATAGATATTTATATGTATAGATAAAAATATTTGCACCTACCGGGCTTCGAACCCGGAATTGTACGTACAGATGTGCTATGGCTCTACTACTACCATTTTATTCGATTCCCGACTCGTGGTCACACCAGTTTGTCACACCAGTGTGACTACGAGTAATTTTTTGTCCTCGTCGTCACACCAAGGGTTTTACTACACCCTGTTGGTAATTGATATTATAAGTGATGTGTCAATGTCTATTCTCATGATCTCGACATTCTCGATAGTTCAGATAACGAATGACTATGGACGGAAAATTTTTTTTTCCTCGTCTTCACACCACGGGTTTAACTGCACATTAATTAAAGTAGTATTTCCGTAAAATGTCCTAAAGATATATAATTATTAATAAGTTTCTTTTGCGTATTAATAATCAATTTATCATTTTAAATACTAAAAAAAAATTTTCTTTAAGCTTTTTGCATTGTCAATGTCCAGGTCCTCTTTTAAGACATTTAGTTGTTTAATATTTTATTCCTTGCTAGTCGAGGAAAGGGGAATTCATAGAAGTAAAAATAATCTCCACTTACTCTCCTTCGACATGATTCCTCAGTTGATTCAAGGAAACAACAGCTTTCATGGTACATTAAGAATGCGATGCGACAAGGTATATGTTTAATGTTATTTATTTTTATGTTATAAAATAAATTATGTACTTCCTAAATTTTATTAATTACTAGCTGACCCAGCAAACGTTGTATTGCCGATATTAAAATCGCGATACAAAAGTAACTGTTGATCGTAGATAGGTGAAAATTTGAAGTTGTATGTATTTTTAATGCTGACTCATAATCAAACAAATTTTGAAAAAATGTCAATAAAGTAAAAAAAAAATTTGGAGTGGACCACCCTTAATGGGAGTTGAAAAAAGATGATGTCCAATTTTCAATCAGCAATTCGACCTAGCCAATACGCACTCAAAATTTCATGAGAATCGGTCAAGCCGTGTCGAAGTAGTTTAACTACAAACACCGCGACATGAGAATTTTATATATTAGATATGTTTTCGAAGATATATTTATGGGTATATTTATTAAAACAAAAAGAAATATATTACCGAGGAAGTACAATGAAATATATTCAGTATATATTTAATTTTATAAATATACTAGTTGGCCCGAAATACGTTCCTCTGTACGTAACATCAAGAATTATTTCGTAAAATATACTCCCTGATGTTATAATGAAATTGTTTCACAGCATAACTGTCAAACCGTGCGTCAATAAATTCTCTCATAGAAATTATGTGATACAAAACAAATATTGGAATTAAAATAATTATGGGTCCCAAATCGAAATAAAAACTATCCTATCTCTCAAGTTGGACAAAGCTGCACTCCATGAAGTAATCCCCATTAAAATGCGTTCATTAGTTAATGAGATCACTGGAAACAAACATCAGGACACAGGGTTTATATATATTATATTAAGATTATTTAATTAAAGGAGTTATTTAATTAAATTTAGTAGTTATGGTTTAATTTTTAATTATTTAATTTTAGTTTTAAATTATCAATAAATATTGATTTAGGGCGAAGAGAAATTTATAGAGGTCAAAGTTTATGTAATATTTAAAAAAATTATTCAATTATTTTTAATTTTATACAAATAAATAATTATATGATTTATTTATATAGATTTGGAAACAAAACAGGATATTAAATCACTCATTGAAAGTCAAAAACTACGAACTGAGAAGAACGAGAAAGAACTGTGCGGGCTTCTTCTTATTTTTAAATAAAATTTTGATACAATCAAATTTATAATTAATATCCTGATCTCGGTCACTCCATTCCCAAAATTTGGTATCTTTAAGAAGGTCATTTATGAAATAGTAACCTTATAAAATATTTTTACATAAATTTTTGACTTTCCTAATACATTATCTGTTTTGAACACTTTCATTTATGTGAGAATATATTGAGATGTAATTACATTTAAAAATTTTATTTCCTTAAATTTTTCCTTTAATGATTCCTCAGGACTTATTATAAATAGCGCGAATAGCCCTCTACTGCAGCATAGCTGAGATATTCTGCAGTTGATACATAAGATTTAAAACCTTTAAATTTATTTATTAATAACTTCAGAATTGCGACTGAGACTTTGGTATAAAAGTGTTAAAATTTACCCTTAAAGCTATTGTAGTTAAGTATTTTATGTCTTTGAAAAAATTTACACCTATAACTCCGGCATCAGGTTGTGATTAATACTAATAATAAAATCTGTATTTGTTGCAAAAAGAAAATACAATTTAGCTTAAAATAACCCTCGACCTCCAAACTAAAACAAATTCGTGTGGACCATCCTTAACATTTAGGGGGATGAAAAATAGATGTTGTCCGATTCTCAGACCTACCCAATATGCACTCAAAATTTCATGAGAATCGGTCAAACCGTTTCGGAGGAGTTCAAAGTTTAATACCATAACACGAGAATTTTAGATTTAGGTGTGTATGTGTGTGTGTGTGTGTGTGAAAATGTGTTTAGCCGTTTATTTATCAAATACCTATCTTGCCCCAAACTAGGCATAACCTGTACTATGGGTACAAGACAACGATATATTTGATATCAATATACTTACTTATACATACATATAAACATCTATGACTCGGAATCAAACATTCATCATCAAACATACCGGGATTCGAACCAGGGACCTGTAACTCAGTAGGCAGGTTCACTACTGCCACTGGGCTACAGGTGTCATAAAAGGCATTTATTGATTCCTTTAGAACTCTTTTCATGTCAGTTCTAATATACTAGATACTACTACCACTTCGGAATCAAATGGCGCTCTGAGAGAGAAGATGCGGCGCAAGAAACTCTCCCAGCATTCTTTAATATTTCTCTTCAATATTTCCTCTCTTTTACTTTCCTGTTGTACTGTCATTGCTATTGCTATAAAATAACCATAATCTAGTCCCAGGCTGTCAGATCACTTAGATATTCAGCTGTAAAGTAGTAGGAGGAGCCATTTTTTAATAAATCGTTTAAATTTATTTAAAGATAATGCCTGATCAGTGATCATTATAATTAGAGTGTATACATTTACCCTTAAAGCTATTATGTATCTGTCGTCATGATCTTCTAATATATAAAATTCTCGTGTCATGGTGTTAAACATTGAACTCCTCCGAAACGGCTTGACCGATTCTCATGAAATTTTGAGTGCATATTGTAGGTAGGTCTGAGAATTGGACACCGTCTATTTTTCATCCCCCTAAATGTTAAGGGTGGTCCACGCGAAACTTTTTTTTAATTTTTCGACATTTTTTTTTTAATTTGTTTGATTATGAGTCAACATTAAAAAATACATACAACTTCAAATTTTCACCCATCTACAATTAACAGTTACTTGTGTATCGCTATTTTAATATCGGCAATACAACGTTTGCTGGGTCAGCTAGTAAGTCTATATATATTAGAATCAAATTAGAATACATAAAATCTTTCATGATGTTGAAATTCAGTTGACATCATTAGACGCTCGCCTGTCCCAGCGGACATGTTTGGCGGAATGTCGAAATATTTGATTACTTTTTAAACAGGTGTAACATAAATTGTAACAACTATTCCTAATTACCCAATTATAACCCACGCACCAATCAACTATAACTTTATCGTTATTTCTTTAATAATCATTCCAATTTACAATAATTATACATCCAAGTGGGATTTTGCTTTAGTGGATTTTAATTGCGGACAATTTTTTTGTTCAGCTCCGAAAGTTTTCCTCTTATCACCTACAAAGACTCGTTCTACATGATGTTCCCAAAATTACTAAATATAATAAAAGTTGTGTATGTAATTGTGTTCGTGTTTATAATAAGTTACCGAGTAGCATTTATTCATAATAGTCTGATACCTTAACTTAAAGCATTGTTAATTCTCACTCTATCTTCTTCTATTGACCTAAGTCAGAATGAGAAAAAACACTCGTTAGCGGCTGTTTAAAGTTAGCGGACCATTATGAATAAGGGGTTAAATTCTAGATTACTTAAGAATAAGCTATATAGTTGGATAAATGCTTATAATTTTTATAGTGCTAAGGAATTTATGGATAAGAAATTATGATATTAATTGTATTAAGTTAAATATTTGCATGCTAGGAATAGTGCACATATAAGCTTATTATTATAATATTTTAACACAATTGTATACTAAATTTTTTTGCAAATAAATATATAAAAAAAAAATTATTGAGGTAGGCGTTACTTTGCGGAAGTCTATAATTATACAAATGATTTAAGTTTTCTCTAGTGTCGTCCTGAGGATGCCTCGTGTAGAGGCGAAACACGTGTCGAATTGTTTAAAAACAAATATTGGCGGAATTAACACTAAAGAAAACTTAAATCATTTGTATAATAAATATATTATTATTATTAGGTTTTCAGAAAAATACTCTATCTACAGTTTGACTATAGTAGAATAGATAGATATAAACAAAAAATGAAAAAAGTTCATTTATTTTGAAAAATGACTGATATATTTTATGACTCTTCAGCAAGCCGGTATTATATATGACCAGGTGAATGTAAATCTACATATTCCACAATAATTCCATCAACAATTACGAAGTGCAATCCTCAGACAATTTATACGTCTATCGGCCGTTTTCAATAACGTATCTCTAGTATGATACATTGCTGTCACCGTTTAATGACAAGATCTTATCTATCCATAGTTATGTCCAATATAGTCCAATGCCTTATGTCGATAGGTTATTGAAATATAAGTAAGATCGAACCCGCGACCTCTCGCGTTAAGTGCGAGCGCTCTTTCCAACTGAGCCAACCGTTCGAGTGTTCGAGTTCGAGCCACTCTCAGGTTGTGGCTTGATCTACCTTTCTGCATTCTAAAAGTTCATCTAAATTTAGTTTTCAAATTTGATTTATGTGATAAATTTACAAACAGTATTACATGACATAAATAGGTTAAAAAAGTATACATCTATTTACCATTGACAGTTTTCGCATATAAGGGATATAAATGAGGGGTATCACTTTGAAATACAACAATTTGTTAAGTGTAATATGATTTACCTATGAAATAAATGTATTTGATTTGATTTGATTTAATGATCTCAGGTACAATGAATAGGTTGTCTTATTCTTCCTTCCATCTACAAACAACCTCAACAGAAAGCATGATAACTAATAAACTCCCACAAGGTCCCCCAGATATATTTACATCAATGCGCGCTGAATACTCCAAAGAATTGGATTCTAAAACTTTAATTTAAACTTCAGTGGATCTCTATTGTCGCCACTCCACTAACCTAAAATCTCTCACCATTTTGAATTAATGTCGGGAATGAAAACTTTTATACTCGAATATTTGTTACAAGTTTTGTGTAACTCCAAAGGCTCTCTGCGATTGCTATATATATGTAAGTGTAGTTGAGAGTTTTCTTTGTCTTCATAGGCTTCATCATGCTCGTTTTAATGTCACTACATGTGGTGATGTCGTGGAGTAGGTCATCCCCACCCTAAAATATGTTCGAGGGAGGCAATAGCTGGTCCATGCGTTATGCTCGTGAACGGGCGTTTCCTGTGAGCTCATGGTCGCTCAGAGGGCAATGGAGAGAGCTATGCTCGGGGTTTCCCTGCGAAATCAAATCAGAAATGAGGACATCCGTAGGAGAACCATAATCACCGACATAGGGCTATCTGGGCAGATGATTCCGAAACTGAAGTGGCAGTGGGCAGAGTACATAGTTCGACGGACAGATGGCCGGTGGTGCTATAAAGTCTTCGAATAGCGACCACGTACCGGAAGACGCATTGTTGGCAGGCCCAAGATGGACCGACGATCTGGTCAAGATCGCTCTTTGATCATTCTTTGGGGGAGGCCTTTGTCCAGTAGTGGACGTCTTTCGGCTGAAATGATGATGATAGCAAATCGGTAGCCATAATGGTAGCTCTACTGGTTTTGTAGTATTTCTATGGCCAGGGTCTCTGTCTCCAATAGACTAAGAGTCTCGATACTGAAAACGATACAATAATAGCGTTCGCAGTTTCTTCAGTCGATTCAGCAGCTCTAGCGGTAACGGACGTAGCTTGAACAAAAGAAGGAGACATTTCATTCAAAGGCTCTGTTGATTTAGACAGGACTAATTTGTTCTTTAAGTTACTGCTGTCAGTATGGGTTCTGTGGTTTCATAGTAAAACCATAAACTTAGTATACTACTGTAATAGACAAACATACTCCTCAGTACGGCGAGACTAAGTTAAAAATATTCATGTGGGCTAGTTTTACAGATGTGTTAGTGAAGTGTGTAGTATTTTGCTTTTGGTCAGTCTCTATGATAAATATTGATTAACGTCGTCATATTCGCGTATACAATATTTTATTATCTAACACATATTTTTTTAATTAATATAATTTTTGAAAATTGAGTGTTTATTGCGTATATAAAATGTAATATTTAGTATTTTGATGCATATGTTCTATGAAAATAAACATCACGAAAGTAGTATTGAAGAATAAGTATTTATCTTTGAAATAATTCTTTAGTTGGACTGGTGCTTTAAGTAACAACACAATCTAATACACATCACGACACCAATATAATTTTTTGAATATCCGTTAAAACACAGAACAATAACGGCCTAAAATTACAGAGCGGTCCAATTTGTCAGGAGACTAATGGACACTAAATTGTTTCAAAATGGTTTCATTGTCTTCATCTATTCCGTCTCTTATATACATATATATCGTACTACAATTATTGTATTCGATTGCCATCTTATTGGTGTCGGAAACACACTTCACAGTAAGAAGCTATTTTAGAATCCCAAATTATAAGTTGTACCACACAATGCACCCAGATGGCAAAGCTCATGGCAGCTCCGCCATTTTAATTAGAGACAAAATTAAGCACTACGCTACAAATTCGTACGGGTCGGAAGAGATACAAACTACTATAATAGTACTCTTTCCAAAGATAATCTCTTTTGCCCTGTGTTTTCCCGGGGCGTGAAAATAATAGCAACCCTATAGCAGATTTGTGAATGGAACAGAATAATATAGAAATCGCGATACTAAAATAGGTGTTGATCGTAGACGGGTGAAAATTTGAATGTATGTATTTTAAATGCTGAATCATAATAAAATAAAAATTGTCAAAAAAAATGTTTTGAGGTGGGTCACCTTTACCAATAAGGAATATGAAAATATCCTAATAGATGTTACCCGATATGTGCACAAATATTCATACGAATCGGTTAAGCCGTTTCGGAGGAGTTTGGTAACAAACACCGGGGACACGAGAATGTTATAAATTAGATCGACATATTTTATTACAAGAAAACGATATATTTAATACAATTTACATACTCAAACATACGTAAATACTTATAAACATACATGACTCGGAAACAAACATCCGTATACATATTTCGATTCGAACCAAGGACCTCTAGCTCAGCAGACAGGATCACTAACCACTGGGCTATTTGGGTCGTCATGTCTGTTTCAGTACGCGATTATTTAAATCTCAGGTCTACTGAACAACGTCAATTCAGCTAGACACGTCTATAATAGTTGCGTTCTAATCGCATAATCCGATAATCTTATCGTCACTTTTTAGGGTTCCTTGCGCATCGGTGATACTTATAATGTTATACAGGGAAGTAATTTAATAACGTTTTAGCTCAAATTGTGTTTAACTTAAAGGAGTGTGTCCACTACACTTTACCATACCATGACGGTGCTGTGAATGTGTTGGGTACATAAATACGACACGAATTACTATCTCAATATAACTAATTGACGAATCATATAGCCCATATCGATGGCTGAAAATAAATGATAAATTGAATGAATAAATTGTTGATTCCAAGATACCGACTACAAAAACTTAACGATTCTTTCAAGGGAAACTCTGTGCATTTCTATAACAAACTCCCATCAAAAGTGACAGAGCTATCAATTCGTCATTTCAAATCTTATATTAAAAAATAATTAATTAAGGAAGCCTATTATAGAATAGATGATTTTATAAATGCCAAAATAGCCTGGCCAGATGTCGCTCCATCTCGCAATGACAGCTTGACAATACCTTAGGTTCTTGTAAACCGGTGTAGAGCTATGACTAGTTTTTGTATAATATAGTGCAATAGTATAATTATGGATACAACTTTGTATTTTTGTCTTCTTCTTCTTAACGTGCCGTCTCCTTGCGAAGGTTGGCAATCATTAGGACAATTTCAACTTTCGACACAGCTGCTCTAAATAAAGATCTTGTGCTCTTCCCAAACCATTGGCGCATATTTTTAAGCCACGATATCCTTCTGCGGCCAGGCCTCCTCCTGCCTGCCACTTTCCCTTGCATGATTAGTTGAAGGAGTTCATATTTCTTGGCATTACGCATCACATGTCCAAAATATTCTAACTTTCGTTCCTTAATAGACGTAAGTATCTCTGTAGCCTTTCCCATTCTCTCTAACACGATGCTATTCCGTACGCGCTCTGTCCAAGAAATTCTCAGTATACGTCTCTACATCCACATCTCGAACGCTTCCAGTTTTTTTGTCATAACTTCTGTCAGCGTCCAAGCTTCTACGCCGTATAGGAGTACAGAAAAGACATAGCACCGCGCTATGCGTATACGAAGAGAGATGTTTAGGTTCCGGTCACAAAGTACTTTTTTCATTTTTGAAAAGGCGTTGCGTGCTTCCTCTATTCTGCATCGTATTTCGAGGCTGTGAGCTCCTGAGTCGTCAACCATTGTGCCTAGATATCTAGGCACAATGGTTCACAGGAGATCACAGCCTCGAAATACGATGGCAACCCTTTCAAGACTTTGACCATTGAGGGATAAAGAAGTGGTAAGCTCAGGTATACGGCTTATTACCATGTACTTCGTCTTTTTGGTGTTGATGTTAATACCATACTCAGCACTGACGGAAGCTACGAAGTTGACTAGTCTTTGAAGGCCCTCAAGACTGTCCGCGATTAATATCGTGTCGTCTGTATTTTTGTATATTAGAATAATTTATTTTGTGACGATTCAATGTGATCCTCGAGATTTTATTGAATAAAGATATTCTGATTCTGATTCTGATGGCCTCGAAATAGCTTCCCATGAAGTAGGTCTCAAAATAAACATGGTCAAGACGAAGGTCATATATAATGTCCATGTCGCATCTACTACCGTTAAACTTGGGAGTTGTACTCTCGAAATTGTTGATGAGTACGTCTAACTTTGACAAATATTCCAGTTAGACAAGTCCATTCACGAAAGAGGTCACTTTTCGAATCCAACTCGGATGGGCAGCGTTCGGGCAAATCTTCACGTCCCAAATACCACACAGACCACAGAGCGAAGCACAAAAATGCTTACATATTACTGCTTCACGGCAGAAAAAAGCGCCGTTGTGATACCCATAATAAAGCCGGCATCCTGTGCAAAGGAGCCGGTAAATGCTCTAAGTTGCCTCTTACGACACCTTTGGGCCTTCTCTATTATTTTTATGCCCCGGGGAAGCAAGGATAAATTATAGGTTATGCTTAGCATGGCGCTAGATAAAATATTATTATTATTATTAAATTTAGTAACCGTAGCATTCATGTATGATTATCTCCTGTTAAATACAAATTAAGTTTATTACTTCCAATATGTAGTAATTATTAACATTTATCACGGGGAGTGTTCCAAAAAGCTGTTTCACCAGATTCCTGCCGCCGAATTCATTCAATAAGGCCAAAATGACACTTATGAATGTCAAAGATTCTACCAACTCTTCGGAAGAGTTGAGCATTAATTAAAAAAAGTACAATGTATGTAAAATGATGCATCAAAATTACTCAAAAGTTTTGACTAACTTGTGTAAGTTTTACCAGTGGGAGGCTCCTTTGCACAGGATGCCGGCTAGATTATGGGTTCTACAACGGCGCCTATTTCTGCCGTGAAGCAGTAATGTGTAAGCATTACTGTGTTTCGGTCTGAAGGGCGCCGTAGCTAGTGAAATTACTGGGCAAATGAGACTTAACATCTTGTCTCAAGGTGACTAGCGCAGTTGTAGTGCCGCTCAGAATTTTTGGGGGTTTCAAGAATCCTGAGCGGCACTGCATTGTAATGGGCAGGGCTTATCAATTACCATCAGCTGAACGTCCTGCTCGTCTTGTGCCTTATTTTCATAAAAAATAAAAAAAAAAAAAAAAAAGTAAAAAATTGCACTAGACCATTTTTACAAACACACTACGAAATACAATGTCCTATCAATTAATTAAGAAATATAACACGTACTACGACGTATTCGAGAAGACAAACCTCATTAATTCCTTAGGGCGTGAACAAAGTTTTTACGACACTTGTCTGAGTCGAGTTAACGACACTCAGCTGACTCATTAACTCATTAGATGCTGCGTCGCTTGTTCTGTTTTGATTTACATTATAGATGTGCGGTTTGGTTTGATCATTTATCTACACCGATGCTTTAAATCCTCTATTAAAGATTCTGAAACAGTTAGCTTATTGCCAACATTAAAACACCCAATGTTCTAATAACCATTACTCCTTTGGATCACCCAAACGAGTGAAGTGTTGTAATGTTGTACTGAATTTCATAACAACACTCCTATTTTTTTTTTCAATCCCTTCATGCTCAAAGAGTTTGAACAGTCAGCCACATTCTTATTGGACGATGCGTGGTATCTGTATGAATTTCAAAAAAAAGAACGGCGCGCGTTCCACAATACCAGAACGTCGCGCGCCGTAAATAAAAGTAGGTTATTCGAATCCCCGCCATTTTTCTTCGATATTTTTATTGTTTTGTTTACAAAAAATGAGCGATTCATTTTAAACGCTGCAAAAGAACATAATATTCAAGCGAATTTTAATTATTGCACAACACAAACTGAAAATTACTACTCAAATAAATATTTTTTTCATTAATACTTACTTTATTTGTATATAATCAGTAATGGATGATATTAGGTTACTACTAGGACTAACTGTTTCAGAATCTTTTAGAGGATTCATATTACGGGTGTAGATAAAGTCTTGTATGCAACTGTTGATAATTAGTTATTAAAACACTCATGTGATACTATTATCACACTCGGCTTCGCCTCGTGATATATATCCACATTCGTGTTTTAATACCCCTTACTACACAACAGTTGCGTAAATAACTATTGTTTTATTACTAGCTGACCCGACAGACATTATAAGACTAAAATGGCTAAAATAAATCAAAGTGATAATCTAAAAAGAACTAAATAGCACAGCTATATATACAAATAAACAATAAAACCGTTTTTTTTTATATTGACACTATCTGCGCATCATAAGCTACGGCGCCCTTCAGATCGAAACGGGGCTGTTTCACTGCTAGTTTTGCTATCATTGTTCGGAGTTCGGAACAGTAGATATTTGCCGTTATTACTTGACCAGATCGGAGAAAGCTATAGTGAATAAACACCATGCTGAGACCACCAAACATATACCATTATTTTTTTATTGGTAAGCTTTGCTTTAGGACACTGTTGCGGCGTTCGACCTGGGGTCAGCTATTTCATTTTCACTTACGGTTATCGCAAAAGTATCCATTTTTCATCGCATGTAACTATTCGATCCATAATCCTTCATTTCTGTATCGATTGAACAAGGCAACACAAGTTTCAAAATGCGTTTCTTTCTGCAGATCAGTAAGATAATGAGGCAACAATTTTTCATATTTTTTCATTTTATTCATTTGACGCAAATGAATCAATATTGTTGGTAAGGTAACGTTAAACCCTGCCACTAATTCTTGGGTAATTTTGATCGGATTGGCTTCCATCATCTCTTTCAATTCATTGTTATTCACCTGTGTCTGATCGTGGGCGGTCTTCCACGTGGTTCGTTCTTCAACTTAAAGTTACCATGATAAAGGCGCATAATCCAAAATTGCACGGTGCGTTTATTAGCAGTCCCCTCTCCAAACGCAACATTGATATTGCGAGCTGTTTCTGCTGCGTCGGTACTCGTATTCAAAATTCGCTTGAATTTTCAAAGTATCTATCTTTTTTTTCTAAGCTGAATAAAAAAACACAACTGAAAGTCGATACTTAAATGTTGCACATTTTTTAAAAGATGAACTTCATAGATACCATCTGAAAAAAAATTCCCTCCAAAATCTCTAACCATGAAAGTTTGTAAATTATAGTTATGTAATGTCAATTTAATACTTTAAACCCTACTATCTTTTGATTGACACAAATTATGTATTGGTATTCCAAACTTAGCATTATAAAATATTAATACAAGCAGGAATAATATAATTTTGAATCCGGCCTAATGATTTTATTATGACTCTGCTGAGAAGAATCTGTAGAAAAGTTTGTAACAAAGCAGAAAATATAGGACGTCAGTAAATTATCGTTAAGCGAATATTAACCTACCCTCAGTTAAGATAAGGGAATGCTGATCGTTGTTACGGGACGAATATCCCGATTCCCGACATTACTGATAGAAGACATTTTGTTACCAGAGTTTTACGTAGTACGTAAAACTTATTCGTGTTTTTTTGTAGAGCTTAGTTTATTTATTAATGTATTAAAAGCTTTTTTACGACAATAAGGGACGAAACGAGCAGGACTTTCAGCTGATGGTAATTGATACGCCCTATCCATTACAAGGCAGATCTTTTTTTTTCTTTTGTATGAGAGGGGGCAAACGGGCAAGAAGCTCACGGGATGGGGAGAGGTGAGGCAACCGCCCATGGACATCCGCAACAACAGGTGTGTCACGAAATGCGTTGCCGGCCTTTAAGGTGGGAGTATGCTTTTTTCTTGAACGTCCCTAAGTCGTATGTGTTCGGGAAGAGCGCTGCCTGTAGTTGATTCCACAAAGTGGCTGTGCGATGCTCAGGATTCTTGAAATACGCTAAAATTCAGAGCGGCATTACAAAGTCGTTTGTCACCTTAAGACATAAGATGTTAAGCCTCATTTGCCCATTAGTAATTTCACTAGCTAGGGTGCCCTTCAGACCGAAAGAAGTAATGATCATTACTGCTTCACGGTAGAAATAGGCGACGTTGTGGAACCTATAATCTAGCCAGCAGCCTATGCAAAGGTGCCTGCCACTGGTAAAATGACTAGCTAATACTTACTACACTTCTTTGTAGATCAATGTTAAGGTACTTAGGGGGCGTCCCTTAATTACGTAAGGCATTTTAGGGAATTTTTTGACCCCTTCTTAGTGAGATATTGTAAAATTTCCTCAACTCCATACCCCAACCCCTATCTAACGCGAATCAAAATCTATGTTTTGGCTGTAAGCGTGTTGGATTATTGAGAAAAATAAAACAATAACACAACTTGTTCTATTATTTTTATTGAACACTAGCAAAGACTATTGTAATTTTAATTCACAAAAAGAATACATTTATTATAATTCAGTCCATGGAGACTCGTGCACATTTTACAGCATTTTCTGCTTGAAAAATAATTACGTGATACTTGCCAAGACCTACCAGTGAAATTTGGAAAGATTTATCTTGATCACCTCCCTTTAATAAGTCATAATCTATTCATAAATAAATATAAATACATGTTACAAACATGGACTAGTAAAAAAAAGAAGAACTCTACGCCGTAATATTAGCAAGTGAAGCACCCTTATGCTAGTGTATACCTATATACCGTATGCTTATACCAGTTACACAATTTTTTCTCCTCATATATCCACAAATACTTTTATGTTATTGTTTTACACTTTTTCACAATGTACGACGGCATTTTTAAAATATTTTTTTGAGACGCAAACTGATCTGTGTCAGACGATGACAATTCTCATAATGGCCGCCTATCGGCCTGTAGTAGTGTGTGTGTGTGCGTGCGTGGGGCTATGTATTTACACGTTAATCGGCTTGTTTTGGTGCTACACTGTTATGTTAGGTGACACGGAGTCCTTATTTCTTTACTAGTCCGTGGTTACAAATGAAATTTCCTTACAACTGGATCTGGGTTCTGTTTAGATACATAATCATTCCTACCATGCATTAAAATAAAGAAACATTAAGTATCAGATAATATCAGAATAGAAGTTGACAAACACAGCACTTAACAAACTTTTGATGATAAAACTTCTTTTCCGTGAATTCAATCAAGTTTTAATTAAATCGAAATGTAGATTCACAGTGTATATTTAGGGACACGAACGAATTTTGTACAAAAATTGTTACTAAACATTTCAAAACTTTCATGTTTCTGCTTCCGTTCCATCAGAAATAATCTAGATGATAACTTCTCTTCATTTTCGTGATTGTATAAATGTTCTAGCATTTTTTTTAATTTCCTAAAAGCAAACTTTTTTATGAAAATAAGGGACGATATCAGGAGGACGTTCAGCTGATCGTAATTGATACGCCCTTCCCATTACAATGCAGTGCCACTCAGGATTCTTGAAAAACCCAAAAATTCTGAGTGGCACTACAATTGCGCTCGTCACCTTGAGACACATAAGATCTTAAGTCTCATTTCCCCAGTAATTTCACTAGCTACGTCGCTCTTCAGACCGAAACATAGTAATGTTTACACATTACTACTTCACGGCAGAAATAGGCGCCGTTATGAAATTTTGAGTGCATATTGGGTAGGTCTGAGAATCGGACAACATCTATTTTTCATCCCCCTAAATGTTAAGGGTGGTCCACACGAATTTTTTTTTTAATTTCATTGAGAATTTTTTTTTAATTTGTTTGATTATGAGTCAGCATTAAAAAATACATACAACTTCAAATTATCACCCTTCTACGATCAACAGTTTCTTTTGTATCGCGATTTTAATATCGGCAATACAACGTTTGCTGGGCCAGTTAGTTATATATAATATCAGAAGTTTTCCGAATGTCAAGCAGCCTAGGAAATAAACGCGGGAAACGTTATACGTCCGAATAAACCAACCATAAGCAAAATGTATATTTGTAAACATTTTGCATATTCTTAGGTATAACCTTATACCAAGTTTATTTATAAGGACCTAAGAAGTTTGTTTTTAATATATTTGCCAATGTGTGTTTGTCCGATGTAAAAGGTATGACGGGTTCATTTTATCCCGACAAAATTTTTAAGAGTTCCCTAGGGAGCGCTATTTGAAAATAGCACAGGCTCTCGTTTCAAATTAAAACATAATATAAATACAACAAATGATATTTTGTCTAGTTCGAGAGATTCCGTTTCGATTCAAGCTCGGATGTAGCCCACTTCTGATTCTGGTGAAGCTGGGCGTGACGCCATTGTCTGTCGCAGCTGACCTCGGCTTACAGCGGCCCGAAGCTTACTGTTGCCAGATACCAAATATAAATTTAATGCAAATGTTCTATACCTATTTTTAAATAATATATTCTAGGACAAAAGATCAAAAGGGGTTTTTTTTGGGTCCCGTAGCCAAATGCCAAAAAACGGAACCCTTATAGATTCGTCATGTCTGTCTGTCTGTCGGTGTATGTCTCTGCCACTTTTTTCCAAAACTATAAGAACGATACTGTTGAAACTTGGTAAGTAGATGTATTCTGTGGAACCGGATTAACATTTTCACACAAAAATAGAAACAAAAACCATTAATTTTGGGGGTTCCCCAAACTTAGAACTGAAACTCAAAAATTTGGCGTTGGATGTATGATGGCTATGGATCAGTCTTCAAAAATGATATTGAGGTTTCACATATTATTTGTTTCTAAACTCAATAGTTTACCCGAGAGACACTCTCAAAGGGCTAAAATAAGAGAATGATAAAACTAAAAAAAATATCATGTACAATACCATGAAAACTTCAAAAGGTTTGAACGAAATCTAGTAAGTAGTTTTTTTAAATACTTATAAATGATGAGAGCTCATTTTCCATTTAAATAATTTAATATCATTTTCCTTTCTATATAACTTTAATATTATGTAACTTGCTGCTACGGAACCCTTCATGGGCGAGTCCGACTAGCACTTGGCAGCTTTTTTACAACAAATGTTAATACCACCGTTCTAAAAATTCGCAAACAACATAAATAATTAACTGTCGAATTAAATAGAACAATTTGCTAAGCTTCTAAGAATAGATTACGAATAACACAGTGGCTAATATTCGAACAGTAATCGGGCAGAGAAATGCTCTAACTCGTCAACAGTTGCAGCGGAAGTGTGTCGACGCCTTTCATTTTTTTTTTGCGCCCATACAAAGGCAGAGGGCTACCCTCCGGGATAACGACGGAGGTGGAATGCTCATGCATACCAACGCAGCCTAAGTCTGCGTTAGTTATGTGGGACTCACGTTAAACCTAAGTGCCTACCGACTTAACAGCACCTGAGGTAGGCTTTGGGCAAGTGCCCTCTAAGCCTTCGTCGAAGGCAACCTTCTCTTGGGGAGAAGAGAGGCGCAAGCGGCACTCCCTATGGAGTATCCGCTGGGATTTGTATCGTAGCTAGAGAGATGGGAGACATCGCCTTTTATGTACATCTTCACCATGTCCACCTGTCAATGTCAACAATATTTAATGTAAGAGCTGTTTAACCTGATTCCTGCGGCAGAATTCCATCTTCGCACGACACGCCACAAGTTAGTATATCATCCCCACCACCTGGATGTGTGGCGGTCCTCCACAGTGCGGTATTCAAAGAGCCTTCTTCCACGTACTACAAAGCTGTGGAATGAGTTTCCTTGTGCGGTGTTTCCGGGACAATACGACATTGGTACCTTCAAAAAAAGCGCCACTCAGCTTCCTTAAAGGCCGGCAACGCTCCTGTGACTCATCTGGTGTTGCAAGAGAATGTGGGCGGCCGTTATCATTTAACACCAGTTGACCCGTACGCTCGTTTGTCCTCCTTTTCCATAAAAAAACACACCCCTCTGAGTAAACTTTTGTTTCAAAATGAAGCTCTTCCCATTCCTGTGATCCTGGTAATGTGTATTCCGTACGCAAGTATTCCGACAATCTTTTCCCACGCCAATTCGCCATGTGCCGGATAAAATTCTAAGGTCCTTCAAAGTTTCATGATATTATATTATTATTAGAGCATATATATTAAATAGAACTACCGCTATCCTATCAAGTAATTTCTATACCACCCGTTCTGTAAGGTTTGGTAAAACACAAAAAGGCTAATTTAAAACGCAAAAAAAATGTAAATGAGATACCAAGTATTGAATAAGCACACTTTATGAACTGTAGCGGTAATTAAGTATCAAAATTTATTGCGTCGTATATTTTTATGGGCGTTATAAAACCGGAAATGACGAGTTTCATTCATTGGGGAGACTTATTTGCTCGGATCCATTCAAATGTTTATTTGCGGTTGCGGATTGTCTGACATTCGAGAATTCGTTATGGGTTACAATCATGCACTTACAGTAACAAATTTGTTAAAAAAAAATATTGAAGTAGCCGTTACTTTGCGGAAATCCATAATTATACAAATGATTTAAGTTTTATTTAGTGTTAATTCCGCCAATATTTGTTTTTAAACAATTCGACACGTGTTTCGCCTCTACACGAGGCATCCTTAGGACGTGTTGTCTCGCCAAAATCTCGTCTCTGAGTCTCGTGCCAGAAGTTTCGCAGTTTTTGAAGTTGGTTTTTTATAACATAATTTTATCAGACAACTTACTTGCGATATATTTTTATCATATATCCTATACTTCAGTGGAGCGATAATAAAACAGATCCAACAAATGTGTGTCTCTGGTTCCAAATGAGAACTATCGTCTAATTGCTATGGAATAATACCATATCCATTTTAATACTTAAAAAAATGGCAATTATAAAGTGGTAATGTAAAAGCTATTTACACAAATACCATATCATATATATAGATATCAAATACATCATATTAATCCTTATCATTTTATAACGAAAGAACAACGTCGGTCGGGTCAACTAGTTAAAGATAAAACAAAGTTTTTTGTTATATATAAGTTATGAAATATTTAATATGACATTTTTAGAAAGAAACGTAATGTAGAATCACTAACAATCCGAAATTATGTGTACATTTTTAAAATTAAAATTCACAAAGTATAACTTTCATACAAGAAAATTCATAAGGTCGTGAATAATAAGATGAGCTTCCGATGACTGGCTTGTGTGCTAGCTTCCTGTTGTGTGGACCTTGGCTTGTATTTCCTACGTCTTTCTGCTGCCCTAGTAACGCGGCTGCTTACAATATGCGGCTTTGAATATCACTCGCCGGTTCGCACGCTACTGGGAGCAGCTTGAACGACTTAAGTTTTACACTTCTTATGAACGCGTGCTATCCTGGTACGTAAATGTTTAGAAACACGTGACTTTCCCACGGTATTAGATTTTATCTTCACAGGCTTTTAGGAGGCGCGTATGTTGAATTTGAAATGTGTGATTGTGAATTTCGATTTTGAGAAATATTTGTATAAGTAGGTAAAAAATTGGTAAAATTATATGAAAGCCTTATAAGGTTCAAACTTAAAAATAAAATGAATTATGTTCGAATTTCGACCTCAGGGCAATCACTTGTTAAAAAAATTGTTTATATTACTTTCCTAAATTATGCTTTGACTCAACCAATTAACGATATGTTATTCCACTGGGTCAACAAAAAAAAATACGACATATCTCCACACTTTTTATTTTCCATAATAATAAATACAATATTTGGAAGGACCTACCTCACTTCTTGCCGTTTTGGAATTTGAAATACAAATCAACGCGCGATGCTAATGTCGGGGTGTTATCTTAATATTTATATAAATCCAGTGTCCTGATTGGTTTGTTTCCAGTGAACTCCTAAAATAAATAATATAAATATATTTATTTGCAAAAAATATAGTATACAATGTTGTTAAAATATTATAATAATGAGCTTATATGTTTTGCTTGCACTATTCCTAGCATTGAAATATTTAACTACAATGAATAATATCAGAGTTTCGTTTCCATAAATTCCTTAACACTATAAAAATTAGCATTTAGCCAACTATATAGCTCATTCTTAAATAATCAAGAATTTAAATTTTTAAAAGGATTTTAATGAGGATTACTTCATGGCGTGCAGTTTAGTCCAACTTGAGAAATAGGATAGTTTTTATTTCGATTTGGGACCCATCATTATTTTTACTTCCAATATTTCTTTTGGATTTAATATGAGATAATTTA
>CATIXQ010000013.1:4031810-4071232 GCA_949711755.1 Leptidea juvernica | reverse complement strand
AAAAAAACTAATCAAAAGAAATGCCATGTGACTTTCTAAACAGCCACTGTGAACTTAGCGCAAACTTCTTTGAGCGGAATAAGCCGCAACAATTACGCGGTAAGTTCCATATTTGAAATTTAAAAAGTCTACATAAATTGGCGGGATACTAATCTGTGCTTAGATAAACAACTAATTTTATTTTCCTCATATTTGAAATGAAAAGTAGAGTGTTTAACTCGGGTAAAAGTATAATTCCTACTCGGACTATCTGCTGCGCTCGGGCGTCTATATACCTCGGGAATTGATTCTTTCGACCCTCGTAACAATCTACTATTTATCAAAAAAAAAGAAGCCCGCTTTGTTTCTTGCACTTGTTCTTCTCAGGACTGAGGGATACTTTCTCGAATGGGTGGTAGTTTTTTTTTAAATAAGTGATATCATATCCTATTTTAAATAAAAATATTTGTATTTGGATTTGATAGCTAAGCAGGAATTACTTCAGGGTTTATACATTTTACAGTCACTAATTAACAACAAAAGTTATTGAAGTCTTTTTACGCTTTCCCTGAGTCATGAAATGGTTTCATTTTTAGGATTGCGATAATATGGTAAGACACAAGACTCTGAGTCTCGTGCCGGATGCCTCGTGTCTCTACACCTAAACACGTGTCGAATTGTTTAAAGACAAATATTGGCGGAATTAACACTGAAGAAAACTCAAATCATTTATATAATTATGGATTTCCGCAAAGTAACGCCTACTTCAATATATATGTTAGTAGTTGTTTTTTTTGTTTCGATAAATCGATGTAAATGTAAATCTTGATATAAAAGAGTGGCAATGAGTTTCTTGCTACTTCTTCGCATTAGCTCAACCCTTTACGAAGTAGCGGTAGATTTAATAAGAAAAATATAATTTTGACATTCTTAAGCGTCATTTCCGTGACCTACATGAATAGAGTGATTTTGATTTGATTTGATTTCCGAGTCAAGGATGTTTATATATATTTCAGTATGTTTAAGTATGTATATCGTACTAGCTGACCTGACAGACGTTGTTCTGTTCATAATAAAAAAAAACTCTAATAGAATTCTATTAAACGTATTTCTCAACGATCCATATATTATTAACGCCCCCGCAAAACCCTTTTGTGGGTGGAATTTCGTAAAATCCGTTCTTAGCTGACCTTTACTCAACGAAAGGAATATTTCTACCAAATTTCAAGTCTTTGGGCTTTATGGTGCCGGATATATCATGATGAGTCACTACATAGGTGGAAATCTCTTAAATATATTTATTAAATATATCGTTGTGTTGTACCCAAGTACAGTCTATGCCTAGTTTGGGGCAAAATAATTTGTGAACATTTCTCTCACTATTGTAATTACCATTATTATATTTTCAAATTTTATTTGTGTATTAATCCTAGAAGTGAGGGTTATCACTTTAAAAACATAACATATTGTTTAGATTTACAAGAGCGACATCTCAAGTCAATTTCCTAATATGCAAATATTGGGGTTGACCAGGTTATCAACTGTAAAGTATAGATCCTGTAGATGAAGCCACAACCTGAGAGTTGAACAAAGCAAACAGAATTTTATAACGAGGCGGTACTCGAACGGTTAGCTCAGTTGGTTAGAGCACCGGCACGGAACGCTGAAGGTCATGGGTTCGAATCCAGCATCGTTCATAAAAAAATTATTTGTGTATTAATCCTAGAAGTGAGGGTTATCACTTTGAAAACATAATATATTGTTTACTATTATTATTTCAATAAAATTTTTGAGATACAACTTAAATTCCTATCGAATATTTGTTGTTCAAGTGTACAAGATTAGCATTAAAGAAAATATATAATACTCCCGCGGATAGATTCATCTAATATATATAATTAATATCTCACGTGGTTTTTTTATTAACTTACAATTTTCTATGATTTTTTGGCATCAAATAGATTGTAATTATAATAATTTGTAAAATATGAAGCTGTAAATATTAATTTGAAGGGATGGCAACGAGTTTCTTGTCTTTTCTTCTCATTAAATAAAACCTTTTCCGGAATACTAAAATGTACAAATTGTTTACATTAATAAGTGTCTTTTATTCGTCATGAATTAATAAACTGAATTTGATTTGATTTAGTAATAGGATGAAATCTTATCATTTTGTCATAGACACTGGTTCTTACCTAGCACTAGAAATAAGGGATTGCTTGTAACTAATTCTAGTAGGCTTCATAAGATACCTAATAGCTTTAAGGGTTATTGTAAGTATACACTTCTATAATAAAGTCCCAGCCACTGTTCAGGCATTATCTATAAATAAATTTAAATGTTTTATAAAAAAATGGCTCTGTCGTAAGTCGATAGAAATGACTGTACAATATTGTATTTTTTTATTGAAAAGAACGCAAAAAAAGAATGCTGGGAGAGTTTCTTGCGCCGCTTCTTCTCTCTCAGAGCGCCATTTGTTTCCGAAGCGGTAGTAGTATCTAGTAGTTACTAGAAATGACATCAAAAAGAATTCTAAAGCAATCAATTTTGAGAAAATAAATGTCTTTGATGCCTTTTACCAGAATAAGCAGAAAGCAATTCCGGCTGTCCTTCGTCGCGTGAAGTTCACCGAATCCGATGAATCATAAAACATTCGACGAACAAAAGTGGACAATACATCGTGCAATCGTGGACAGTGGCTGCACACACGAGCAACTAACAATCACAGTGCATTGTTTGCTGCAGTTGACCAAGCCGCCATTGTGCGCGGGCCATTGTCAGAAGTTGCTAGTGACGTTTCAAATTTTATCTATGACAGAGTGACAGTTTCTAGATTATCTCGTCATTATAAATAAATAGTCGTAGAATGAATGGGACCAGCACATTTCGTAATGGACAGACCGCTTGTTGCATCCTTAAAGCACGGACGAGTAAAAAAGAAGGACTCCACGCCGTGATATTAGCAAGTGAAGCACCGTTATGCTAGTGTGTTTTACACTTTTACACAACGCACGACGGCATTTTCAAAATATTTTATTGAGACGCAAACTGATCTGTCACAGACGATGACAATTCTCATAATGGCCGCCTATCGGCCTGTAGTAGTGTAAGTGTGTGCGTGGGGCTATGTATTTACACGTTAATCGGCTTGTTTTGGTGCTACACTGTTATGTAAGGTGACACGGCGTCCTTATTTTTTTACTAGTCCGTGCTTGCACCAACCGGGATTCGAACCCGGGACCTCTAGCTTAGTAGGTAGGATCGCTAACCACTCGGCTATACAGCTCGTCAATGTTTATGTTTTATCACTTCTACTTTTTATTTAACTTGCACAAGTAAGTCAAAACGTTTGAATAATTTTGTTGCATAAGTTTACATACATTGTATAAAATATTACGGCAGTGAGTTTCATGCCGCTTCTTCTCATTAAAGTTCAACTTTTCCGAAGTGCTGGTAAAATCTATGACATACCTACATAAGTGTGATATTGAACTAAGTGAATAAATGGTTTTTCTTTCTATCTTTAAAATTAATTCGAAAAGAGTTATTCATTTCTCCGCAAGTTGCAGGAGGCATCCTTTAAGTGTGTATGTTTCATTATATCAAATGCTATCTTTGATTGTCAAAATGAAAAAGAAAGTGACGGTATTATATTATACTTAGAAGGTAGTAATTTATCTCTATCTGTAGATAGTGTATTGGGAACGGCCGTAAAGCCATCGGAAATGTAATCTTATTTGATTAGTTAAATTAGAAACAAAAACGTATTCCTGAATGATAATCCTTTATATTAGGATACACTTCAACAACCGTTCCTTGTGTGTAATAGGCAAGACGGTGCGAGGTCAGGATCATATCATACATCAAGCAATTATATGGTGTAAAAGAATAAAATATCTAACATATTTAAAATGATAAGAATTAATATCATAATATTTGGGAAAATTTATTGAAGTAGGCGTTACTTTGCGGAAATCCATAATTATACAAATGATTTAAGTGTTTTTAAACAATTCGACACGTGTTTCGCCTCTACACGAGGCATCCTCAGGACGCACGTGTCTCGCCAAAATCTGGCACGAGACTAAGATATAACACTAAAGAAAACTTAAATCATTTGTATAATCATAATATTTGTGTAAAAAAGCATAAACAGCTTTTACATTACCAATTTTTTTAAGTATTAAAATGGAAATTGTATATTATCCTTAAAAGATAGACATATGCCATTCCGGACTTTTTTGTAGACCTATATAAGATATAAAATTCCACAATACATTATTTTGTTATATCTCAAAGGGCTTAGACAGCCTTTTCGTTGAATGAGCCCAGATGGCTAGTTTTTCCGACACCTCCAACAGATATCGTTCATGTGTACATAAACGTAGACAAAAACATAACAAATTATATACTAAAACCTTCCTCGAGAAACACGCTATCCACTGCTAAAAATCAGTGCAGTAGTTTCTGAGTTTATTGCGAACAGACAGACAGACAGACGCGGCGGAGGACTTTGCTTTATAATTTATTTATTTATTTATTTATTGGTCTACCAGCGATTTTACATAAAAATATTTCTTAAACAATTAACAATTTAAATTACATGTGCAGGGTTTGCAAAATCATTTAAAGGTAAACACTACATGCTAATTTCGCTTATCGATACATTATTACAAATCTAAAAGTGAGTTAAAAACTAAAACCGGTGAAAAAAAAAATATGAAAAATTTGACAGTCTGCAATAATCAATTGAGAATTGTTTAACAGATAGTTAGAAACAAATAATAAGCGTTTTAATTACATACAACTAAGTATAACAAAAATCTAAATCTAAGCTAAGAAATTATATAATAAAATAAAATACACTAATCTTTAATTAAAATATATAACCTATGTTATAACTAACAGAGCAAAGTAATCTATCACACTCATAACTGGCTGGCTAGATTGCTGATAACTAATTTACGAATAGTGTTAGGGGAATCAATATTTATATCAATTAATGAACTGAATGTATTATATACTTTACACAAGCGAGGGATAGTGCAGATAATAAATAATGATTTACTTATTTCGTAAGTAATATTGCAAATAGTAATTATTTGGTATTATAATGGAAAACTATTACCTTTTTAAAAGGCATAAAATCCATTTATTTTCTCAAAATTGATTCCTTTAGAATTCTATTGATGTCATATCTAATATACTAGATACTACTACCGCTTCCGAAACAATGGCGCTCTGAGAGAGAAGAAGCGGCGCAAGAAACTCTCCCAGCATTCTTTTTTGCGCTCTTTTCAATATACATATACAATATTGTACAGTCATTTCTATCGCTATAAAATAATCATAATCTAGTCCCAGGCTAGTCCGATCACTTAGATATTCAGCTGTAGAGTAATAGGATTTACGACAGAGCCATTTTTTTCATAAAACATTTAAATTTATTTATAGATAATGCCTGAACAGTGGCTGGGACTTTATTATAGAAATGTATACATTTACCCTTAAAGCTATTATGTATCTTATGAAGCCTACTAGAATTAGTTACAAACGATCCCTTATTTCTAGTGTTATAATAAAATCATTTTTTCACATTGCACCCCGAATTCTGAAACTCTTCATTTTCTTCTTTTTCTTTTAAGAACTTGATGAATAAGTATAATAATCCAGGCAACTTTTCGCATCCTTCCCACGTCATTGAGCCTGGTTGTACGTTTAATTAATTCTAATTATGCGCATATTCTATCGCCTCCCTTGAGATATATTAGCTGACCCGACAGACGTTGTTCTGTACTTAATAAATAAAATACTGTTTTTTATGAATTTGTCAATAATATTTCATAATATCAAGAATTATTTCGTAAATATGTTCCATGTTGTTATGATGAAATAGTTTTACAGCAGAACCACAGTAGACATATTGTGCCTACTGTGGCAGAACTGTCAAACCGTGCGTCAATAATTCTCTCACAGAAAAACAAATATTGGAAATAAAAATAATTATGGATCCCAAATCGAAATAAAAACTATCCTATCTCTCAAGTTGGACTTAACTGCACTCCATCATGTTATCCCCATTTAAATCCGTTCATTAGTTTAGGGCTCCATCGCGGACGCACAACATGACACGTAATTTATATATATTAAGGTTAGTAATATTATATGTTTTAACAAATCTCGTAGCACGGTGGCTTGAATTAATTATTATTGAAAACTTGGCAAGAGTTGGGTGTTACTTACGAAAAAAGGGTTTGTAACTTAATCAAAGGTTATTAATGATTACAATGAATACTTCTTTAAATTTATTATATTATTTACTACTATCCGGGGGCTAACATGCCAACGAAAATGAACACTTAAAGCATTAGAAGTACGGACATTTTTTTTTAGTTTTTATACAAATTATGAAACCAAGTAATATTGGTTTAGTTTAGCATCATAGGCTGTGCAAGCATGCTATAAAATGTCACACTGTGGTAAAGATATAAATACTCATACTATTATATACAATTTAATTTGTAACATAAATTTATGAACGATGCGGGACTCCAGCCCGGGTTCCGTCCGAGCGCTCTTACTAACTGAGCCAACCATTCGAGTTCAGAAGTGAGAGATAGCACTTTAAGAATAACAAATTGTCATGATATTTTACTCTCCCGATATTAGTTTCACCTTAAGATTAGCTGAACTCTTAGTGTCAAACAGTTTGTTTCCAGTGATCTCTTAAACTAATGAACGGATTTTAATGGGGACTACACCATGGAGTACAAATTAGTCAAAGTAATTATTTTTATTTCCAATATTTGTTTTGGATGGACATATTTTCTATGAGATAATTTATTGACGCACGGTTTGTCAGTTCTGCTGTGAAACAATTTCATTATAACAACAGGGAGCATATTTTACGAAATAATTCTTGATGTTATGGAATATAATTGACAGATTTATAAATAACAGTATTTTATTTATTATGTACAGAATAATGTCTTTCGGGTCAGCTATTTTATTATATACTAGCTGACCCGACAGACGTTGTTCTGTATATAATAAATAAAATAATGTATGAATTTGTCAATAATATATCATATCATCAAAAATTACTTCGTAAAATATGCACCCTGCTGTCGAAAGGAAATTGTTTCACAGCAGAACTGTAAAACCGTGCGTCAATAAATTCTCTAATAGAAATTATGTATGGACACATCAAAGGAAAAACAAATTTGTTGTTTTTATTTAATTTAGCAGCGTTTTCCTATTTATTCGCCTTTTAAACCTTCTATGGACTTATAATAATTCAAGACCAAAATTAGCCAAATCGGTGCAGCCGTTCTCGAGTTTTAGCGAGACTAACGAACAGCAATTCATTTATATATATATATAGATTTTATTAAGATTTAAATTTGTTTACAATGTTTGACTAGTACAAGTGTATGTAAATACTCAAGTGCTGAACATATATCATTGTTGCGTTTCGTTTATTCGAATGATTTCTGTGTTATAACAGCACAACTTAAATTGAAAACGTTTTCTGTGCATTTATAAGCTAACTGCGTACGCATAAAACAATCCCGGGACCTTTTAAATTATAATTTAACGTCTAGATATCCGCAGTCTTTGTAGATATCCGTAAATCTTAAGTAGAAATTTAATCTCAAACATTTTTCTAACTTACCGGGATAATGGCTAAGGTAAGATTAATAGGCCTCTGAATTGTGAGGCTTTTAAATAGTGGATAGAATGTGTCGTCCATTTAGTATTATATATTTAAAATTCTTTCATAATAAAAGGCATAAAAGGCATGAAAGGCATTTATTTTCTCAAAATTGATTCCTTTAGTATTCTTTTTGATGTCATTTCTAATAACTACTAGATACTACTACCGCATCGGAAACAAATGGCGCTCTGAGAGAGAAGAAGCGGAGCAAGAAACTCTCCCAGTATTTTTTTTTTGCGCCTTTTACAATAAAAATATACAATATTGTACAATCATTTCTATCGGTATAAAATAATCACAATCTAGTCCCAGGCTGTCCGATCATTTAGATATTCAGCAGTGGAGTAATAGGATTTATGACAGAGCCATTTTTTTATAAAACATTTAAATTTATTTATAGGTAATGCCTGAACAGGGCTGGGACTTTATTATAGAAGTGTATACATTTACCCTTAAAGCTATTATACATAGTAATAGCTTTACATAAATAACAGTAATAAAATCAACAAGTAATCACAAAATCAAAAAGGCTCAAACTCTCCAATCTTTCAAAACGATGTTCCATAGTTTTTATTTATCACTGAAACAAATTTATTAGTTATTTTCTTGGTATTTTTACTGTATGTATATGTTTTAATTATAATATTTATTAATTTACCAGTGGGAGGCTCCTTAGTTTTTTACTGTATGTATATGTTTTAATTATAATATTTATTAATTTACCAGTGGGAGGCTCCTTAGTGCCTATTTCTGCTGTGAAGCAGTAATGTGTAAGAATTATTGTGTTTCGGAGTGAAGGTAGCCGTAGCTAGTGAAATTACTGGGCAAATGAGACTAAACATCTTATGTCTAAGGGGGTGTCAAATACCATCACTGAAGGTCCTGCTTGTCTCGTCCGTTATTTAAAAAAAAATATATTTGTGTTTCGGGTTTGAAGTGTGCTATACCTAGTGAAATTACTGATCTAATATGACTTAACAGCGGCTTAGACTCTTAAAAGAGAGATCTACATCAATAGAGTTCACAAAAAAATACATAATTTCCGTACTTATTAGATTTGGTCCAATGAGTGGCGTAGTGCTGCTACGAAATGCTACGAATCGTTGAACTTGTAACGCAATGCTACGTGTTTTCTAATCAATTTCATTATTGTTCCGCATAGTATAATTCAAGCCAGGTCACGTTCAAATAATTTTATGATGCAAGTTGATAATACGAGCTTTTTCAAACTGTATATACTGCAGAGTAAAATATGCTTACAATCTAGATTTGCTATAAGTTCTGTAACAAATAAAATGCATTTACTTTTTTATGACGTCATGTAATCTAAATTAAACTTGTACGATTAAATTTTTTATTTTCTTTTTATGGAAAAAGGACGACCAACGAGCATAACTGGTGTTAAGTTATCACTGCAACCTACATTCCCTTGCAACACCAGAGGAATCACAGGAGCGCTGCCGGCCCTTAATGAAGGTGTACGCGCTTTTTTTGTAGGTACCCATGTTGTATTGTCCTGAAAACGCAGTACAAGGCAACTCATTGCACAGCTTTGATGTATGTGGAAGAAAGCTCCTTGAAAACTGCTCTGTGGAGGACCGCCACACATCCAGACGGTGGGGATAACCTCTTAATTATGGGGGCCAATGAAGTATTGCCGTGCTCTATTTATCGGACGCGAACTGTCTCCATAGAATTTGATGAAATGAAAGCTATAAAAATCAATTCAACAAGACCTTTACACCAGTCAAGTTGTACCGCTTCAACGGCTTTATTGAAATTCATTCAAATAATAGACTCAAATAAAAATAAATCAATTCAAAATCACTAAATTAGAGCCTGTAGATGAAGCCACAACCTGAGAGTTGAACAAAGCAAACGGAATTTTATAACGAGGCCGTACTCGAACGGTTAGCTCAGTTGGTTAGAGCACCGGCACGGAACGCCGGAGGTCGTGGGTTCGAATCCCACATCGTTCATAAAATTTTGTTTTTCAAATTTTATTTGTGTATTAATCCTAGAAGTGAGGGTTATCACCTTAAAAACATAACATATTGTTTAGATTTATTCATATAATAGACTCAAATAAAAATAAATCAATTCAAAATTACTAACTTTGTCTTTAATCTCTCTGGTCGCGAATCTATTTCTTTACGACCCGTTTCCATAAAAACTTTAGTAAGTCCTTATTCTAGATATTTTTAAGCGACTCGATGTCGGCGTGTTTTGCAGCACACCGAGTCTATTAAATCTGACCACAAACGTTAGTCAACGTTTTAGATCTTGACTTTTAAACCATTCTTTAAATCATGATTGGTTAATGATTCAGAAAAACTCCGTAGGTACTGTACCCACCATAGGCTTTAAAAAAATTAAATTATTAATATTATTATTATTCATTATTTTGTTTTTAATTGTGATTATGACATATCTAAAATTTTAAACTGTCATTTTATCTGTAATTTAAACAATATCAAATTAAACTCAACAGTGTTATGTAATTTAATTTAAGTTAGGATTGTTTGTATATCTATGGGTAATGCCTAAAAATAAATGATTAATTATTATTATTATTATTATTATAGGCAGTAAAGTTCATGTAAACGAGCGCTACCTTCTTAACAACATAACCTAACCTAAGATTCTTTAAAATTTGTTTTTCTCTGAATCTGGGATTCTAACCAGAAAAATATTTTTGTTAATGATAAAAGAATTATTACACAAGTTAGATCTTATCATAGGTATCAGAGTTTCAATTCAACACTGTATTTTATTTAAGATAAGTTAATTTTTAAGACGTAGTACATATATATTTAAGTGTTGTGAACCTCTGTTTATGTGAAATAAAGTTGATTATTAATATTATTAAGATTTACTTTATGCTAACAGTTATCGAGACCCAAAAATGCCACTGCTGGTCATACTCCTTTGAGTTTAAAAAACTAAAAATTTCAAACTAGTTATACTTATGTAAACACTATATTATTAATTGGATGATTAAAACCTTTACACTTGATTAAAGATGCGTGATTTCTACTGTCTGTCCAAATATTCGATAGTTTAAAGAACTTCATAAGGTACAAAGCTAATAAGATTTTTTTTAATTCATGTACTCAGATATAACTCTCTGGTCTTCAACTTTATAAATAGAAATCAAAGTTTGTATGTTTGTTACCTATCATTTCTGACACCATTGATCAGATTGTGGTGAAACTTTGAGTGTTGTGGGGACGCTGGAAACGGCTTCATACCCGAAAAAAACCGTAAACTGTTAAAAAATTTTTTCGACTCTTATTTCTTTTCATTTATTTAAACTTATCTTGGCAATGAAAGCAATCTGGGATCTAGATATAAATAAAATCCAATGTTTATTTCTTGATTCCATATGCGTTACAAAGTTATTAATCAAATAGTGATGAAACTTTGAAAGGGTGTTCTGTTAAGACCCGCGACGGTTCATGGCCCAAAACTGTTTGTGTATAAACTTCCATCATTTGGGCTTCCTGAGAGCTTATGCAAGTGGACCACCAGCTTCCTCACTGGGCGCAGCATACAAGTCGTTGTCGACGGTTTTTGCTTGAATCCCAAGCCCGTGAACGCTGGAGTGCCCCAAGGCTGTGTGCTATCTCCCACGCTGTTTCTTCTGCATATCAATGATATGTTGGACACCTCCAACACGCATTGCTATGCAGACGACAGCACCGGTGATGCCGTATACACGGGCCATGCAGGTCTCTCTCGGGAAAACGTCGACCAGTGCCGGGAGAAACTTGTGTCTTCTATCGAGTCCTTTCTCGAGAAGGTCGCCGAATGGGGTAAATTTAACCTTGTCCAATTTAACCCCCAGAAGACTCAAGTTTGCGCGTTTACCACTAAAAAAACCCCATTTGTCGTATCACCGCTCTTCGATAACACTTCCCTTAAAGCATCGCCTAGTATCGGAATACTGGGTCTCGAAATCTCGAGCGATTGCCAATTCCGTGGCCATCTGGAGGGCAAAGCCAAATTGGCTTCGAAGAAGCTGGGCGTCATCAATAGAGCACGGCAATACTTCAAGCCGGCCCATATTCTAGCGCTCTACAAAGCGCAGGTCCAGCCACACATAGAGTATTGCTGTCATCTCTGGTCTGGCGCACCCCAGTATCAGCTCGATCCATTCGACCGCGTTCAACGCGGAGCAGCTCAAATTGTCGGGGATCCAGTGCTCTGTGAACGGCTGGATCACTTGGCGTTGCGTAGAGACGTCGCTTCATTGTGTGTCTTCTACCGCATTTATTACGGGGAGTGTTTCGAAGAGCTGTTCAACCTGATTCCTGCTGCCGAATTCCACCTTCACACGACACGCCACAAATTAGGATATCATCCCCACCATCTGGATGTGTGGTGGTGCTCCACAATGCGGTTTTCAAGGAGCTTTCTTCCACGTACTACAAAGCTGTGGAATGAGCTTCCTTTTGCGGTGTTTCCGGGACGATACGACATGGGTACCTTCAAAAAAAGCGCGTACACTTTCCTTAAAGGCCGGCAACGCTCTTGTGATTCCTCTGGTGTTGCAAGAGAATGTGGGCGGCGGTGATCACTTAACACCAGGTGATCCGTACGCTCTTTTGTCCTCCTATTCCATAAAAAAAAAATGAAACAATTTTTCGACCAATTATTTTTTTATGCATTACGTGGCATAAGTTTTATAGTATAATTTAGAAGTACGTTAAATATAAAGCAAATTGGTTTGATGATACTAACAACTACGATTTAGTAGGTTAAACTTCCGCTTCTTAAACTAGGACATATATCGAAAGCGAAAAACAAACGGAAAATACTTCGCGTTTGTTGCAAAGGAGATTCTGTACAAAAGCTTTTCTTTGTAATGCATTACGGGAGAGTAGAATCCTGTCCCGAAAGATATTATATACCTACGAGAAGGAATCGTCCACATGACAATAAATACTCAGATAGAACGCGTCATTTGTTGACTTCTTAGCGCCGATTTCACCAGTCAAGTATAACGCGATTAGAACACTTTAAACTAAGCTTACGCCTGTAAACGAGCTTACAGATCGAATTTCACCAATACAAACTAAACACAGTTATAGCCTAAACGCGTTTAAATGACCTCCGAATTTTGGACGTTCAACATATTTCATCTCGTTCAAGAGCTGTCACTATCATTATCGCAATAGAAAAACTGACATACAACAATTTTTATTTTGTTCATATTTATCGATAACAGTTTAGACAGTTGTATTTGATTTATTTTTTATAAAAATAAGGGACGAGACGAGCAGAACGTTCTGCTGATGATACGCCCTGCCCATTACAATTCAGTGCCACCCAGGATTCTTGAAAAACCCAAAAAATCTAAGGGGCACTACAATTGCGCTCGTCACCTTGAGACGTAATAGTTTAAGTCTTATTTGTCTAGTAATTTACTAGCTACGGCGCACTTCAAACCGAAACAAAGTAATGTTTATACATTACTGTTTCACGGCAGAAAAAGGCGCCGTTGTGGTACCCATAATTTAGCCGGCATCCTGTGCAAAGGAGCACTATAAAGCAAATTGTTTTATAAAAAAAATAGTTTTTGATACATTCTATTATTATTTATAACATGTAAACTCAGTTTACGGCCAAACGCTCAAAATGTATTGTTAAAATCGCTTTGTGTTAAGTCGAGATCAAGACTGGAATTTCAACTCCCCTACCTATAACTGAGTTTTATTAAACTCAGTCAGTGGTGAAATCAGGGCTTAGTCCATTGGTCAGTACAGCTGACCGGGGCCCGGGTATGCAATATACACTAGACAGCAAATAAACCCGGCCACCCGCTACTTTGGAACTCTGATTAGATTTTCTCGTTAAGTTTAAAACTTAGAACAATCGAAGTTATACCTATTGAAAGTGCGTTTCATGATGCGCACTCCCCTTGCGCGGATAACTGCCAACATCCTTGTATTAATCAACCTCACGAATCTGACGATATTGTATTCTTGAGGAAATGTATTCCACTCCACTCCTCTTCAATTGCTATTCGCAGCTCTGGAAGACTTGTTGGAGCAGGTACCCGGGCTCGAACCCGACGTTTCAGCTTATCCCATAAGTGTTCTATCGGATTCAAGTTCGGGCTTCGAGCTGGCCAATCCATTGTATGGACGCCGACATCGCGTAGATACTGGGTCACCACGTGAGCAACATGAAGCCGTGCATTATCATGTATCTACTGCTTATTCTGTCCGATATATCCTACGTAAGGTACCACATGGTCGGCGAGGATTTCAGTAATGTAGCGGTGAGAAGTTAAACCACGTGCATGGACAAGGGCCGTCGGTTTGATGAAAACTAACGCTGTAGACTCGGTTAACGAGATGGCGCCCCAGACCAATACAGATCCTCCTCAATAAGCAACAGTTTCCTCGATGCAACACTGAGAATAACGATATGCTCTGTGTCGTCCTTCATTTCCATGTAGACTCACTCTGGTCTCATCAGTGAAGAGAACATTACCCCACTGCTCTAACGTTCAAGTCAAAAAAGTTACATCGTGTTAGTTAGTAAATCGTTACCATCGTGTTAGTTGCTCGATTGCAATATGAGTTGTCAGTACTTTATAATAAATTTATAATCATTTTAATTAACATGAAACGTACTTTCTGTAAGTATAATTAAACAGTTGTAAGTCTTATACTCTTTGAGAACATCGAGTTAGACATCCGAAGTAGTTGGTGGCCTGGTTTATTTGCTGTCCAATGTTCAACAGTATCCCATAGTAAATCTATGTCTAGATTTGGGGCTAGATATTTTTTTGTGTGAATGCATAAATTATTGTTACAGCTACTGATAGGTTTTTGTTATATCAATATCGGGTACCCGTCTATGAAATTCTTAAGTCTGTGGCAACATTTAAGTTGATTGAATAGTTATATCGATGGGGTTATGCTATTATTATCGTAAAAAAAGGTTCAAGCTTTTATCGGACAAATATTTTAGGCTTTTGATAAAGAAAATGATGGAGTGGAAACCATTGTGTTAAGAATGAGTTTGTGATTGTGGCCGTGGCAGATTTAATATCAAGACTTAATGTTATCTTTATTATACTTAGTCCGGCCATAAACAGTGTTACAATTAAAAATATTACATTTGAATTCGGAATCTGTCATTTTTATATGATTGTTCATTGAGCTTTCTCATTTTGGCGCCAATACATTCTTCAATATTTTGCGATATTAAAATGGAGTGGGCTGATAAAGACTATAATATACTTTGTGCTATCATAGCAGTTCGTTTCCCTATATCAGACCACTCCATTTTATTATTACAAAAATATTCAACACGGTCAGATTGGCGCGAAATAACAATGAATATTTTCATAAGACTGACACGTTCCAAATTCAAGCGTAACATTTTTCTTTTAATTTTAACCGTATTTATGACCATACTAAGTACAGTCACAGATTATATTTTAATTTAAACTTTTACGGTGACCTCAATAATACACGACTGAAATTGTAAAACATAAGTACATTTCCTAACCTAAAAAAAATTAACAATAAACCTTCTTCGACTTCAAAAAAACCAAACAAAAACCAAATATATAATATGCACTAAAATATATAAAACTTTGCGTATTTTTATACAATCTAGTTTTAATTAATCTAATTCTAGTTACGATTATAACTATTTTTGGAATCGGTGTCTTCCCGCCGCGGCCCGCTCTCGCCTCTCGCCTCGTCACTTCGCGCTTGCGACACAAGCACATCTCACCTGTAACTATGTATGAAGATACAAACCTACCTTGGCTGAAACTAACTACCACACGGAAAGCATTAGCTTTCAAACAAAAAAAAATTATCGAAATCGGTTCACCTAGTCGAAAGTTCTGAGGTAACAAACATAAATAAATACCGTTGAATTGAGAACCTCCTCCTTTTTTTAAATCGGTTAAAAATCTTTGTTATTTATTTAAAGATAATATATCCTAGCCAAAAAAAAACACTTCATCGTAGAAAAATAAATATCTAATAACCAAGGAACCCTAAACCACGCAATCACAATCCAACGATAATATCAAATAGAACGCGATATATTTCATATGAGCGTAACAGCTTCAATCAATGTTATGTTTTCTATAAAAATAAACATCATAACATGCCATAAGTCCAGTTGTAAATCGACAACAACGTATTGCGCGTGCGCATGAGTTATTATATGGTAGTATTTGGGGCCACTAGATCTGAGGTTTGTTGTTGGCTTAGTCAAACGAGCATTATGCATTGAAAGAAGTTTTCTGATCTGTACTATAAACGGAAGAACAATGCTTTAAAGTAGATACAATATTTATACACGTATAAGGACTAGAAGTAAGTTGAGAAGAAGTAAGACTAGATTGTAACTTGAATGCTTACTTTTTTATCCTTCAATTACATTTTAAATTTGAATATTCATACAGTTATAGAACTTTTGGAAGTCTGTAAATAAAATAAATACATTAATTTGGAATACTACAAAATTAATTCCGCATCATGTTGACGTCTGGCATTCCATAACCTGCGTATTGCGAGCCACTTTGTGGAACGATTCAGTGACCTTTAAGCATTCTTTGGGTGAAGTATTAAATCACTGTGAGCAATAATGTTAAAAATTTATTTTCACGTTTAAATTTAAAATAAAATCACTTATTCATATTATTAACACAAATTTCTTTTGTTCGTCTAGAAGATTACAATACAATTTCAATTTATAGGTTATAAATAGATTTTTAATCATCAAAGAGCGTCTTAGCCCGCTAGTGTAATGGCCCGCGCGGTACCATTATCTAAAACAGCTGGACTAGCGGCAATAAATTTACATCGCCCAATAAAATGTAATGGCGTGTATCGCTCTGTCAAACGTGGAACACTTGTTGATAAATTCAAGGGAACTATGAGCACGGGAGAAATAATAATACTGCTGTAGCAAACACTAATAGAAAAGAACTATGCGAGTTTAAGACCAAGCTAATAAAGCGAAAAATTCCGGAAGCGAATAAAATGAAATACCATTATATTATGTTCACAAATCATGGCACAAACAATAAACTCAAGTTCATTAAATGTATTCAATACACGATAACTTATATGCAAACATTTTTTTTTGAAGTGAAAACTTCATGAGTATCGTTAAGCACTTTTCTTGGGATGGGTATAAAATGTTGAACTCGCGTCAGAACACGTGGCCTGATCGAAAATGAATAAGACAGACGTTGACATTATGGATCATGAACTTTGGGTGAAATGTTATAGGATTCAAATTAGATTGCCAAACTTTAACTTCATTTGATACATTAATATAATATATTTGATAATAATATATGTAATAAAATGTACGCCTTAACAAAGTTCCGTGTAAAAATTTATATTTTCATTGTAATTCAAAGTCGCTACAAATATATTATTATTGTGTTTTATTTCAATCTATTCGTGATCTTTTTATTGTTTTAAATTGTCATGTTATTTATTAAATGTGTCTGAACAGAAGATTAATCACGGCTGTTATTTGACAAATTGCGTTTATAATTATATAATTTATCTTAATGCATTACTATAAAGCCCTTATTCAATTGATCATGATGAAACAATCGTTTTAATATTAAAAGATGTTTTAATTTTTGAGGTGAAAACCTCTTTAGCGGCGTTGAGCACTTTTCTTGGGATGGGATTATGAAATGTTAAACTCGCATCAGGACACGTGACGTGATAGAAAATTCGTAAGAGAGTCGTTGAAATTATGGATGAAATTGATTTTTCTGATTAGTCCGTTGATTATTTAACCACATAAATGCTAGAACTTGAATACTGATAAATAAAGCAATTCGTGCGGAATTATTCCCTAACCATTCCAAATTATTCAAAAATGCACAACGATAATGTTTTCACTTCTGCCGGCTCTCCCGGAATGTAACCACTTATTTTTTCAGTTAGTTTTTATGAAATACTAGCTGACCCAGCAAACGTTGTATTGCCGATATTAAAATCGCGATTCAAAAGTAACTGTTGATCGTAGATGGGTGAAATTTGAAGTTGTATGTATTTTTGAATGCTGACTCATAATCAAACAAATTAAAAAAAAATGTCAAAAAAAATAAAAAATAAAATATGGCGTGGACCACCCTTAATCTTTAGGATGAAAAATAGATATTGTCCGATTCTCAGACCTACCCAATGTGCACTCAAAATTTCATGAGAATCGGTCAAGCCGTTTCGAAGGAGAACTACAAACACCGCGACATGAGAATTTTATATATTAGAAGATTTGATATTTCAATTGATATTTGATATTTCAAACGCGCTTTGAATTTGACCACGATTAATGTATTGGATGCAGCACCTTACAAACTATATGTTATGTATTACAGCCATTGTAAAATACCCTATTGATTTAAAAGAGTGGCTGTTGAGTTTCCGAACATTTGGTAGAATCAGTAATTTAAATGAAATATTTATAATAACTATTCAAAAGCGCTAGACTTAAACCTATTTGAATAATGTTAATTTGACTTTGAAATACACCTATTATATGCTCATCAAGCAAATGTCTTTTACCAAACCGAGCCTACCCGAACGAGCGCTATATAACCGAGCGTAAAAACAAAGTCGAAATATGGAACATGCCACAACATACATTGCCGCATTTACTCCAGCTGCTTAAAATATTATTTGTCAATAAGCAGCAATGTAAAACATTTATTCAGTTTCCATTGGATTCGGACGGTGACAGTTGACACACGACTTAGGAGAAATATGTGCTTCATTGTCATTATCCACACGATACGCTACGATACAAACGATTGGCATTTTATTTTCTCAAAATTGATTCCTTTAGAATTCTTTTTGATGTCATTTCTAATAACTACTTGATACTACTATAGCTTCGGAAACAAATGGCGCTCTGAGAGAGAAGAAGCGGCGCAAGAAACTCTCCCAGCATTCTTTATTTGCGCTCTTTTCAATAAAACTATACAACATTGTACAGTCATTTCTATCGCTATAAAATAATCACAATCTAGTCCCAGGCTGCCCGATCATTTAGATATTCTGCAGTGGAGTAATAGGAATTACGACAGAGCCATTTTTTTATAAAATATTTAAATTTATTTATAGATAATGCCTGGGACTTTATTATAGAAGTGTATACATTTACCCTTAAAGCTATTATATATCGTGACGCTGACTTACTTTTTATTTATGCTTTCTTACCAATAAATGAAATATAGAATGAGAAAAGTCTTATTTTTATAACATTTGATTGAAACGCAAAGAATAGCGATGTGATGACGACGCGACTTGGCTTCAAAACTAATGAATTACCTTGAAGGTTGTTCTACAGCATCTAGCTCAACTTCTACAGCAACCTTTCTGTTTTGTATATCTTTGTTAACAAATCGATTTCTTGCAGCTGGTATTGGCTTGTATGAGTTCGGAAAACATCAAATCTACGAATAGCTTTACAGTTGTCTTGGCACCTTTTCATTCCTTCAAATATACGAGTAATGCGTTTGAGAAAACCGAATCTAATTCCTTGAGTTATTTAAGTTTATCGAGCCAGCTATAATCGTAGATACCTGATTGGTAACCGGCATTAATCTGCAGAGCACGTAGCACTTATCTTGGCTCTATTATAGGGCTTCATTCGTCATACAATCTCATTTACTTATACAAATGTTATTTTTACGACTGCATTACTATTTGTGTTGTAACAATGCAGCCTTGTAAACATATGTAGAAGCAAAGAAAGTACCATCATAATATTATTATTAGATATTATGAATGTAAGACTACGGAGGATATAGTTGAAAACATATTATTTTCAATATTCTAAAGTAAGGAATTCTTAGATTTTGGAGTATAAGCATTGTCATGCTTCAAGGTTGCGTTTTAGGTCCCAAACTTCTTCATAGCTGCTCTGCTTGTAAACAGTTTCCCTTGGGTAACTTGATGTTATGTGATAACCTAATTCTGTTATGCAATAAAATATCATAAAAGTCAGTCTTCAAGCTGGAGAAGAAAAAACTCTGTAAGGGGTGACACGTACATAATTCTTGGGCAAGAAAAAGGGGTGATACGTACATAATTCTGAACTTATAAACTACTCAAGCATAAACACTTAGATCATACGCCTAGATAGACTACTCGTATGACAGCAGTAAAAACGTCGAATTTAGTCGAAATTGAGTGTAGATAACCTTAATTTGAGCAATTTTTGAACAAAAAAAAATCGGTTGTCTAACAGCAAGATACTCTATCTAGATAATATGTAAACTATCTAAGCATAAACAAATACAATTTGTTGAATTTAAGGGTTTTTATTATTAACAATACCAAGCCAAGTTGAAGGACAGGTATCTTTAAACGCCGGGCTAGAATGCGCCAGGTGGATGTCAAGAAGCTCAGCCACCGGCAGAAGTCTGGCAGCAATTGCCTTCAGCATATCGATGACTTGGTGTCCAACAGCCTGGGGCTTTGTAGATAGCACGTCCAGGGCTTTTGAACTGATCGCGAAATTGACTGTATTTCGGAGATGATACTGGAACACAGAATATTTAACTTGATTTAAGATTTTATTGAGAGAAAACGTATAAACGAAGTGCCAATATGAATTAAATTATTAATATTACGATTTCAAACCAACAAGTTTTATTTAACATGGTGCACGAGGTATGAATATGAAAAGGTTTTATAACTTGTTGCTATGAAAATATACTGGTTGTAGCTTAAGTTAATAACCAGAACTGTAATGCTCAATTATTTCTAAGCGTACCAAAATGTTATAAAAAAATAAGTAATGCTTAAAGCATACTTATAGCATTTTCCAAAAAAACCAGACGCAATTATTTTATTGGAAGCCTTTTCGTAATGTAACTATCATTCTTGTATTTATTTATTTGGAGAGGGTGGCTATTTATTTAGTCTTAATGAGTCCTAGTAACACCACGTCCAGAATTGAACTATTTTGTTAGCCACTCATGCTTATAGCTCGTCGTCAAGCCCTGCCACATTTACGAACCGGAATATCTTCTTGACGCGAATATTACAATCAGCATCTGGGAGCAGGGTGTACTCGCCAAGGATGGTGTCATTATGCATTAGTGGGCCGCAATTGCAGAGGAGGTGAAGAGGCGTTTCATCGGCCTCAAGGCAATATAATTCTTAAGTTGATCATATTTTAGTCGGATATACTGTACCTGAATAAGTAAAGTGATGCCCAGGTGCACAGGCTTTATATCCATCTCGGTGAGTTTTCGTACCAGAAGCCTGGGTGTCAGATCATCCAGGTTGCCAAGTTGTGATATTATTCTGGGCGCCTGAATGATGCAAACGTGTGTAAATAAGATTTATCAATCATTATTTTATTACTACAATAATTTTCATGCCTCCGCAGTTTATATTATTTGGGGTTCTAATGGAAGTCCTGGTTGATGAGATTCCACGTTTGTGAATCGCCAGGAATGGTTTATCTTAGTTCGTATATCTCAATTCTTGGAAGAACATGATTATAAATCATCAGATGCTGAACGTTATGTTAGAAATTAGATTCAACGAAGAAGCCAGAGTGGGTACCGCAACGATGCCTATTTCTGCTGTGAATTAGTAATGTAATGTAAGCAACATTGTGTTTCGGTCTTCGGACCGAAATACTATGCTACAGGCCTTCAGGGCGCCGTAGCTAGTGAAATTACTGGGAAAATGACACTTAGCATCTTATGTCTCAAGGAGACGAGCGCAATTGTAGTGCTGATCAGAATGTGTTTTGGGTTTTTCAAGAATCCTGAGTGGCACTGCATTGTAATCGTCTCGGCAAGGTCATACGAAAAAACCTTGCCATCGCGTCTGGTAATAAATACCATTTGCCGCTGTTAGTATACCAATCTAAAACAGTTGTTATATTGAGAGCGGAAAATGCCCTGCGGATGACTTCATTAATGCTGGCATGACGACTGATACGGTCTGCCGATTTTAGGCAGGATAGGCAGTGACGTCTAGAGTTAATTTAATCTTATACTTAGCTAGAGTGACTTAGACTCATATTGTGAATGTCATATTAACTAGTAGCGTTCCGATTGGCGCAGATGGTCATCTATTAATATACCAGTTGTTTTAGAGCCAAATGGTTTTACCCGCCGGGATTGCAAACATCCTGATGGTGTGGGTCGCAACTTGAGTCGACGCTCTCATGTCCGCGTTACCTCAGTTGGGCTGCTGCTTCGACTGCTGAAGACAGCAAGCGTCGCAAATTTGTCGGTCTCAGTGAGGCTTACATCTTTTTGTCGTTTGGTGTCGAGACACTTGGCCCGTGGGGCCCAGAGGCGCAGAGTTTATACAAAGAACGATCTTCGCGCCTCTACAGGGCAGAAGCTGCCAGCTATTTCGGTCAACGGATCAGCCTAGCTATCCAACGCGGAAATGCTGCCCGTATTCTTGGTAATCATGGTATTGTTATCATAGTTATAAGATTTGTTTTGTTTGTATAAATATAAATTTTTTGATTTTAATTTTGTTATGGTGGAATGAATGGCTAGACTAAATATTGCTAGACCAAGTCGTCACGGTTTTCAGGCGGGTTGACTTGCTGTGTGATATGCAATAAAAAGATTTTGATTAAGAAGTTACCGTGAATATGATATCGTAGAGCCTGGCGCACGCGTGGAATACCTGGACATCCGCCATCTGGTCGTGCATGTCCTTACTCTCCACTGACATGTAGTATCTGTGCGCTGTGTCGATGCGGCTTATGGTGCTGGTGTTGCGGGGGAGGTCCTAGATTTAATTTAAGAACATAAGTTCAAGCGATATTAAATTCGTAGCCGAAAATTGTGAAGGATTTACCATCTAAGGGGGGGCTTTTTATGTATTTTTAACCGACTTCAAAAAAGGAGGAGGTTCTCAATTCGTCGGAATGTTTGTTACCTCAGAACTTTCGATTGGGTGAACCGATTTAGATGATTCTTTATTTGTTTAAAAGCTAGTGCTTCCAGTGTATTCCTATTGCAATGTATTTTTAGTTATGAGTATTGATATATTTAGGTTGTAACTTCATACATAATTACATATTTATAGATGAGATGTGCTTGACACGCACAGGATGAGGAGGCGAGAGTGGGGCCGTGGGGGGAGGACACCGATTCTGAAAATAACAATAATCATAATCTAGTCCCAGACTGTCGAATCACTTAGATATTCAGCTGTGGAGTAATAGGATTTACGACACAGCCATTTTTAATAAAACATTTAAAATTATTTATAGATAATGTCTGAACAGTGGCTGGGACTTTATTATAAAGGTGTACATTTACCCTTAAAGCTATATTATGTATCGTATGAGGTCTACTAGAATTAGTTACAAGCAATCCCTTATCTCTAAAGTTATAATAATGAAAATCACTATTAAGAGCAAAATTTTTGTAAACGTATATTAAATTTTCATACTTTTTGTACTGACAATGAACAGTCATAATATTAATTTCTTTAAATTTTTATTTGAGAGACTGTCTATAACCAAGCTTATATATAGCACGAACAGTTCTCTTTTGCAGAGCAAACACTATACCAATGTCAGCAGCATGACCCCACAGTAAAATACCGTACGTTATGATGCTGTCAAAATAACTGAAGTACACAAATCTAGCAGTCGCAATATTTGTGTACTCCATAATCTTTCTAACGGCGTCTAGTAAATTCTGATCTTAGTCTATGGTTTAAAGCACACGGCGTTTTCTATGTCAAACATCTACTGGCGCGCCGTGGCAGTAAAATCGACTCATTGAAATTGTCAATCGTTGCAACATGGCGTTCTTTATGCCGTCATGTTCACTTCACGCCATTGATTATCTCGTGTGTGCGCCCGTTTTATGTGTGAATTACAATACTTTATGACCCTAACTAAAATATATAATAAAAGTAAAATGTATTTAATTTATTAACGCTACTCAATTTTTTATAGTGGTATCTATGGTAGCAGGGGTGAAGTTGAAGTGAAGAAAAGTTTAAACAAAGCATAATACTTATTTGACCCTATAGATGTCGATATTTTTCAAATAAAATCAAATCAAAATCACTTTACTCATGCAGGTCACGGAAATGAAACTTATGAATGTCAAAAAAAAAATTATTTATTGAATTTACCGCCACTGCATAAAGGGTTGAGCTAATGAAAAGAAGTAGCAAGAAACTCACTGCCACACACTTAAATCAACATTTAACTGGCGTCAAATGCTGTGTCATTCAGAAACGACGTTTGAATGAGATTTGGGTTGGGTTCCGCACGATACGTCATGTGTCATATTGTTTGACAGTGACGCTTTTGGGACGTCAAAACTGACGTTGGTAACCGATTACGGAACTAGTGGACAGGTTGGTGGCACTTGGTGGCACTCGTATTGACTACTGCCGGAGTCGCACAGCCTAGCGAAATTCTCTAAGAAAAAAGCGATTCACTCGATTGTATGAAACGTGCAGTCATTGATAGATTTACGGATGACGGATATATATCTTGTAAGAAACGGATTAGCCGAAATCCACCACGTTTTACGGCCATTTTCAGTAACGTATCTCTAGTTACGAATAGATTGCTGTAACCTTTAAGTGACATGATCTTATGTATCGCTTTATGTCTATAGGTAATTGAAATGTAAGTAAGCGTAAAGGGATACTTTTGTCTACCTCTAGTAGATTAAACTAAGGATAGATAGGTTATTGAAAACGGCTGTTAACTTATTACGGTAATTTTTCGCCAATCGCCATACTACTATATAATTATTACTATTTCAAACTTATGTCAAATCACTGCACGTTTCATACTAAACAAAATTTCAATTTTTACTTAGTCAGTCCCGCCACCTAACTACGTAGTACTTACATACTCTTTGGAGTCGCATACAGAACTTACTGTGCTTAGTATCTATTTACATGTGTACAAATTGTGTGCTATTATTTAGTCTTATTATTGAAACTAAGTAAACCTTTGTTGATCAAGTCGACTAGTTTCTTATTTTGTGTTATTTCTTGAAAATAACTCAAAATATGCAACGTGTAATGTAATCATAGTATTGTAAATATAGACATAAGATTTGTGTTCAAATAAAAAAAAAATAAAGATTTTTATAAGCTAGAAATTAGGCTAACATTAAATTGAACTCAAAATAAGTCAACTATCGTAGTTAAGCAGGAAGAAGTAGCTAAAATACCGTAAGATAATGCAAATATTTCTTCTGAAAAAATAAAGGTTGCACTCGTGGAGGCTGGCAGAAGTAAAAACTTGAACATCAACGTTATGAATATTTGAATATTTTGGAATGGTTAGTGAATAATTTCGCACGAATTGCTTTATTTATCAGTATAAACGTAATAGAATTAATGTGGTCGTACACAAAATTACAATTTATTTTACATAAAAATTTAACACTTCCGAACTAGTATAATTATTTTACAATAATATTTTAAGTTTATCTCTCAAAAAAATCAACTTTCATCCAAATTAAACTGTTAAAGATTTCATCGTCTGAGATTCGAACCCTTGGGGTGTTTCGGCTTCGCAATCAAAATGATTCAACCACTGGTCCAATGCTCGTATGATCAATAAGTTAAAATAGACGAACTATAATCACTTAGAAGTATAAATTCATAATTTCAACGAATGCCTCACGAATTTTCGATCAGGCCACGTGACCTGATGCGAGTTTAACATTTTATAACCATCATAAACCACGTGCTCAACGCCGCTAATGAAGTATTCACTTCAAAAACTATTTTGTGGTCTAGACTGTAGCAATAACCCGACTTTTGTTTTTTAAGGCTCTTTATATCCAAATATGATTCATTAATTTGTTGTTTCTTGGTTTTTAGAACGCTGAATCTACGAAATACATCTTGTAAAACTCAATGCCAAGATTTTCAATTTTCATTTGCCAAGATTTAAGAAGACTTTAGGAAGTTGTACGTCTGTCACTCACTTCTTGGCACTCCTTTATCATTTCATACAAAACTACCCCTTTATGTGATATGACCCTGTTAAGTTTTATCAAATTCAAATATTTTTATCCAAAATGGATGTGACATCACTTATTGAAAGTCAAAAACTACCACCCATTCCAAAACTAATGCCTCAGACCTGAGAAGAATCGGCGTAACAAACTCAGGGGACTTTTCTTTCATAAAAAATATGGTTACATAGTAATATCGTACGGTTAATCCTAATATTTAATAGCCTGAGTGCGGTCGCTCCATTCTTAATCTGTGGTATAAGAAAGTCATTTATGTTATAGTAAATGTGTGTGGTTTAACACAAACGTTCTTTAACAATTCTTTTGAATAACGTAATTCTTTTGTTTTGAACATTATCTGGGATCTTGTTTTAAACGCATATACATCGCCCTATAAAAGACTTACAAACTCGACTGTTTCGCCGAGTAGTAGGCTTTATAAGTTTATGTCTGTTCCTTGTGTTAACATTATGGATATGACAGTTTTTAGCAAATTCACTTATGTGCCTATGAACATACATTACATTATCAAGAATATATTGAGAAGCCATAGTCAAGATGTTGAATTCTTTAAATTTCTCTCAATGATTCTTTAGGACCTAGGCTATAAATAGCGCGAATAGACCCTTCTGCAGCACAAATATTGTATTAATATCGGCAACTTTGACACGCCACAAATTAGGATATCAGAAATGCGGTAGACTGTAGAAAACACATAATGAAGCTATGTCCCTTCGCAACGCCAAGTTATCTACCCGTTCACAGAGCACTGGGTCACAGACAATTCGAGAAACTCTGCGTTGCACGCGGTTAAAAGGTTAAAAGACATAAAAGGCATTTATTTTCTCATAATTCTTTTCTTAAGAATTCTTTTTGACGTCATTTCTAATATACTAGACACTACTACCGCTTCGAAAACAAATGGCTCTCTGAGAGAGAAGAAGCGGCGCAAGGAACTCTCCCAGAAAGAATTCTGCGCTTTTTTTAAAGAAATTTATAATATTGTATCAGCTACTTTTATTGCTATTGCTATAAAAGTAGCTGATACTCCATATGTGGCTGGACCTGCACTATAGGTCTGAAATGGGTTCCCCGAAATATTATTTTAAATTGATATCAATTATGCTCACCTTCGCTATATCAATAAGTTTCATTACAAACGATGAATAGAGTCGTCGACTGATAGCGTCTGTTCTTCTTGACCTGTAGTTGTCTACCTCCCTGAAATAAAGAAAACTGTAACTGTAACTGAAAACTGTAACTGTAACTGTAACTGAAAACTGTAACTGGAAGCCATGGTTCATTCTGTTTTAATGTGTTGTTAACAAAGCACTTAGGGCCTTGGTTTCCATTTGCCAATGAATTCAAGCACCATAATCTAAGCTTTAAGATTATGGATTGGTCTCCGCTGCGCTCCAACGAGATACCGCATTACCTAAAACAATAGCTTTTATATAACGGCAACTATTAGATGCATGTGTGCGCTACGCACACATGCATCTTGACACTCAATGGCATCTTTCAAATTTTGTAACATACGCTTCGTGTTATTTTCCGTTGATACTTATTTATGCCCAAGTATTAGTTGTCGCTCTTTGCGACTACGCCTGCGGTATCTAGTTGGAGCGCAGCGGAGACCAATCATTAATTAAAGCACTAAAGAGACCGCAGAGAAGAGAAGAGAAGCACCTTTGATAATTTTTACGTCTAAATAAAACGTCTAACGTCAGAAAAATTGTATATGGAACGAATTGTCATACAAATCGCGAGTGTAAGACGTAGCTTGTCACGCACACTAAACTAATATTCCTGGCCTGTTTTCATCGGTTGTCTAACAGCAAGAGACTATCTAGAGTCTAGACGTATAAATTATCTAAGAAAGTCCCAGTCATTGTTCAGGCATTATCTATAAATTTAAATGTTTTTTTTTTTATGTCTTTGTCGTAAATTCTACTACTTCACAGCTGAATATCTAAGCGATGGGACAGCCTGGGACTAGATTGTAATTATTTTATAGCAATAACAACGGCAGTACAATATTGTATAATTTATTAAAAAGAGCGCAAAAAAAGAATGCTGGGAGAGTTTCTTGCGCCGCTTTTTCTTTGTCAGAGCGCCATTCGTTTCCGAAGCGGTAGTAGTATCTAGTATATTAGAAATGGCATCAAAAATTATTCTAAATGAATCAATTTTGAGAAAATATAGGCCTTTTATGCCTTTTTAGCGGTTAGCCCCGCATTCAAGTAATTGTCACAATACTAAATTAACAATTTGTGTCAATCTTATCCTTACACAAAGTGAAATATATAATTAGCGTACAATATATTATATACATATTATTTTGTATTCTCTCTCGCATTGTTTCCGAAGCAGTAGAAGTAGTAGTATTAGAAATGATATCAAAAATGATTCTAAGGGAATCATTTTTAAGAAAATAAATGCCTTTTATACTTTTTATACCAAAAACATACCGTTTCACAATATATTTGATGAGCAGCGACATAGTTCTGTTCAGGTACACCTGATTCTCTTTCTTCAGGTCAAATAATAGTTCATAATCGAATGACGAATCTTGCATCGACTCAACTATAAGTTTAGCCAGTCTCCGGTTATCTTGAAATTCATCCTGAAATTTGGCAACATCTCAATCATCAAAACTCAAAAACTACTGAACCGATTTTCATGTTGTTTCCACCAATGGATCGCCTGGTTCTCGAGGAAGGTTTTGATATACAATTTGTTATGTTTTTGTCTACATTTTTGTATACATAATCGATAGTTGTTGGAGATGTCAGAAAAAAATAAGCCGTCTGGGAGCTTACAACGAAAACGCTGTCTTAACCCTTTGAGATATAAAAAAATAATGTATGGTGCAATTGTGTATCTTAGATAGGTCTATAGAAAAGTCTTAGAGAGCATATATCTATCTCTTAAGCATAAGACACTATATCCATTTTAATACTTTAAAAAATTGCTAATTATAAAGCGGTAATGTTAAAGCTGTTTACACAAAAACGATAATTAAAACTTATCATTTTAATACAACATATTATACAGAAATCATTCAGAAATACGTTTTTGTTTCATTTTTAAATCATTAACTTTGACTGCATATTTCCGATGGCTTTAGACTTCATTGTTCCGAAAATCAAATTTACTTAATCATATAACATGTCTAGTTTATTGTAAATCTATGGTCAGCAGAATGCGGTAAGAGTTAGAAATATCTAAAGACGTTTACAATTGTGACTGATTAGTTAGTCAATAAACTTTATATCCGTAGATTAAGGATTGATCTCCGCTGCGCTCCAACTAGATACTGCACTACATGGGAGCAATATCTTTTTTATTACGGCAACTATGCTTGTGTGCGTGGCATCTTGACACTCAATGGCATCTTTAAAATTATGTAACATACGCTTCGTGTTAGTTTACATTGAAGTTAATGAAATACAAAATACTTACTGATGCAGTGTGATCCCTGTGTCTCTACTACGCAACCATGCAGTTTACTTTCAATTATTAGCAAAGTTTAACATAACATGTTGCACGTCAACGTCACACAGTGTTCGAGACTGGCTCGAGTACGCCCACTTGTGCCTAGTATTAGTTGCCGCACTTTGCGGCTACACCTGCGGAATCTACTTGCAGCGGAGACCAATCCTCAATTTAAGTTAATATCACTCGAAGTCAAGATTTAAACTGTAAACACCAAATATCGGAAGAAAAAAGAAAAGCAAGAATTATTCAAGCGTGATCTGTGACGCTTTGTAAGATATAGTCTCAAAGGAGTTGTCTTCTCTTTGTGCAACTACAAGTGCGGCGTTTTTATAAATTAAAACGTTTGTTTTGTTATTTCGATCAACGAAAGATATTTTCTTTAAGGTAAGGCTCCTTTGCACAGGATGCCGGCTAGATTATGGGTACCACAACGGCGCCTATTTTTGCCGTGAAGCTGAAATGTGTAAAAATTATTGTGTTTCGGTCTGAAGGGCGCCGTAGCTAGTGAAATTACTAGGCAAATGAGACTTTACATCTTATGTCTTAAGGTGACGAGCGCAATTGTAGTGCCGCAAATTTTTGGGGTTTTACAAGAATCCTGAGCGGCATAGCATTGTAATGGGCAGGTCGTATCAATTACCATCAGCTGGACGTCCTGATCGTCTTGTCCCTTATTGTCACAAAAAAAAACACGAGCTAAACATTGTTATGTAATAGAAAAAGATAAACTCCGTTTAAGACGACGTTATTGTTAGGTCACTGACGTTTTATATTATTAAGGTGCCTACCTATAATAAACACGTGTCTAAGCCATCTTTATTTTTTTTCGTAATAACATCGAATAAGTTTTAAATTTGGAATAACTTTATTTTGCTTTTATTAATAACACAGTCAAGGCTTACCAATCTAGATCTTAAAACAAATTTACCTTTTCCGCATTTCCATACACAAAGAGAATAGCAAATAAAACAACACACGGTATTGAAAACATTATCCGAGTGCAATATTCATTTTAAGTGCCCGTATATATTTTTACGATCCTAGCAATACATACGGAATACAGAATTGAAACCAACCAGGACGACTTGTAGCCAACTTGCCGCTTAAAAACATATAACATGTCTGAACATCGAGATCTTTATTGAAACTCACATCAAATAGCATTTCACATTGTGTCGTTTTAAAGGAAATTCAGATTAATATGAACTGTTAAATTTTCGGTTGGTATTTCTTTAGAGTCAGTATTAAATTAGAAAGCCAATTTTTTTTTTATGGAAAAGGAGGACAAACGAGCGTACGGGTCACCTGGTGTTAAGTGATCACCGCCGCCCACATTCTCTTGGCACACCAGAGGAATCACAGGAGCGTTGCCGGCCTTTAAGGAAGGTGTACACGCTTTTTTTGAAGGTAGGTATGTCATATCATCCCAACACCGCACAACGAAGTTCGTTGCACAGCTTTGTAATACGTGGAAGAAAGCTAATTGAAAACCGCACTGTGGAGGACCGCCACACATCCAGATGGTGGGGATGATATCCTAACTTGTGGCGTGTCGTGCGAAGGTGGAATATTCGGCGGCAGGAATCTGGTGAAACAGCTCACAATAAATGATAATTGTATACGCGTTTATTTTTAATTATGTTTAAAAATGGTTACCTTAGAAGAGTTTATAGTCAAAATTAAAATGGTAATAATAGAAAGGATTAAAGTGGAAGTAGGTGGTGGTTAACGGGTGCTGCTTGTGGTGCCAGGTTGACCTGTTATAGCTAAAAAAAAACTACGTTTAAAAAAACCGACTACAAAAACGGAAAAGTATCAAATAACTAAAAATTGAATTTAAGACACCTTTACCTTTAATATTAATGAAATCCTTTTATTTATATGTGATACCTATTGATAGGTTTTTTTTCGGTGCCAACTGCCAAGCCAAATAGTAAGTACCTAAAAATGTTCATTGAATGAAAACTACTGGGCCAAACTATGTAAAATTTTTATGGGACCAAATGGCATCTATTTTGTATCGAACTATAGAAAAATTACATAAATCGGATCATAAATCTCAGAGTAATCGGTGTACATACATAAAAAAATACCGATCGAATTTTTGAAGTCGGTTAATGACAGTAATATGTGGTAATAACGACCATCATGTTCACGAAGTATCCTTACACAAACAATGAGTTCAAGCTCTAATGGTCGACGCATCAAATATAAGATAACTTATATTATATTATACAGTTAACTATTTATTAATTCTTATGGAAAATTTATATTTTTTAAACACAACACTTATTATATTGGATACAGCACCTTACAAACTAATTTATTTGTTATGGGGCAGTGCAGCCGATTTATAAGCTAAAGAATCATTAAGGGAAAAATTAAAAAAACTAAATATTTTCACTGTTGCATCTCAATATATTCTTGATAATGTTCTATATGTTCATAGGCACATTTAGGAATTTGCTAAAAACGGTGACAACCATTATGTGAACAACACGAGGAACAAACATAAACTTGTTGTGCCTACTACTCGATTAAGTCGAGTTAGTAAGTCTTTCATTGGGCGATGTATCTTCTTTTACAATATGATCCCAGAAAATGTACAAAACAAATGTGTTACGAAATTTAAAAGAATTGTTAAAAAATGTTTGTGTGGGAACGGTAATTATTACAATGATTTTCTTAATGATACCACAGATTGGGAATTAAGCGGACACACCTAGGCTCTTTAATTATAAATGTTTATTGTACGATATTACATTGTTATCCATATTTTTATTAAACAAAAAAGCCCGCTGAGTTTCTTGCGCCCGTTCTTCTCAGGTCTGAGGCAGTCTATTAAGAATGGGTGGTAGTTTTTGACGTTCAATAAGCGATTTTGAATCATATTATGAATAAAAATATTTGAATTTGAATTCATCCTAAATTTTTAATTAAATTGTTATAGGAATAGGATTTCTTTGTATTTAAAATGTTAATATTTAAGGAATATGTACAAATGATTGAATATAGTAAGAAATATAAGGCTTTCTTATTTTTGAATTTTTAGTTTTACAAAGTAGTCTGATAAGCGTTTTCTATAATAAATTGATTTGGAAATTAACATTACCATATTCAAATGCAAATTTAGCTCTGGATTCAAATTAATTTTAAATTAACAATACTTCAAGAATCCACGTAATAAAGTACACATTTTTTTTGTAAATTATTTCCCACCATCTATCGATGTTTGCTAAGGTTGTCATCACTAGTCTCGCAGACTCTCGCTACATGGCAAACAGCGCCAAAATGGCGAATATCAAACAGGCACAAAAGCACTTTGACCGCCGCCAGTCCAGTGATATATAGTAGAGGTCAGTGATATCAACACTGCTAGAAAATAGTCTTAGGTATACTTTTCTAGATGACATCTAGAAATCGCAACTTTCTAAATCTACCAGAATATGTTTGAAAACTGATAAAGCCACCGGTAAAAGGATAAAATATAGATAAAGTCGCGTTGCTCAAGTTTATTATAAACATGAAACGGTTATAAAACAATATTCAGTGCGCAGTAAAATGTAATTGTTTCATGTCGACGCAGACCATTCCCTGCCTGCCCTAGAGTTAGTATATTGTAGACAAAACGACGAACGGATGAAGAGTGTTTTAATAAACCTACTTAAATAAAAACTTTTTGGCTTTTTACTTTTGAATTTTGAAACTTCTTTAGGCGCGTTATGAAAAAATGATGAGAGTGAAATTATAGATGCGCGCGCATCACTGTTACACAAAAGTTGCAAGTTGGTCCCAAAAATTTTCTGACGTTTGCGACAATCGTTATTTTTTTTGGTTTCTTTATCCATTATTAGGACAGGCAATGGGTTCAAGCCCATACAGCCGTATTCGTTATTTGATAATTAATTGTCAAAGCCATCTTTGCAAGATTTTTACAATATTGTTCTACAAACGTAGAATAGAAGGTGGAATAAGTAATTTCTTTAAATTACTTTTGCTTTGTTACGCCAAAGAAGTATAACTTCTTGCGTGCATACATAAGTACACACACAATTTTATATTCTACTCAAACAATATTGTTTTTGAGAATATTTTGTAGCGGAGTTTTTAAACGGACGTTCGGGCGCAAGCTCTCTATTCGTGCTAAGCGTCAGGTTTTTAGTGTTACTCGAGAGTGTCAGACTTAGGACAGTTACACAATATATATAAGATATCACCGCCACCCACACTCTCCTGCAACACTAGACGAATCACAGGAGAGTTGAACTGACATACCAAGATTTATAGGTTATATACATTACTTACGATTATATATTATATTTTCATCATTATTCATACAAAATACCTTTATTAATAATTTATAGTGTGTGTGGATGGATGCATCAACTAAAATCGAATACTATTTTGGTTTTTAATTTGTTTTACTTACTCGAGTAAGTGTACTTAGAATTTTCAAATCAAGCGGAGTAAGCAATTCATCTCGTAGATTTTGATTGAACTTGTCACCGAATTTACAGTAACTGGACAGTCGTTTAATTCAGCGACGTAATTCGCACTATTTTCGCCGGTGTTTTAACCTAGCCCGGTAATATATCCGCTGACGATTATATATTTAGTTGTATGACTAACAATAGGTTATTGGCGCTAAACCAGTACACGATGTCAGATAGAGCATTGTTTATTTCGTCGTATAAAACTAGTTTCTTTTCACTTTGAGTGAAGTGTCATCCGCAAACAATACTACCTTTTTTTATGGAATAGGAGGACAAACGAGCGTACGGGTCACCTAGTGTTAAGTGATCACCGCCGCCCACATTCTCTTGCAACACCAGAGGAATCACAAGAGCGTTGCCGACCTTTAAGGAAGGTGTACGCGCTTTTTTTGAAGGTACCCATGTCGTATCGTCCCGGAAACACCGCACAAGGAAGCTCATTCCACAGCGTTGTAGTACACGGAAGAAAGCTCCTTGAAAACCGCACTGTGGAGGACCGCCACACATCCAGATGGTGGGGATGATATCCTAACTTGTGGCGTGTAGTGCGAAGGTGGAATGTTCCTTGAGTTTTGTTTCTACAGGGTTGGGTAGATCATTTATGTAAATTAGGAAGAGGAACGATACAAGAATAGACCCTTGTGGTACCCCTATACTGGTGACAAGGCAGCGTTCCGTCTATCATATTTTAAGATCTGAGTTCGATACGCAGACTTCACTGCGCCCTTCAGTTCGTATTTCAGGTTATGTTTCCGCCAATATTAAGGTCATAACAGTTCTATTCAAATTTCGTAGAATATTTGATTTATCTAAAAGAAAAAATAAGTAATAAATATTTTAGTAAACTGAGCAACACAATAACTTGTCACTGCCATTGTTACTATTACAATGAATACTTTACCAATGGGAGGCTTTTTAGCGCAGGCTGCCGGCTACCACTGCAGAGCCTTTTCCTGCCGTGAAGTAGTAATGTGTAAGCATTACGTTGCTTCGGTTTGAAGTTAAAATTACCTGGGTAATTTGACCTAAGGCGAAGAGTAAGCAGAAAATACGCACACATGGTGTTATTAGACAAGTTTTGTGGTGAAAGTATAGCATTTCGAGCTATGAACACTACTTAATCCTGTTACACATATCCTTAATTCTTATTTGTAGGTTGCTAATGCTTGCTGTTGGTTATAGTTAACACTGCTGAGCCTTTTTGAACTACCACTTTTCTTTGAAGTTAAACAAGTTTTTTGACATGGCGTGACGCATTTTTTTTGGTACTTCACTCAGAAAAGTTATTCTTATAGCTTGAACTTGTTTGTGTAGGTTCATTTATTCAGATTAGTTGTGAATAACGAGGATTGTAAGCATATAAACTGTTTTCCACCCAAGAATTTTGAAATTATTGGCTTTGTTACATAGATGGCGGGCCGGCAGCCGCTAACTCGTATCGCTCAAGGTCGCTGGCATTTAGTGTCGCCTTAACTATTTATTTGGGATGGGATTTTTGGGGCATTGCACTTACCTGTGAAATTCTTGCTCGACTCATTCCTTTTAGTCCTAATAAAGATATTTTTATGATTCTATATTTTTCAGTTACAACACAATGCTCTTATAATATTTTATGCAGCGTTTGTATAAGAACGTTGTATATACAATATTACATACATAATATTTCCATGTTAAAACAATTAGACTTGTTTAGTCTAATTTAAACGTAATTAGTAAACGTAGTTTAATGTAAACTTAAGAAAAAACCTTTTAATATACATCTCTCTCTCATCATCTACTCTCATCGCGTTACATTAAAACCCACACCACATGCGTTTTTTGATCTTTCTTATACAACTGTTGCATAATAGTGTTTTAGCCGCAGGCGAACATCGCAATGAATCACGCCACGAGCGTTTTTTGACTTAGTTATACGTGTCGTATACAATAATTTTTCTACGTTTGGTAATTTTAAATTTAAAAAAAAATAAACCAACAAATACCACAAGTTTTCGAGTTTAAATGGGCATGAAAATTTTATACTTATCTCTGGTGAGTTGTTTCATTTTTCCTAATCGCTAGGGTACACCCATACAGCCAACGCAGGAAAATTGAAAATTACAAAATATACCTAGCAGCATTTTGGCAAATTATATTAACAAGTTTCTTCTTAAGTTGACATTAAAATGATAAACCTAATGATTTAAACAATAAAATATTATGTATGTAATAAAGTATGTACTATGTATTACCTAATATATTTATAAACCTACCATTCCTAACCTAGATTTAGTTATCTGTGGCACCACAAAAGCTGTCCTTATTACATCTTTATTAGGACAATATGTGATGTTTTTAAAGTGATAACCCTCACTTCTAGTCTTAATACACAAATAATGTTTGAAAAACAAAATTTTATGAACCATGCGGAATTCGAATCCACGACGACCGGCGTTCCGTGCCGGTGCTCTAAACAACTGAGCTAACCGTTCGAGTACGGCCTCGTTATACAATTCTGTTTGCTTTGTTCAACTCTCAGGTTGTGGCTTCATCTTCATTCAAATATTGGGGTTGAGCAGGTTATCAACTGTAAAGTAGATCCTGTAGATGAAGCCTGAGAGTTGAACAAAGCAAACAGAATTTTATAACGAGGCGGTACTCGAACGGTTAGCTCAGTTGGTTAGAGCACCGGGCCCGGAACGCAGGCGGTCGTGGGTTCGAATCCCGCATCGTTCATAAAATTTTGTTTTTCAAACTTTATTAATTGTGTATCTTTATTAGGGTCATAAACACTGACCTGTATAAATACCACTGGACAGGCTGTTCCATACGTTTGACAGCAAATTTTCTGTGCCTATTTGAAGCGGCACTCGCGAGCGTTAATAATTTTGACGAATAATACAAATGGCTGCGAGAGAAGCGTACAATACTCAGAAGTATTTTTGAATTTTGAAATAAATTCGGTCAGTTTCCGCGTTATTTATACTTCAGGAATCAACATAATATAGCACAATTTTTTTTTGTAAATAGTATTCCTATTGATGTTTGCTTGGTTTAGGTTGTCAATACTGGTTTTAGTACTACAGACTCTCGCTACATGGCCAACAGCGCCAAAATGGCGAATATCGAACAGGCACAAAAGCACTTTGACAGCCGTCAGTCCAGTGGTAAATAGAGAGGTCAGTGGCCATAAACCAAATGTACACACGTACATATTAATTTTACAGACAAGTATATAATAGAATTATCCCTGCAAAGTTTTCAATTTAAAGAGCATTTTCAATTTAACCGTGTTTTTTTTTCATTCATTCCATTTCCCAACATTAAACTCAAAATCATTTTATTTGTTGAATGCAATCACTGATTGTGACAGTAATCACGACCATCATGTTCACGAAGCATCCTTACACAAACAATGAGTTCATGCTCTCAAGGTTGATGCATCCAATAAACGATAATTTATATTTATACAGTTAATTCTTTATTACTTTTTATGAAATAATTTATATTATTTAAACACCACTCATATATTGCATTCAGCATCTTACAAACTAATGTGTTATGTACATTACAGCCATTGTAAATTACTCTATTTGATTGAAAAGAGTGGCCGTTGAATTTCTTATATTTTCTTCTCACGAGCTCAACTATTTACGAACATATGGTGAATTCAGTAATTTGAAAGAAATATTTATAGTGACGATTCAAAAACGCTTAGTTTAAGCCTAATTGAATAAAGTTTATTTGACTGATTGGACTAAAAACGATTTTTTGCTGTTGTCGGAAGTATTTGACCATGTTAGTACAAATTACATCCGTGTCGTAAATAACAGGTTACGACTATCGGAACGGTTAACTTGGATTGCATCGGTTTTATTTGAAGTACAGAATTAATGGTATTTTCTAGAAAGCTCTGTGGATTGCAATTCGTCTTGCATCTGGATGTCGTTCCGAATCTTTTTGAGGGCAGACTGCGGCTCTGTAATGAGATTTCCGGTTTCAGGAAACATTACTTCTTGGATATCGTGTTGCAGATTTTCTTGTAGCGAAATATATCTCTCGCAATATATCACGAAATAGAATTTGTAAACTGTTTCCTAAATTCGACTGTATCCGTGATATTTATTAAACTTGTAATGCTTTCTACTCGGTTAAGTCTAGTTAGTAAGTCTTTTATTGGGCGCTGTGTATGCTTTTTTTTTTTATGGAATAGGAGGACAAACGAGCGTACGGGTCACCTGTTGTTAAGTGATCACCGCCGCCCACAATCTCTTGCAACACCAGAGGAATCACAGGAGCGTTGCCGGCCTTTAAGAAAAGTGTACACGCTTTTTTGAAGGTACCCATGTCGTATCGTCCCGGAAACACCGCACAAGGAAGCTCATGCCACAGCTTTGTAGTACGTGGAAGAAAGCTCCTTGAAAACCGCACTGTGGAGGACCGCCACACATCCAGATGGTGAGGATGATATCCTAACTTGTGGCGTGTCGTGCGAAGGTGGAATTCGGCGGCAGGAATCAGGTTAATCAGCTCTTCGGAATACTCCCCGTGATAAATGCGGTAGAAGACACACAATGAAGCGATGTCTCTACGCAACGCCAAGTGATCCAGCCGTTCACAGAGCACTGTGTCCCCGACAATTCAGCTGCTCTGCGTTGCACGTGGTCAAATGGATCGAGCTGATACTGGGGTGCGCCAGACCAGAGATGACAGCAATACTCCATGTGTGGCCGGACCTGCGCATTGTAGAGCGCTAGTATGTGGGCCGGCTTGAAGTATTGCCGTGCTCTATTAATGACGCCCAGTTTATGGACAGGATATATATAGATAACCTAACATATTACAACAACACTTGTTACGTAAGACATAAAGCTAAATCATTTCGTAAACGAGTCTTTGACATGGAGAGAAGAACTGATAAGAAACTGCCAGCCCATCTTTATTATTATTTAAAAGACTGTTGTTGAAAACCCGTGGTTTAACAATAAAATATGTGTTTTTTGTGGCTCATAGGTACTTGGGTATTCTGCAGTTTCAGTTGAACAAGCGAGCTCAAGTTCTAACTCAGAAGATTATTGTAAGCCACTAAGATAAATTAAAAAAAAACATACTATTAGGCATCATGTATAATGTCTATGATAATTATAATACGGTCATTGATCTCTAGATATATAGGTATATACATATTCTGGTGATCATCTAGATGTGTCAGTCTGGACAGCAATTCATAAAACTCGCCATAATTTTGGAGATATCTGGACATATTATATAATAAATAAAAAAAAAGAACTAAAAAACACGCTAACAAGCATAAAATTCTGTTTGGTTTTCGAATTTTTTCCTAATATTATATAAAGCTGTTACGCGGACACTCGAGTCCGACATATTACGCCCCGTTCCGGGGCGTAAATACGTAACAGTATTTCCTCCTCTCAAAAAAAAAAAAAAAAAAAGGGTCGCTCGTACAGACACTCGTCTAAATCGCATCATGGCACCCAAGACGAGCGGTAAGGCGGCGAAAAAGTCCGGCAAGGCGCAGAAGAATATTTCGAAGACAGACAAAAAAAAGAAGAAGCATAAGAGGAAGGAGAGTTACGCCATCTACATCTACAAAGTGCTCAAGCAGGTGCACCCGGACACCGGTATCTCGTCGAAGGCCATGTCCATCATGAACTCTTTCGTGAACGACATCTTCGAACGTATCGCGGCCGAGGCGTCCCGTCTTGCGCACTACAACAAGCGTTCC
>CATIXQ010000013.1:3960132-4006810 GCA_949711755.1 Leptidea juvernica | reverse complement strand
TGTGAAGAAGTGGCGAGAAACTCATTGCCACTCATTATAATTTACATATTTCCAGTTTCAGCATTTTAATTATAAAACTACAAATTTAAAAATGCACTAAATTACTCTAATATGTTGACCGTATGTACAATGTCTATTTGATAAGGCGCTACTTAGCGGAAATCTATAATTATTAAAAATGTTAGTCAAAGTCAAATAAACTATATTCATGTGTTTCGGTCTGAAGGGCGCCGTAGCTAGTGAAATTACTGGGCAAATGAGACCTAACATCTTTTGTCTCAAGGTGACGAGCGCAGTTGTAGTGCCACTCAGAATTTTTGGGGCTTTTCAAGAATCCTGAGCGGCACGACACTGTAATGGGCAGGGCGTATCAATTACCATCAGCTGGACGTCCTGCTCGTCTTGTCCCTTATTTTAATAAAAAAAAAAACTAAATTCAACTAAGCTTAAGCGCTTTTGAATACTCACTATAAACATTTCTTAATTTTTTGTTAGGAATCTCACTTTTTTGCTCTATATATCGAGGATAAATCCTGTTATGGTATCAAATGCATTAAGGTCATAACAGAGACGTATTAGCTTATGTACTGGACTCAACGGAAACCATTTTGGGCACCTTATTAGTTAGGAAAAGTGAGATATGAAAAGCAAATTGTAAAATTTTCCTATTTCCTTTCATTTTGTTTCTATCAGCAACAGCACTTATAACTAACTTGAAATTAACCTTTATAAAATCTTAATTTTATTTTTCAATTAACCTTTAAAATCATAAAATTATCTTTCAATAAATATCCTCAATATCTCATTAATTTTGAATTTACTGAAGTGGAGAATACCAACCATATTAAACTTAGTATTATATGTTATATCTAAGAGAGTAATAATTGAATTTTGTGTGTAATTTGTCAACACCAGAGGAATAGAAAATGATCGCCTTCTTCTACCGCATTTATCACGGGGAGTGTTCCGAAAAGCTGTTTAACCTGATTCCTGCCGCCGAATTCCACCTTCGCACGACACGCCACTAGTTAGGATATCATCCCCACCATCTGGAGGTGTGGCGGTCCTCGACAGTGCGGTTTTCAAGGAGCTTTCTTCCACGTACTACAAAGCTGTGGAATGAACTTCCTTGTGCGGTGTTTCCGGGATGATACGACATGGGTACCTTCAAAAATGCGCGTGCGTAAGGCCGGCAACGCTCCTGTGATTCCTCTGGTGTTGCAAGAGATTTTGGGTGGTGGTTATCACTTAACAACAGGTGAGCCGTAGGCTCTATTCCATAAAAAACGTGTGTTTCTAGAGCGTCTTTTTGGAGTACAAAAATTTAAAGTTTTAGTGGCTAGCTCCTGACAGTCAACATAACCCATGTAAAAGAGATAAATCAAGAAAAATAACTCTATTCTCAAGACTAATAAGTTGATGATGCTTACAAGATTCTTCATAATCTTTATTTTAGCTGTGTGTTCTAAAGTTAAGGGGTTAACAAATCATCTCTGAATGCTTTCTAATTTGTAAATATACGTAGAATATTGAGAAATCCATGTAACACTACAATATTCAGGAATGCTTCTAATATATGAGTTATAAAAGATCTTGATGCAGTCTAAGTAAAAAAACTTTTACATGTTTTACTGACTAAAGTGTCTATTTGTTGTCCAAATATTAACTTTGCATCCAGAAGTACTCCTAAACCTATAACAAATTGAATTTTTTATCGATTTTGTGTTGATTAATTTGGTCACGAAATTCTGTGGAAGTCTTTTATCTGGTGAAAGAGACATAGAAGCATTTTTCATGATTGACACCTATGCGGTTACAATTATAATAGCAACTAAGCCTATCTAAATCGGTATGAAGTTTGGAACAGTCTGAATTATTATTGATTGTCATAAAGATTTTAGAATATTTACTTATATCATATAGATAGCAAGCATATAAAAGCGGACCCAGAATTGAACCTTGATACCCGATGGTATATCGGGTGTCAAGGTTCATTACATAGTCTGAGCAGTAGCCTCCCCTTCTACTACAGCTTGGGAACGATTGCTTTGTAGGTATGATTCCATCTATCTTAGAAGGTTACCTCGAATACCCAACTCATAAAGCTTATGTAAGAGAATAACATGGTGCACTCGATCGAATGCCTTCTCAAAGTGTAGATCACATCGATCTGAGAGCCACCATCCATATTTAACACAACATAGTCCATAAAGCTGCTTAAATTTGTAGTTGTAGAGCGCTCTTTTATGAAACCATGTTGCTCTTCAGGATTTAATGCACTCAGGGTAGGATAAATACGCGTGTGGACAACTCTTTCCATTAACTTACTAAGAACATTAAGTATCGATATAGGACGGTAAGCACAATATGAGTAGTTTTCCATTACAATTCCAGTTCCTATATATGTAAAGAGCCTTACACGAGTAAGTCAAAAATGAGTAGATGCATCAATCCACACACACCGTAAATAAATGAAGGTATTTTGCGAGCATCGTATTAGCGATTATAAAAAAATATAATAACTTTAATCAGCTTAGCGAAACTCTCTAAGAAAAAAGCGATTTGCTCGATTGTATGAAAGGTGCAGTTATTGATAGATTGACAGATGACGGATATAATCTACTAAAAAACGGAGATAGCCGAAATCTATTTCGTTTTAAGCAACTGCTCGCTTTCAAACTTTGACGGATTATACTTCGTCGCCAATTGCCATACTGTAATTACTACTATTTCAATCTTTTGTCAAATCCAAACCGCACCTTTCATACTAAACTTAATTTCAACTTTTTCTTAGGCAGTCCTGCCTCTTATTACGTAGTATTTACATCCCTGTTGACTGGTTTCAGGATCATCCTGACTTTTACGATTGGGTGGTTGTTTTTGACTTTCAATGGTAAATATTTGAATTTGATTTGTTCAGGGACATCCCGGAGGACGTCCTGAATACCTACTGCTGGATCCACTCAACCTTCACGGTGGCTGGCGAGGCGGGCGCTTACCCCGGGGTGAGGGGAGCGGGGAACTCGCCGCGCCGCTACGGGAAATACTACCAGTGGGTCGCTTTCTCCCTATTCCTGCAGGTAAGTACTGAAATCTACTGACAATCGCTATTTCAGATAAACTTATATCAACAGAAGAAAGAAAATGGCGCCTTTCTCTAAATAGAGACAATAATCCAAAGAGACGAACAGCCTAAAAGGTATTTATATTCTTAAAAACACATTATTTTGATGTTAATTAAAGCACTACTGGTCGCTATGGAAAGAAATGGCGCGCTAAGAGAGAAGAAACGGCGCAAAATTTACTCTCAGGTTTTTATTGATATAAAATAAACATAATCTGCTGTTGAGTGATATTTGCAGCAGAACCATTTATGATTAAGCATTATTATAATCAAAATCGATCCGAATGATTTTACAAAAAGAATTACATCCTGTATTATTGAACTACTGGACTCTGTTGCTGGTAAGGATCAAAGTAACTTTGGAAAGATATGTATTGCTAAAAATGAATGGATATAGAAAATTTTTACAAATTGCTTTTCATATCTCACTTTTACCTAATTATAAATTGCTCAAAATGGTTTCCGTTGACTACAATGCATAAATTTAAACTCTGTTTTTAAATTGTCTCTCTAATGACCTTACTGCCTTCGATATCATGAAAGGACTTATCCTCGATAGAATATCAGTAAAAAAGTAAGATTACTAACAAACAATTTGAATAATAGGTGAGTTTTCTTCTGTGTAAAATTAATTAAACAAAAAATTTTGTATTTTTTTCATTTTTAGTAATACATTTCTTTGCAAAGATTGATCCTTATCAGCAACAATGTCCATTGGTCCATACAAAAAAACAGGGATGTAATCATTTTGAAAAATCATTCAGGTCGATTTCCGTTAAAAGTTCAAGAAATTAAAAAAAAAAATTTGCAGTTATTGTTTTCTTATAAATCGAGGGCATGACTCCTTTCACGACTTTTCTCTAAGTCTCGTAGTTTCCGACTTGGCCATCACCCCCGTTCTCAAAAAACCACCCTGTTTACATATACATTGATAATAATTATACTAAATGACATAAATCTAATTAACCGTTTATTTTGAATAGCGTCAGAGGCGCAGTATGGAGGCAAACCTTGTTCATATACCATCAGGTGACCCGAATGTATGCTCGTATTTGCTCCTCTTCTATTTATTTCTATTACATTTCATTACATCAAGAATTATTTAATACTAGTTGACCCAGCAAACTTTGTATTGCCGATATTAAAATCGCGATACAAAAGTAACTTTTGATCGTAGATGGGTGAAAATTTGAAGTTGTATGTATTTTTTAATGCTGTCTCATAATCAAACAAATTAAAAAAAATTAAAAAAAAATTGTTTTGGACCACCCTTAACATTTAGGGGAATGAAAAATAGATGGTGTCCGATTCTCAGACCTACCCGCCATTCCGAAGGAGTTTTACTACAAACACCGCCACATGAGAATTTTATATATTAGATATTATGCTCCCTGTTGTTATAATCAAATTGTTTTACAACAGAACTGTCAAACCGTGCGTCAATCAATTCTTTAATAGAAAATATGTTCGTACAAAACAAATATTGGAAATAAAAATAATTATGGGTCCCAAATCGAACTATAAACAATCCTATCTCTCAAGTTGGACCAAACTGTACTCAATACTTAAGTATTATATAGTGTAGAGCTTATAAGCAAAATAGTACTCAATTAATGTGAGATTTTGTCGAATACGTAGGCTACACTAAAAGATTTGCGTAACTTAAAAAAAAAAAAAACAACATGTTATAACCAAAATATTATGTTTATTGCTTTTCAAAATACTCTCCTTCACATTTTAAACATTTATTCATGCGATCGAACCATTTTGTAAAACAGGAGGACCACAGATCTGAAGGCACGTTTTCTACGTGCTGATTGAACGTTATCACTGCCTCTTCGGAAATGGTAAATGTGAAACCTCTCATCAAATCTTTGATTTTGGGGAAAATACAGAAATCACAGGGTCAGGGCTATGTGCAAAATGGGTGACGAGTTGTACTTTTTCGGAAGCTAAAAATGACTTAGTTTTGTTGCCATGATGTAGGAGAACGCGGCTTTTTGGTCTTCTTTCGCGAACTTTTTTATCACCCTGGGTAATCAAATGGTAGAATACCACTCGGCATAAACACTCTTTTCATCTTCAAGTGGAATTGTGCAGATAGAACCCGTAGCTGAGAAATAAAATGTGTTCATTTTTTGCCAATGTTTCTCGCCTGCCTCACTTTTCTTGGCCTGTTCCCATTTTCAAACACCCATTCACAAGATTGCTGTTTTTTTTCGGGTTCGAAACAATAAATCCACGATTCGTCTCCTGTGACAATATCATAAACAGCATTAGAATGTCCGTGGTCGTACTTCATTAGCATCTGTGAGCACCATTCCACCCGAGCCCGCTTCTGCTCCACTGTCAGTTCATGTTGGAACGACAACAAAGTTTCCGAACTTTCAATTGTTCGTGTATATTTTTCTAAATTTGTCTCATAGCAATCCCCAATAGTCCTCGAATTGTCTCATAGGTAATATGCGGGTTTTCTTCAATTAGCCACTTAACAGCAGCCACATTATTTTCGGTGACGGCAGTTGAAGGCAGCCCTTCACGAAATTCGTCATGTAAAGAAACCCGACCTCTCCCAAATTCAGAAAACTATCGCCTCACAGTGCTCAAGCAAGGTGCTTCAATTTGAAGACGAGCGGTACAGTCTTACGGAGAGAGAGAACTTTTAAAATCATAAAAAATCATCGCTCTAAAATCTTTTTGACTTAATTCTATTTTCATTGCGTACGTACAACTTTGATGTATAATAAAAAAACAATTGACAAATGATTTCCCACCAATGGTTTTTTTATAACTAAGATTGCAACGTTTCAAAAAATATAACATTTGAAATTCAAATAGTTCCGTTCAACTCTGATTTCAAAATATTTATTATCTCAAAAAGAATACAAATTCACTTACTGAGATACTTAAACTAACATGATACATATATTGAGCGGCAAATCGTAGTGTATACATAATATATATACATAATTTAAGTCGTTATATTTAAAGTTACAATAATAACACAGAGTTACAATAAATATTAATTAGGTAGATACATTAATAACGAAATAGGTGGGTAACGTATAAAATAAATGTTTACAGTAATGAATGAAATACCTACACTATTTTATTATTTGTTATAATGACAGCTATGAGGGTATTAATTGTTCATTAAGGTCTCGTTCATAGTCATAGTCGGAAGCGGTCTAACAAAATAAGTTATGAGAAATCCTTCAAAATGTAAACTACTACTAGCTAGAAGTGCAATACTTTTAGCCCCATGTGCGGCTAGATGTACGTTAATTTAGGTGCTAAATTTTTATGTTTTCATAAAATAATTTTAAAATAATCCCAGAAGTGAGGGTTATCACTTTAAAAACATAACAAATTATTAAGATTTGACAAGAGCGACATCTCAAGTAAATTTCCAAATATGCAAATATTGGGGTTGAGCAGGTTATCAAGTGTAAAGTAGATCCTGCAGATGAAGCCACAACCTGAGAGTTGAACAAAGCATACAAGATTTTATGACGATTCGTTATTCGAACGGTTAGCTCAGTTAAAAGAGCACTCGCACGGAACGCGAGAGACGACCTCTCTTATGTCTTATAAGATGTTGTTAGGTTATCTAATAATGTATTAACTTAAGACAGAAGGACTCTTAAGTAGGGACTGAATAAATTGACTTATCGAAAGCATGACATATATCTCACATTTTATACTGTACAAGAACTGAGTTGCGAGACTGTGATACTTTTACAAGTTATCGTGTTTGTGGCATTTATTTAGTTACTGACCGTTTGTGGGAGTTGGTACCAAACAGATTCGGGTTAGGTTAGTGAAGTGAGTCGCTACATTTACCCTAATGAAGAACCTCCGAATGGTTCGAAACTAGTTGCTACCAACTCCCACAAACCGTGAGTAATTTCTCCCAGAGTAAATTGTAATTTACGAGGTCGAAAGCACGACTCAAATCGAGAAAGCATGCGTAAACAGATGTTGCTCTGCGGACGTAATGGTAAATGGTTGCATGAAGACAGAAAATTGCTGAATCCGTCGAGAGTTCGGGTCGGAAACCAAACTGAGCATCATTTACCTCGATGCCTTCCTTCAGACCTCGATGAATCATACTTTCCAGTATTTTCCCTATCACAGTGCCAAGCGAAATCGGTCTGTAGTGAGTAGACGTTTTAAACAAGTAAAGTTTATGATGTCTGATCAAATTTAATTCAAGAAAAAAAAATAAAAGATTGTAAAATAAGACCTAAAACTTTACTGAATCATACCAAGTATTTAATAAATAGTAATGTATCTGTTCGATCGAATGTGAAAATGACGGTTGTGGATGGAAGTGACCGCTTAAGTTATATTTTCTAACTACCCTCATCTTCTCAAAATGACAGCTATTAACGCCCAAAGGCTTATGCGAACGACAGTCGAGAGTCCGCGTCCGACCACTGCGAAGAAGAGGTGCTGCCACTTCGTATTTTGAAAAACCCATTGTTCTATTGTTGCGTCTTACGTAACGGTTTCGATTCATAAGTCTCCTTTTAACGTCCGTGACGAACTTCGCTTGAGTTACGAGTGCCGTGCATCGAGCTGGAAGTTAAAGTGCTGGATCCGAGGCAGGAAGAGGCGAGGAAATTTAAGGTTAGTGGTCACTATCTTTGTCCCGATTTTGCACATTGAGGTAGGGATCTAAGAGGACTCACATTAATTCCTAAATTATAAAATGATAAAGTACAGTCCATTTAAATAATTATTTATATCGAATTACCAGCGTTAGTTGTAATACACAAATAATACGAAAATAACTACCAATAGCTCTACGATATTTTTACTACAGAAATAAACGGCAAATCATCTCAATTACTCAGGAAACAACTCATCCCTTCGATGGCTAATCTCCAGAGTAACTATAATGCGTATTCCATGAACACATCTAATTCGTAAATAGATCTCTGCGCGATACGGCTTCTATGGTTATCAATCATTGGTCCGCGGCTACCCAGGTGGTTTATATTATTAACTGAAGTGGTAACCTTTGGAAGTAACCTTGCTCACTCGAGTGGATCGTTGAGAATTATTGGCATATCATTCGAAAAGATTCATTGCTGAACTATATTCTATCTTATAGCTAAAACAAATACAAGTAATTTATACTGACGAAGCAAGGCCGGATTGGTCTTGAAGATTTTTGGTAACAACAAATTATTAGTTCTCCCAGTTTAGCTGATGATAATTGATACGCCCTGCCCATAAAAATGCAGTGCCGCTCAGGATTCTTGACAAACTGTAAAATTCTGAGCGGCTCTACAATTACGCTCATTTGATCAGTAATTTCACCTGCTACGGCACGCTTCAGACCGAAACACATTAATGCTTACACATTACTGCTTCACGGCAGAAATAGCCGCCGTTCTGGTACCCATAATCTAGCCGGCATCCTGTGCAAAGGAGCTGCCCACTGGTATATGCAAAACAATCATAATATAATGTCTGTCATGGTTTTCGCTGCGTTCGTCTGAAATGATTTTTCTCCAACTTACTTTACGAACCCGGCGGAAAAAACATTTAAATTTTTCGAATTAGTATACATATTATAATAGCCAAACTAAAGCAAAATCTGTATATTATGTATCATAACTGTATAATATATATTTTCTTTTTTGTAATTATTTCAATGCGTTTTTTGACCGTTTGATGACTTATAATTGTTATCTAAGCTGTATTTAAGTTTGTATTGGAAACTTTAAATATATTACATATTTTGTATTCATTATTTATGAATTGAATAAACTTGGCTAAGTCGAGTTAGTAAGTCTTTTGTGAGGCGAAGTATATGCTTTTACAACAAGATCGCAGAAAATGTTCAAAACAAATGTATTACTATATTCAAAAGAATTGTTCAAAACGTTTGTGTGGTAAAGGTTACTATAACATAAATGACTTTCTTAATGATACCACAGATTGGGAATTAAATAATAAATCGTATTGTATTACTTTGTAAACATATTTTTAAAAAATCCCACTGAGTTTATTGCGCCCGTTCTTCTCAGGTTCATTCTTTTTGGAATGGGTGGTAGTTTTTGACTTTCAATAAGACGTGATGTCACATTCTATTTTGAATAAAAATATTTGAATTTGAATATGTTTAGGTTACGCGTTGCATAACAATTTAATAATTTATAAGTACCAGAAATTTTAGCTAGGGTTAGTGGTAGCATCGTAGTATTAATGCATGAGTTTAGGGGCATGCATTGGTTTTCTAGCAAGTTAGGCACTGTGGATGTAACTAGTCGTAGTTGAGCTTTGGAATAAGCAAATATTTCTTACCGCAGGTATTTTGCATCGAGCGCAAGGAAACTTTTATGAGTGGGTGTTCAATAGAAGTTTGGTTATAAAATAACGGAACCAAATTAAACTAAATTAACTTTAACACTAGTGCTATATTTATTTAGGTTCATTACGAGGTAAGCACTGCCTAATTGCCTATATCATATGCACGTCCCTGCATGAGGTGTTTAACTATAAATTATTTACACACTTAGTTATAGTTATGTATAATTTTGTTGCTTTTTTATAAGTTTTATTGTAAAACTAGCTGACCCGGCAAACGTTGTTTTGCCATACAAATTATTTTTCGAGTTAGACCGTTTCTGGGACATTGCAACAATAGTTTAACTAGGACTAAAATAAACGTAGCCTAAGTTACTCCTTATTACATCAGCTACCTGCCAATAAAAGTCCCGTCAAAATCGGTCCAGCCATTTCAGAGCTTAGCCGGTAGAAACAGACAGACAGACTGACAGACAAAAATTGTTAAAAATTTCTATTTTGGTGTATGTGCCCTATATATATTCATATATATGTAGTAAAAAATATTACAAACAGACACTCCAATTTTATTTATATGTATAGATGCATAGATAATAGGACATTCGCAAATAAAATGGCTTTCTATTAATAACAGTATTGTCAAAATCTGTTCAGTAGATCCATAGATTAACCCCTATAACCTCACAAACCTCTTTATAGTATAGATAATCTAAGCATAAAAGTGGTCTTTGTAAAGACATAAAAGATGGAAAGATTCAAATCATAACCTACTTATCTTCTTCACAATATAATATTGTAAAGTATTTTCACGACAATTCTAAGCTCGACGATAATATTCTAGCTCTCAGCTTAAATAAATGTGAATCAAATGTGTATTAACTAAAATGAAACTATGTTAATGATTGCAGAGAAATTATTGTTGTCCTCGCTCAAGTTTGGGGTGTAGAGTACAGGAAATAGCGGGCAGTTTAAAGGGTTTCGTTGATTTATGTAAATGGTGTGTGTGGTGTATTGAAAGAAAGAAAGAAGAAATAAATATATTTATTTGCAACACACACAATATTTACATGTGTCAAAATGATCATGTGTAATCATAATGATACAGAACCAACTTAAACATGCTTTTGAGCTTGCACAGGAGACAACTAAGAGCCGTCACGGGGTTTCTAGGGGGCACCTAGCTAGAATGGGTCTCTGTCAATCAAACCTGCGCAGGTTATGCTGCGAAGCCGCTGAAAAACTCAAACATATCCTTCTGGAATGCGAGGCAATTGCCAGAATCAGGCTGGGGTTTCTTAAAATACCTTACCTCAAAGCAGAGGACGTGCTCTGCCTGGACACTTTGAGGATCCTACGCTTCTTAAAAGGAATAGGTCTTGAGAATACAATTTAAATCCCGGCATCCGTTTCTTTGTCAGTAGCCTCGATTTTTCCACAGCTCATTGTTTTTTAGACATAGGAAGTCGAGGTTAGGCGTGCTAGCGCAAGCAGGGGGCACAATAGATCCTAGGATTAAAGTGCATCCAAATCCCCTACTCATAATTTAAAAAAATATAAACAAAATCAATTATACTTTGAAGTGTTTGTCACGAATAGATCATACTTCATCGAAATGCTGATTACTATTGCAACCAGCGCTTATCTTCCAGTGGGACCAATAAAGGACACCACACACGAACGCCAAAAGCAGGTGACGCCTTCGTAAAATAAAATAGACATTAAAACACATTTATGTCGGAATTAAGGAAAATGTTATTCAATTATTTCACGGAAGAAAGTAAAAAATCTTTAAGTAGAAATTAGTCGCGATTGATAGGCGATCCAAGTGGGAAGAGGCGGGGCGGTGGAGAATGAGATTATTACGGAGACTATTATGGGAAATGTTCTACTTACTGACCGTGTGCTCCAGGCACTTTGCCGTAACTATTAACTTGGTATAGAGTACCCTCATTTCTTCGTTTAGTTCTAGATTTTCAACCTAAGACAAACCCGCTATTTCTTCTCAAAATAGGATTCAAAATCACTTATTGAACGTCAAAAACCCATTCGAAATAGACTGCTTCAGACATGGGAAGAACGGGGAGCAAGAAACTCGGCGGGCTTTTTTTTTATAAAAATATGGATTACAATGTAATATCGTACAATAAACATTAAAGAGCCTGAGGGTGTCCGTTTCACTCTCAGTCTGTGGTATCGTCAATTAAATAATTTAGGTTATAATAACCTTTTTCAGACAAACGTTTTTTTTAAATTTCGTAACACATTTGTTTTGTATATTTGCTGGGATCATATTCTAAAAGGATATACATTGCCCAATAAAAGACTCACTAAGTCCACTTAACCGAGTAGTAGGCATAACAAGCTTATGTTTCTAATAGAGCTATTTATTTGAATTAATTTATATCAGCTATCTGAAATGGCAGTGGAAAGCATATGCGTTAAGAAGAAGACAGGAAAAATACACTAAGTAATAACCGAACACAACCGAACGGAACACTATTATAATAACCGAATGGTGTCCATGGGATGGTAGTAGAACAAAAGGAGAAATGACATTTGAGAAGACTCGCTCGGCCAAAATGAATGCAAATAGAAACAGACAATCAAAAGAAATACTTTTTGAAATAAATTAACTTAACAAAGGCATTTTAAGATTTTAATAATGTATATATATATGTAATGAAAACGGTCTTTGTTTGAGGCTCTTTCACAGCGCAGGCCTAATCCACTGATCGTATCGACACGAAACTACCACCATTCGATGCGAAATTTATCCTAGATTTTTCGAATTCCAGCGTTCCTTCATTAACTTATTTCCTATTAAAATTTGCCCAGCGATGCGGGCGGGAACAGCTAGTAAGTAATAATTAATATGTTAAGTCTTTTACCCTAAGGTAAACGACTTCTTCATAGGTCTTGGATAACAATGTTCTTGTCTGGTTCTGCGCTGGCCCCTGTATAATATTTTATTAAGTAGGATAAGTTATTCTATGTTTTAAAAGATGGGCTGGGAGTTTCTTATTAGTTCTCGTCCCCATGTCAGTACAAGTTCGAACAAAGATCAGACACTAAAAGTAGCATAGATTGAGTTTAAAATCGTAAGGTCATCCAACTACAAGGGTCTAAATATTCTATGAACGGTGGCTTACAATATCGATATTCATTAATAAAACATTCCTGGAATGTGAGACTAAATGATCGTCCTGCCGAGAAATTCCATCTGCCGTAAACCCTGAGTTCCCTTAACATAGATGAAAAAAAATCCAATACAACAGTGGGAGGCTTCTTTGCACTGAATAGCGGCTATACAGGTAACACATCGCAACGGCGCCTTTTTTTAAAACAAATGTCTTACAAAAATTTTACTATCAATTAAATTACCTAATTTTGTTTGTAAAAGTTCTCCGCTTATCACTTGTACCATTTCCTCAAAACCGCTCGCACCTGGGACCACGTCATAGTGCGACATATGGTGTTATTTCAGACTGGACATATGCTGGACTCGTTATTCTTCATTGCAACACTCTGTCAATTTCCTAAATCTGTGTCATTATAATTAGATATATGATGTGAATGACAAATCGAATGTTATTCATTTCTAAAGGCTACTATCCCAAGAAATCGCCAAAATAGCGCATTATTGAAACCATTTCTTGACGGTTTATATAAAACGTATTATACCTTTACAAAAAATAAATATATATCTACAGAATACGAGTCCAAAATTCAGGTTTTCTTTACATTTCTATTTTTTATACACAGTGCGAAAAAAATCATCAAAATACTCCTAACTATTACAGTTGGAGCCATGCTAATCATTAATCTGGATAAAAATTGTACCAAAATTTATTAATTGTACTCCAATACTATGTCAAATGACATAATTTTGTTCGTTTTTAATTCTAATAAAATCTAATTCTAAATAAAAGCTATGGTTATATTGTTCTAGAGAGGTAACCTAGCTCCGATCGATTCCTCAATGCCATTGGTTCGGTCCCCGCCCTAAAGCGAAATTGCTTGTGGAAAAGACCATCTGCAGAATCATCCCCAACTATAATCCGCATATATGGACCGCGTCCGCATCTATGCGTGTGCCTACAGGTCCCATAGTGGTAACGCAGAAACCGATCATCTCATGGGCTGCGTTCAAGCGGCAATTGACGACGTGCTTGCACAGATCCCCTCCGCTGAAATCGTAGTCTTGGGTGATTTCAACGGGCACAATGCCGAATGGCTTGGATCACATACCACAGACTACGCAGGGCGATCTGCGCATAATTTTGCATTGGCGTATGGTCTGTCCCAATTGGTCGAGTCGCCAACGCGGCTCCCGGATGTGGATAGCCACATGCCGTCCTTATTGGATCTTCTGCTGACTACACATCCCGATGGTTACCAGGTCTTTGTCGACGCCCCTCTCGGAACTTCCGAACATTGTCAGGAGTGTAGTGCCTATCCGACGCCAACGTCGCAGACCACCAGCGACCCGCCGTGTATGGTCTACAAGTCTGCAGATTGGGATAGGATGCATTCCTTTTTTGCATCCTACCCTTGCAGGGTAGGCAGGGTTTGTTTCCCTTCGGATGATCCTAGTGCCTGCGCCGTTGCAGTAGCCGATGTGATACTACAGGGTATGGATATTTTTATACCAAACTCTGTAGTACCCATCGGTGGCAGATCACAGCTCTGGTTAGATGCGTCAGTTAAAGCAGCATCTGACTGCAAAAAACAGGCGTATCGAGCTTGGGTTGCGACGCTGGGCACAAAGGATCCGAACTGCATAGTTCTTAAGAGGAAATACAACCGTGCCTCCAGATTTTTTAAGCGGCAAATCGCCCGTGCAAAATCAAAACACGTCGTCAAAATCGGCGAGCAGCTTTCCAGTTACCCGACCGGAACACGCAAGTTCTGGTCGTTGTCGAAAGCTGCTCTTGGTAACTTCAGCCAGCCGTCCATGCCGCCGTTGCACATGAGGAATGACACCCTGGCCCATACGGCAAAAGTGAAAGCCGATCTCTTGTGCACTCTTTTCGCCTCCAACTCGACTCTTGACGACAACGGAAAAACACCGCCGACCATCCCGCGGTGTCAGAGCTCTATGCCTGAAGTACAGTTCAGACAGAAAACTGTTAGGCGAGCTCTGTTTTCGTTGGACGTCAGGAAGTCGTGTGGGCCGGATGGAATTTCTCCAATCGTGCTTAGAACGTGTGCCCCTGAGTTGACGCCGGTGCTAACGCGCTTATTCCGGCACTCTTAGTCTAAAGGCGTAGTCCCTGACTCATGGAAGTCAGCCCTTGTCCATCCAATCCAAAAAAAAGGAGACAGTTCGGATCCGGCAAACTACAGGCCTATTGCTATTACCACCCTGCTCTCCAAAATCATGGAGAGCATAATTAGCCGTCAACTCTTGGTATACCTAGAGGGTCACCAGTTGATCAACGACCGACAATACGGAATTTGCCATGGTCGGTCGGCAGATGATCTTCTGGTATACCTAACACATAGATGGGCTGCGGCTTTTGAAAGCAAGGGGGAAGGCCTGGCAGTTAGCCTGGATATAGCGAAGGCCTTTGATCGCGTATGGCACAAGGCGCTCCTCTCCAAACTTCCATCATTTGGGCTTCCCGGGAGCTTGTGCAAGTGGACCTCCAGCTTCCTCACTGGGCGCAGCATACAGGTCGTTGTCGACGGATATTGCTCGAACCCGAAGCCCGTGAATGCTGGAGTCCCTCAAGGCTGTGTGCTGTCTCCCACGCTGTTTCTTCTGCATATCAATGATATGTTGGACACCTCCAACATTCATTGCTATGCGGATGACAGCACTGGTGATGCCGTATACACGGGCCATGCAGGTCTCTCTCGGGAAATCGTCGACCAGTGCCGGGAGAAACTTGTGTCTTCTATCGAGTCCTCTCTTGAGAAGGTCGCGGAATGGGGAAAATTGAACCTTGTCCAATTTAACCCCCAGAAGACTCAAGTTTGCGCGTTTACCACTAAAGAAACCCCATTTGTCATATCACCGCTCTTCGACAACACTTCCCTCAAAGCCTCGCCTCGAAATTTCGAGCGATTGCCAATTTCGTGGTCACCTGGAAGGTAAAGCCAAATTGGCTTCAAAGAAACTGGGCGTCATTAATAGAGCACGGCAATACTTCAAGCCGGCCCACATACTAGCGCTCTACAAAGCGCAGGTCCGGCCACACATGGAGTATTGCTGTCATCTCTGGTCTGGCGCACCCCAGTATCATCAGCTCGATCCATTTGACCGCATACAACGCAGAGCAGCTCGAATTGTCGGGGTCCCATTGCTCTGTGAACGGCTGGATCACTTGGCGTTGCGTAGAGACGTCGCTTCATTGTGTGTCTTCTACCGCATTTATCACGGGGAGTGTTCCGAAGAGCTGTTTAACCTGATTCCTGCCGCCGAATTCCACCTTCGCACGACACGCCACAAGTTAGGATATCATCCTCACCATCTGGATGTGTGGCGGTCCTCCACAGTGCGGTTTGCAAGGAGCTTTCTTCCACTACAAAGCTGTGGAAGTAGCTTCCATGTGCGGTGTTTCCGGGACGATACGACATGGGTCCCTTCAAAAAAAGCGCGTACACCTTCCTTAAAGGCCGGCAATGCTCCTGTGATTCCTCTGGTGTTGCAAGATCACTTAACAACAGGTGACCCGTTCGCTCGTTTGTCCTCCTATTCCATAAAAAATCATCAAAAATGAAATGTAGATCAATTGATACATCTTGATAAGATGATATTTTATAGTATGGCGACGGTGCCCAAATGCATGAGCTACTCATGGGATCTTACGTTTAAATCGAATATCTCGTGGACGTATATAAATCATTGTACGGTTAATTACGGATTTTATATACTTCTAATATTTATATATTCCCATTGATTTATCTAAACCAATGGGGTTCAATCAGAAGGGGGGGGGGATAAACTTTAATGTTACGACATGTAACTGGTATCAGTTCCATGTAGATGAAAATCATAAATATTGTTGTGAATATTGCAATAATGAAGCTCTGTACAATTATTCAATTTAATTTAAAAGCTCCGTGGCAACCTTCAATAAGTTATAGAAATATCCGAAAATAATTAAAATTTTGATAGTAATGAACTAATTTATACAACATATATGATTTAACCGAACGCACGGGCACCTGTTATCAACAAGGCCAAATTAACCTGATACTATACCGAAGATATACCTGATATAGACGCCAGCCCTATACGAGATTAGTATGGCCCTAAAACAGCAATAACAGCCGAGCTTCTGAGTGCTGGTGGTACTCCTGTGCTTAAAGGCCCTCCAGAAGCAATTCAATTCCGTCATCCTCGAGGGCAAAACGCCGCAAGCATGGCACAGAAGTATAGTGATGCTGTTCTTAAAAAGGGTGATAAAACGCTTTTGAAGAACTTTAGATCCATATCACTTCTGAGCCATATGTAAGCTGTTTTCTATAGTTATCACGAATCGTCTCGCCCTGGCCTCTCAAAAATGCTTTTGAACCATAGACCATTGTTGACATCTACCTTGGACAAACAATAAAAACCCAGAAAATGTTCAAAACAAATGTATTACGAAATTAAAAAAAAAAAAAATTGTACGATATTACTTTGTAACTATATTTTTTATGAATAAAAGGTGTCCCTGAGTTTTTTGCGCCCGTTCCTCTCAGTTGTTTCCTTGCACAAACTCTTCCTTTTTTGGAATTGGTAGTCGTTTTTGACTTTCTGACTGTCTTGAATAAAAATATTTCAATTTGAATTTGAATCCAGTTAGGCAGGTCCAATTTCACGAAAGATGTCACTCGTCGAATCCAACTCGGATGGGCAGCGCGAAACGGGAAGCTCTTTAAAATCTTCTCGTCAAAATACCACAGTGTCTGAAGACGAAAGCTTTTAACCAGTGTGAGTTTCCAGTGATTACTACGGGGAATATTAACTAACTATTGGGGCTGATAAGAAAGCTCATGGTCGCTCAGAGGGCTATGCTCGGAGTTTCCCCATCAGAAATGAGGAGATCCGTAGGAGAACCAAAGTCACCGCCATAGCCCAAATGATTACGAAACTATAGTGGCAGTGGGCAGGGCACATAGTTCGACGGACAGATGGCTGTTGGGGCAGTAAAATCCTCGAATGGCGACCACGTACCGGAAGACGCAGATGAAACCTTCACTTTCCTTGAAATATGTGTAAATGAAAAAAGAAAAGTTTTTTCGTTAAAGACTTTCACTTTGCCGATTTTCAGACATATAAACTTATAATGCCTACTACTCGACTAAGTCGAGTTAGTAAGTCTTTTCCCAGAAAATGTTCAAAACAAAAGTATTACGTTATTCAAAAGAATTGTTAAAAAACCTTTCTGTGGTAGAGGTTACTATAACATAAATGACTTTCTTAATGATACCACGGATTGGGAATGGAGCGACTGCCCTCAGGCTATTAAATAATATATTTTATTGTGCAATATTACTTTGTAAACATATTTTTTGATGACAAAAAAAAAGCCCGCTGAGTTTGTTGCGTCCATTCTTCTCAGGTCTGAGACATTCTTTTTGGAATGGGTGGTAGTTTTTGACTTTCAATAAGTGATGTCACATCCTATTTTGAATAAAAATATTTGGATTTAAATTCCAAAAGTATTTAAAAACAGAACGTTCTAATAAACCCCTTTGACATTTGTACAGTATTATTGTATTTCAGGATTATCAAACAATTGGGTGTTTTACAAGACCAATGAAAATGTAACAATATCGATGTACTAGTTCAGAGATAAAGAGAGCATATCGGCGAGCTTATGCTAGCGTGAATAATATATGTTTGAAATGCCGCAAAGGAGAAAACTCTCCGTAGTTTTATCTTCAGGAAGCGCAGAAATCTCTTGTTGCAGTATAGCGTTGCTACAATAAAGCCTTAGATATTATTAACGTCTAGAATCTAGATAGAGCCGGAGAGAGAGAGAGTCGTGTTTATTATTTTAGTGAAATGACAGCTACGTTTCACACTCGCGATACGTCAGTCACTTTGTTTTAGTATGCGTGCGTTGTTGAAAATAGAGGTTAACAATTCGCCGCTATTTTTCAATGTGTTCACAGCTGTCACAGTCTATCTGGATGTACACATTATTACAAGAATAAAGCTTTAATACTTGTGAGCTTGAAGAGCTCAAACAAAACGAAAATTGCATTTTTGAGCTCGAAGAGCCCGACGGGACATTCGTGATATTTGAAAGGCAAGTTTTACGAAAAATCTATTGTAAAAAAAAATACTGTTATAATTACGCACGTCTTAATCCTTTTAAAAGTATTTTATTTATACGGGAATAACTTTACTACTTTCATCCAAAATGCCGATTTACTGGAGTTGATAGATCGCCATTTCGTTACCAAGAGAAGTCAAAATCAAATACTATCCAGTGGTATAAGCATGTATTAATGTTATCTCTGTGTCATACATGATCTTAACTTTGATTACTGATTTCAAAAAACATTCCAAAAGTATTTCAAGAAATCGCCATCCTTTTAAATTGGTAGTATTAAGAAATGGTAATAATAATCAAACATTTTATACTGTTAATAATGACAGTATGATATAAACATTTTACTGAACCGTCTGAACTGAAAATTTTCCCGAAATGTCAAAAAAATATCAAGATATATAATTTCTCAACTAGATATTATATTCTTGGTTTTATTTTTCATAAACTTTATTCTTCTCTTGACTAATTGAAGTAAAATTGAGAACATAAGTATGGTAGCGGTGATAGTAATGTCTTTCATAGCGGTTGATTTCAAGCTGTATCATCCTAGTAACATGTACAAGGACTTCATATGCAGTTTAGATGTTTAATGTAAATTTTGCATCGGATACAGCGATTCCGTTGATTGAGTCTTTGGACACCAAATTTAATTTGAAAATGTGCAGCAGTCGCACTGTATCAACAACAAGATCAAAAACCGTAATTGACGCAGTATTCCAAAGATATATATATATATATATATATATATATATGTATGGATATATACATATTTATTTATTTATAATCGCTTATAAAATGCTCACAGAATACCTTTATTTATTTATGGTGTATGTGTGGGGTAAGACTGACTGATAGAATTCCGAATGCGGTAATACGAGCGCGCTGTGGTTTGAAAGAGGATGTTGTGACAAGGACTGAAAAAGGAATGCTTAAATGGTTTGGACACGTGGAGCGAATGAGTGAAGAAAGAATGACGCATCAAATATATAAGGCAAGTGTGTGTGGGCAAGCCGGTCGCGGGAGACCTCGTAGAACATTCGTCCATCAAATTGGGGACGTTTTGAGAAAAGGAGAGGTCCGAAGCACCCGCAACCGGCGAGCATGTATGAAAAGAGTAATGAATGTAGAGGACGCGCGTGAGGTTTGTAAGGATAGAAGCAAATGGCATTCTATTGTCTCTGCCTACCCCGACGGGAACAAGGCGTGAGTATGTGTGTGTGTATGTGGATGATGCAGCTACTGTACTCAATATCATTTGTATTAATTTACATTTACTTTTTTGACTTACTCGTGTAAGACATTGACTATTTGACATTTGAGTGTGTCTGTTGCATCATTTTACATTTTACATATTATATTGTAATTTGAAATTGTTTGTAAGTCGATGTACTTAAATGTAAATCTTGATATAAAAGAGTGTCAATGAGTTTCTTGCTACTTCTTCTCATTAGCTCAACCCTTTACGAAGTAGCGGTAGATTCAATAAGAAAAATATTTTATTTTTTTTGACATTCATAAGTGTCATTTCCGTGACCTACGTGAATAAACTGATTTTGATTTGATTTGATTTATTGACCATATTAAGACCAAAGTATTTATTTCATACTTCAGTTACCATATTCGCATCTTGTATCATTTATCGAAGATGTAAGCTCTGAGTCTGAATATATCTATGTAATTTAAACGAATAAAATGTAAAATAATTATCAAACTTTGTGGCACTATGCTCATAACTAAAACCTACAATTATCCTGTTCCCGAAATTACACATTCGTCTATCTTAAAGCCAAATTTTTTGAAGGTTTTTTTTAATGAAAATAAGGGACGAGACTAGCAGGACGCACAGCTGATGGTAATGGAAACGCCCTGCCCATTATAGTGCAGTGCCGCTCAGAATTCTTGAAAAACCCTAAAAATTCTGAGCGGCTCTACAACTGCGCTCGTCACCTTGAGACATACGATGTTAGGTCTCATTTGCCCAGTAATTTCACTAGCTACGGCGCCCTTCAGACCGAAACACAATTATGCTAACACATTACTGCTTCACGGCAGAAATAGGCGCCGTTGTGGTATCCATAATCTAGCCGGCATCCTGTGCAAAGGAGCCTCCCACTTGTTAAAGGTTTCTTTTCTACCACGCGTGTTGTAGCACACATGTTTTTTTTTAAATAATATAAGGTCTCGACCTTGAAGGTAAAAATGTATTATAAATGTAATCAATTATCTATTAGCTTCCCATATATTTCGTAATACTTTATCATCCTATTTCCTGTATAATAGAATAAATTAAACACAGTAATATGATTCCAAACAAACGTTATCAAATGACAAAATAAATTCTCATAACGGGCAAGTTCCGAACTTTTATAACTGTTTATTTTTTATTTGTTTACTCACTGTGTCTAGGCTTTTAGGTTTTTATACCATTAAGGCCATGTGTCAATAGAATTGGTAGTATGTCAGTACATCCATTGCTTGGAAGGATTCTTTCCACAGGTGCAGTTTTTTTGTAACGTTTGTAGCAAAGTAATGTCCAAGCAGTATTGAGTTTCGCTAATTATAGGGCCAAATACCACAGTGTCTGACGACGAAGGTATTCAACCAGTGTGTGTTACCAGTGATGGAATGGGATATATATAGATTGCAATGAAGAGGGCTATGCTCGGAGTTTCCCTGCGAGATCGAATCAAAAATGAGTAGATCCATAGGAAAACTAAAATCACCGACATAGCCCAAATGATTGCGAAACTGAGGTGGCAGTGGGCAGGGCACATAGTTCGAGGGAGAGATGGCTGTTGGGGCAGTAAGGTTCTCAAATGGCGACCGTGTACCGGAAGACGCAGTGTTGAAGGGCCCCCATAAGATGGACCCATATTCTGGTCAAGATCGCTGGAATAGGTTGAATGAGCACAGGACTGATTGTCTTGGAGATCTTCGGGGGAGTCTTTTGTCCAGCAGTGTACGTCTTCCGGGCGATATGATGATGATGATAAATTTTAAGGCGCCGTAGCTAGCCAAATTACTGCGCTAATCAGACTTAAGATACTCGCATTATGGCTTAATCTAACGAGTCTTGTACATAGTTCGGAATACAACCAAGAATCCTGAGTGGCACTGTATAGTGATTGGAGGGCGTATCACTTACTATCACGTGAATCTTAATGATATTTAATTGTAAAATTCTTAATGATACCACAGATTGGAGATGGTGGTCAGACTATTTAAATTATAAATTCAATTCTATCGAATTTTTATAAAAAAAGCCCGCTAAGTTTATTGTGCCCGTTCTTCTCAGGTTCAAGACATTCATTTGTGTATGGGTAGTAATTTTTGACCATGTGATTTCATATTCAATTTTAAATTAACACTTTTTAATTATAATTTGGATAACTTGCTCTTCTCGTCACTGTTTGTCGTAAAAGAAACCACAAAGTTAGTAGAGAAGTAAGAACAGAAATTATGCAACGTTTTCCTATAAATTTTATAAAAATAGGTAAACTGCACTAAGTCTTACCCATCATCGTAAACACCAAAGATTGAGCATGGTGCTCATTTTTTAATTTATACCAAAATTTTTGAGCGATCTTACCAACTGAGCCAACCGTCGAGCGATCACGTCCCGTCTCTTACTGTGGACTTGTGCTCGTAGGGCGCGGCTGCACAAGGCGGTGGGCAAGTCCGCAGTAATAGCCTAAACGCATGGTCGGATTTATGGTACGGCCAAACCATCGGATAATCCGGTGGGTGTAGGTGTGCGCCCGCACCAATTAGTCCGATACCAGAGCTATGATTCGGCTGGACCTAATCCGACTATGTGTTTAGGCTATAAGAGACGGGTTAGGCAGTTACCACGAACCCACTTCACTCCTGGTCCGAAACTAGTCGGTACCCACTCGGATAAAACGTGAGTAAAGCCGTGTTAATAAACAACTTTATGCTGTAAAAAATACAGTGAGTGAACATTAAAAAATAGCGATTTCTTTTTCTCGCAAGCCACGTTCGGTAGTGGCGTCTTCTTGCCAAACTTTGTCGAGGCTTACAGCACGATCTATGAGATATGTGTTAGTATGAATATTTTAACTAACGCGCGGTTACCAATGCATTTCTTGAATATTTGCCATATCAGTTTTTCGACTAAATGTTTTGTTTTGTTGAAATATGACGTTTTCTTTGCTGAGGGTACGTTCTACTATAGTCATAGTCAGAATAAAATATGGTTTAGAATTGTATCCTGTTGCGAAAAGTTAAAGAAAAAAAATTATGTGGTGTCGTGGGACACTAGGTAGGAACGAAGTTCCTTCGGCTAATGTAGAATCGAACACAAATTGCAAAAAAAATCGTTCTAATATTGCTATAATCGTTATCATATATTAATATAATAATATTGATAATAGATACACTACTCGATTGTGTATGCGGTTTTATTCCACGCACTTTCTTCCACGGATTTTTTCTTACGGTTTTACTATCACATTTTTTTCAGTTCGGTCGCGCAGCAAAATCCCTATCCCCTCCAAGCCTACCGTAAGGAACTTCGTTCCAATAGTTTTCGTATTCTTCTTCTTGCAATGCTATAGATATTCTGAATTGGCACCTTGATATTAAAACTCCTCGAAACATAATTACTCAAATATAATTCAAATGTCTTTATTCTTTTAAATATGTTTTTATTGTATATGAATTCACTTATACAATATTACAAAGTCATAAACTACCACCCATTTGAAAATTTATAGCTCAGACCTGAGAAGAACGGGCGCAAGAAATTCATCGAGTTTCTTTTTTTTTACACGTTTTTAATTAGCGTCACCTGTATGTTTGTTTGTTTTTACATACTACGCGCGATTTTGACCCACTTTAAACGGCCAGATTTCGTGCAAACTTATATAGTTTTCATCTATCGTCTATAATGTTGGAATTGATGCCAATTTTAAATTTCAACCATTATCTTTAACTTATTTATCTAATATTAGAAAATTTTCGAATACCAAAGAGAATTTTTAATTCAAAAATCCAAAATTATTTTTAAAAAGACACATTTTATAAACAAACCAAAATATTAGCGTGTTTTCAGTTTTTTTAACTTTATTTATTTCTAATGAATTTGCGATACAATCAGTCGTATAATTTAAATAGCCTGTCCATTTATGCTATGGTTACCTTTACCACATAAACGTCTTTTAACAGTACTTTAGTATTTCGTAAGACATCGCCCCGTAAAAGATTAATCAACTCGACTTAGCCGAGTGGTAGGCAGAATAACTTTATGTTTGTTCCTAGTGTTAACATTATGGTTATGACAGTTTCTAGCAAATTCACTTTAATGTGCCTTATGTACATACATAACATTATCAAGAATATAGTGAGAGGCAACAGTTAAGAAGTTTATTTATGTAAAATTTGCTCTCTATTATTCTTTGGGGCCTAGATTATAAATACTACGAATAGCTCTGTTCTGTAGCACAAAGATCTATTTAAAAAAAAGTGAAGATTAATATCAGCTGCATTGCCCCATAGAAATACACCATAGATCATAATACTTTAGTATTATGACGTAGTAATATTACTAATAATATAGTAGTAATACTAATGTAAACTAGTCACACCGTATCTATGTCAATTAATTGTCTAAGCCTTTTAACCGCCGTATGCTGCAGAACTAAGTCTATTTGCCAATCCTTCAACATGGAGGCCCCATTGCAATCTGGAGCCAAGAAATATAGCAGATTCCACTAGTTTTATCACCTCTTCATTCAACAAAACATTCGCATCTACATTTTCGACATTCGGCACAGTAGATTTTATAAATTTCGTTTACTTGCTGTTTAGCATTAGGTTATTAGCGCGAACCCAGTACACGATATCAGATAGAATATCTTTTACATCATATATAAATTGTCATTGTAATCCGCAAACAATACTACTATGAGTTTCCTTCTATAAGGTTAGGAAGATCATTTATGTAGATAAGAAGAAAGAAGGACGGTCCAAGAATAAAGCCTTGTAGTACCCTCATAAAGGCAAAGTCAATTAAACTTTATTCAAATAGGCTTAAACTAAGCGTTTTCAATTACTGAATTTACCATATGTTCGTAAAAAATTGAGCTAATGAGAAGAAATACAAGAAACTCAACGGCCACTCTGTTCAATCAAATAGAGTATTTTACAATGGCTGTAATATAACTTAAAAAAATTGCTCCATGCTGCATATAATATATGAGTCGTGTTTAAATAATATAAATTATTTCATGAAAAGTTATAAAGAATCGTATATTGGATGCATCGACCTTTCGAGCTTGAACTAAATGTTTGTGTAAGGATGCTTCGTGAACATGATGGTCGTGATTACTGTCACAATGAGTAATTACATCCAACAAATACAATGATTTATTAACACTAACAGGTCAACCTGGCACCACAGTAGCACCCGTTCACGAGTTGACGCATGAACCAGTCAACATTCCCGTTGCACATAGTTGAAGGAAGGAGACGTGCGGCATACTGGAGTTCCAGAAAATCTCCTGCCATTCACGTCAAACTTCTTAATTCTATTTTAATAATATTATTAACATTACCAAATATTAATAAAGTTCTTTAAATTATTGAGTGTAAGAATAGGCTGTTATCATTTTTGTTGCAGATTACAAACGATTTCTTCTTTCTTTATAATATCAAATAACATATTTGTATCCAAGACATGTTGATTTCTGTCTCGCAATAATATTATGTAGAAAAAATATTTGTGACAAAAGTGTCATGTGACAAAAATTATCTCCAATCCTTGTTACAATGCCAAGAAAGAAGCCAATCATCAAATTATGAAGTGTGAATATTAGACACAATACAAACGTGATCCACGGAACATGTTTTGACAGCCGTTGACAGCATCTGTCAGTTTTGACAGCCCGCGCGCGGGAAAAGCTTTTAAGCCGCCATCAAGTTTTATTACCCATACATCATTTTCATAAACCAGTGCACGCTCCCGATTTATTGACGTTTTGATGGCGCTCATTGGTTATTTCTGTAAATAAAATAAAACGTCTGTCTACTTGTGTGTGAAAATTGCGGTCGTAATGTCTCTATTATGGATTGGATTTCGTCCAATAGTAGCCAGTTAAACTGAGTATATAAATCTCCTAAGGACTCGCATTATAAACAATATTGGAAATGTTAAATTATTTTTAAGCCACCGAACTTGTAACGAACAATCTAGGCTGACAACATTGATGTTGTGGTAAAACTGACCACTTACCGAAAACTGAGTATTAAGTTCTTCCCTAGATATAATAATTTTTATTTATTTATTCATGTATAGGAAACAAACAGTATTACAAATATAAATATTAACAGAACTTAAAACTCACACGCTTACGATTGAAGTTTCCAAAAATTATACGGTACTTTTAGTTAAAAGGTAACGATATAAACCACAAATCAATAGTGAAATTATCAAATAATCACTAAGCCATATAAGTTACACAATATTATACACTCCTATTATACAATACTACACTTAACTAATTACAATAAGTATAGGATTCAGAAAAAAATATATTTAAGAATCATCATCATCAGCCAAAAGACGTCCACTGCTGGACAAAGGCCTCCCCCAAAGATTTCCACGACGATTGCTGCTCTCATCCAACGTATTCCGGCGATCTTGACCAGATCGCCGGTCCATCTTGCCCCCACAAGATGGACCGAGAATCTGGTCTACCAACAACGCGCCTTCCGGTACGTGGTCGCCATTCGAGGACTTTACTGCCCCAACAGCCATCTGTCCGTCGTATGTGCCCTGCCCACTGCAACTACAGTTTCGCAATCATTTGGGCTATGTCAGTGATTTTGGTTCTCCTACGGATCTCCTCATTTCTGATTTGATCTCGCAGGGAACCTCCGAGCATAGACCTCTCCATTGTCTTCTGAGCGACCATGAGATTTCTCATATTTAAGAATGGGGTTTAAAAAATTCAGTAATTACTTTAAATTATCATACTATAAATCGACTTGAAAAATATTAGAAACCAGTTTAAAAAAAGTGAAGTTTAGAAAAATATAAATTTGCTCAATGTAAGGAAGAAAATATTTTGTTAAGAACAGAGAGTTCTTTATTTTTGCGCCCAGATAATGGGAAAGTGCCCCTCCGGGATAACGAAGGGAGGGAGGTGGTTAATGCTCTTACATACCAACCCAGCCTAAGTCTGCATTGGTTATGTGGGGCTCACGTAAAACCTAAGTGCCTACCTACTAAACACTACCTGAGGATGGCTTTGGGCAAGTGCCCTCTAACCCTTTATCGTAGGTGACTTTGGACCAGCTTGGATAATGCATTGTAATAAACGAATTCTCCATATTATTTAAAATTATTTTTGACTTATTATTGTGTGTTTTATTAGTTTTTTCGGAATGAAATCTTCTTTGAGAATGAACCGACACATTCTGACCAAATATGGCTTGAATCGGCTAAGCTAATTTAAGCTCTAAAGATCGATGCATCTAATATACGATAATTTTTATCTTTATAGTTTGTTTATTATTAATTTTAATTTATTGTAATATATAAAATTCTTTTAACTTTGAACATGATGAATATATTGGATGCACTTACTTATACTTTGTAATGAATTACAGCCACTGTTAAATACTTATTGAATTAAACAGCATGATCTCTCCTTTTTCCTAATAAATGGTAGATTCAGTAATTTAAATTAAATATTTGTAATGACGATTCAAAGGCACTTAGTTTAAGCCTATTTGAATAAAGTTTTTGACTAGAGATGCACGATTATTATGTGATATTTACCCAAGCACAATTATATTCACAATTATAATAATAGATATTGTAGATGTAATTCCTTTATGTACACAGAATATAACCAGTTTTATTAACCTCACCTTGATTATAATATAGTCTTGATAAAGGACTCTGGACAAGATGAAAAGAACATTCAGGTGATTGGTAGGTAATTGATGATGATAGTTGGTAGTTGAGAGATGGTAATTAATACGTCCTGCCCATTACAATGCAGGATTCTTGAAAAACTGAAAATTCTCGTCACCTTGAGACATAAGATGTTAAGTCTCATTTGCCCTCTCAGTTATTTGACTAGCTACGGTGCCCTGACCGAAATACAATGATGTTTGCTCCTTACGGCAGAAAAAGGCGCCTTTGTGGTATCCATAATCTAGCCGGCATCCTGTGCAAAGAAGCCTCCCACTACTAAATGCCCTTAGTCGACTCTTACGACACCCTTCGGCCTGGGTCTTCCCTATTCATTTCATGCTACGGGGTAGCACAGTGCATGTTATATATTTTTGGTGGTAAAAACAACAAAAAATGCTTTAAATAGAAGGTCAAAGTGAAAAAATCTTTGATCCTGTTGCAGAATAATATTTAATATACGACCAAGAAAAGTCTTAGTAACTTAGAGGAGTAATGGACAGTACAAGTTTTTATATGGTAGAGGAGGACTAACGAGCGAATGGGTCACCACCGCCCACACTTAACTGCAACACCAGAGGAATCACAGGAGCGTTGCCAGCCTTTAAAGAAGTACGCGGTTTTTGAACGTACCCATGCCGTATCGTCCCGGAAACACCGCACGAGGAAACACTGTACAATCTGTTCCTACTATAAATATTAAGATTTTCTGTAATTTTAAGTAGCCTGTTTATTAATAATAATTTATTCAAACGGGGAGTAACGTAAATATTACGTATATTACATTTATATATGTATACTCATATAAACCTCACATAATATTTTTGAATCCACCAATTTCTTGCACAGGTTTTCTCGTAACTCGTAGATCACTCCGTAGCAGCGCACGATATTAAGGCATTAACGGAAATGTTTGTTAGTTTAAAATAAAAAACTCCAATAGAGTTTTCAATATTTTCGATTATTTAAAATGATTAATTATCACCCGACCTAATTGTTGTTTCGTTCTGCAAAATATTTGTGATCTTGCTGTGGCACACGGATTCATCCAGGTATAAATCAAATCAAAAATTACTTTATTCATGTAGGCCAAGGAAATCATACTTATCAAGGAAATGTCGAAAGTTATCTTTTTTCAGAAAAGGTTGAGCTGTAATGAGAAGAAGTGCCAAGAAACTCATTGCAACTCTTTGAAATCATATTTTCAGCTTCAGTGTTTTGAATTTATGTAAAGTGATAAAAAAAAATTGTTGCATCATTTTGCATATATCTTAATTTTCATCTCTTATCGCATTTATCACAGGGAGTGCTAGGAGGAGTTCGGGTTGATACCAGGAGCCGAATTCCACGACCGGATATTACGTCAAAATGCAAAATTACACCCACATCAAGTTGACGCCAGGCATTCTACAGCCAAGCGTTTTGCAAGAAATTTCTTGCCTCGCACAGTCACCTTGTGGAATCAATAACTAGCTGCTGTTTTCCCGAATCGATACGACTTACGGCTGTTCCCAATATATAGTATATTACAGATAGAGATAAATTATTACCTTCTACTGTCAGTAATTAACTGTCAATAATCTGAAGCTGTCCCAATACACCGTGTGAATATACGCATGAATTGAAATTTCCATGCAAACTTCTATCACTGGTAAGCTATACGTCGTCCCATTGACAGACAGCGTGTACGGATAAGGTGAGTTACCGTCAATAAGTTTATTGGGACAGAAAAGTCAACGATAGTTACGATTTTTATCTCAAGTAAGAGATAGACTGAATATTGGGAAAGGCCGTTAGGGAACTTCAAGAAAAGAGCACACTCCCACCGTAAAGGCCGGCAACGCATCTCTTAAGCCCTGGTGTTGCGGAAGTCCATGGGCGGCTGCCTCACCACTTATAATGTGAGCCTTTTGCCTCTATACCTATTATTATGGCTTATGTATAAGATATAGGCATAAGGTTATATCGCTAACAATTTTCTTCGCCGGCTAGCGGATGAAGCAGTTCGGAAGTGCCTACTTATTCTTCAATTAAAAAAAGGGGTATTTAATAAAGTAATAATTAAATTTTCAGTTTATTGATACTTTTCAGTTTTCGAAGTCGGCTTTTTTAAAGGTAACTTTTTAATTTTTACTTTTTAGTGTCAGTTAATAATAATAAAATATAATCAACCTGAATGAAAACTCTTAAAAAAGCCGTACACAAAAAACAATTATACTATCGATGTAAACAAAAATTTTCATAAAAAATATTCATAAAGTTAAAACTACTGGTTCAAACTATGTAAATTTTTTATGTAACCAAATTACATCTATTTATGCATCGAAACAAAAATTACGTTAATCGGATCATAAATCTCAGAGTAATCGGTGTATTGATAACCTCCTCCTTTTTGAAGTCGGTAAAAAAGAAATAACTAAGGTTAATTAAGAGATGTAGGCTTATACCAAATACTTTTTGAAGATCTGGCTTATCACTTACAAAAAGAAAGCGAATTAATTATTAAAATGCGATTAAAAATTAACTAGTTCAAATAAAGAAATAAATATAATCTTTCATCTTTATAATATTTGCATACCTAGATATAATGTAAAGGTTTTGAAATAAAATAAACATAAAATATTGTTTTTAAAAATAACACATACCCTTAAGAAATTGATGAATTCGCGCGAACATAAATATGTAAAGGTAATCTTATAAAATCATTTACGCCGCTACACTACTTAAATTCCACAAAACTGCAAAAGAACAGGCACGAATTTCTCATACGGCGCTAATATTGGATCGCCCAAGGGTGTTTTCTTCCTTTGCTTGAAGAACATATTATTTTTTGGGGCCTCACCTGTACAGTAAATTATACAAACAAAATAGAAGTTCTATAGATAAGACTAAACTCAGGCGTAAAAAGTAATATTTGAATGGTTAAAAGTTTTAAACTACGATGACACAGGTAAACTTATAAATGTACTAAACTAAGAAACAATAATTGAAATTATTATACCACCGTTATCAATTGTCTTTTCTTACTAAGCACACACACAAACACATACATCAATACATACACACACATCCATACACACACACACACGAATTTCTTTTATTTTTATTTTGTACTAAGGAGAGACTGGACACAGGGAATCCTAGTATGAGGCTAGAATACTTTTAAAATTAAAGTTACTTACCTTGTACCAATGTATACTTTGTAACAGATATTTTTGTAGCAACTATGTAACTAATATTGTACCCCAATATATTATTCTATTCTATTCTTTATAATATGTTTTTTATTGTGTAAATTGAGTAAGAGCTGAATTTTTGATTTGAATCCACTCTGAGATATATATGTGTAATTAGATTTAACTAACTATATGATGCTAAAAATCATATAGTTATCATCAGACTCCAACAGGAATCAAACCGACTTTCCAGAGTGTGTATGTTCGAAACAGCAAAGATTAAAAGTCATACAATTGTAAAAATATTTTAAATATATAATGTATTTATCAAAAAGCATGTAAAACAACATCAAACATAAATATTAGATTTTCAGCGTTTAATTAAATATTAATAAGTGAAGTTTGGGCGCCATTTTGAATTTTTAGCAAATCCGCAGTGCTGTCCAATTTGTTAGTTTTTGGAGTATTGCTTAGGTACTAATACTTTATCTAGACCTTATTACATTCACGAACGCGTGCTAACACTGCACGCGCGCACTACAACTTAACTTTATAAATAGATTGCACATCGGCTCTGTATGTATTTAACGTAAGGAGCTTTTTCAGTGAGGCCGGCCAGTCGACGCGAACGTCTCGGCGCGCCGCTCGCGCCCTCACCCGACGCCACTCCCGCCAAAATAACTTGTCAAACTCGATTCGAAATTCGAATTTCAAACTTTTTAATTTCTCGGGCAGTGGCCGTCGCGGGAATAGTAGCGCGTAGACAGAGTAACCGCGGTTAAGTCAGTGAGTGTTGAGTTTATGCTAAATACTAAACGTTTGAGCTAATCACCGCGCGTAACCGTGTTTCAAAAATAAAACGTTGTTCGAAACCGGAGCACCTTGAAGGTTAATGACAAAAAGCGTGCATTTAACTGTGTCTACGCGGTCATCATAGCCTGGATAATCCTTTAATATGTATGTCATGTGAGTCATAAGAATACTGAACCCATAGCCTATACAGCCATTATAAGTAGTATTTAAAAAAATACTAAGGAAATTGTCGATAACACGTCAATGATGCTGCAAACTGAATTTATCATCCATCGTGAGATCTAAGGTCTTGGTTACACGCAAAAAATACAGAATCCCCTAAAGGTAAAATTTGATACCCTGAAAACTATAGATATAACTTAACGGTACATTTGCGTTTTATTATTTACTATCTTTTAACGTCACGTCAAGCAAAAACTCATAAAACGTTTATCGGCCGCGTTCTATATTCAAATCTGCCCAATAAATCCCGCCCGAAAATCTCGAACATAATTACCCAAATTCTCTATGATAGAGTAATCGTGTGTCGAAACAATTCATAATGCTAATAGTTCATCGCACCGGCGGCGGCCGTTTGGACAATGTTGACCCATATTGCTGGACTAAAACACACGCCAAATTACAATACATTAAACAACCGATAATTTTTCTACGTTCGATGTGAATAAATTTTGTCCACTTCTCTCAAATGAAACTTTACAACCATAGTCTGCGTCATGTCCTAATGATTAGCTATGAAAAGATTTCGGCAATAAAACATGAAAAAGAACGTTTCAGTGGTAAATTTACCCGTCGACGTTATTGGCTTTGTGTTATTAGGTTATGTATCTTTACAGGAAGCTTGTTGATTTTAGTGACACATTCATCCGCTTATTAATTTTTATTCGAACATAAAAACTTTTTCGAGTCTCCATAAAACCTCATTGGATATCTAGCCTCGACATAATGCTCTCATTTCCCTGTTTTTGAACGTTACTTTTCGACGAAATGGCCGCTTATCGTTGGTCCTTTCTGTTTTCGCGCGCTTTTTCCTGTCAGATGGAACGGCGTGACCGATTGATGGTGCCTCACGCCGTTGATTGATATAGAATGACCATAGTTACGACCGTCTAACAGCGAAAATGAAGAGCCTCGTAAAATCCTATCGGCGAGATAATAAACATTAATATTGTGGTGGCTAGAAGCTTAAATATCATTCGCACCATGCGCCCGCCTGATTTATGTTAGATTTCTTTGAAAATTTCTTTCACGAATCATTTAACTTGAGAGTTCTGCTAATAACTAGTTCTCTGCTTTTTCGTCTATGGCCTCACATATTTAAATTGAATACAAAAGTTCATTAAAGTTGTCAGGTTATTTTATTTACATTATTTTTATTGAATGTGGTGATTCATCACTTATAAATGTCGCCAAAAATACCCCAAATTCAAAACCGGTTACCGACAGGGAGCGTGTTTGAACATTGACAAAGGTTTTTATTATTACATTACATATTTATTATATTAATAAGTAAAACATCTAAATTATCTCAGAGTTTCCCTGCGAGATCGAATCAGAAATGAGGAGATCCGTAGGAGAACCAAAGTTACTGACATAGCCCAAATGGTTGCGAAACTGGCAGTGGGGATGGCAGATAGCTCGTCGGACAAATAGCCGTTGGGGCAGTGAAGTCCGCAAATGGCAACCACGTTCAGGAAGACGTAAGGAAGGCCCCCCACAAGATGGACCGACGATCTGGCCAAGATCGCCGGAAGGACACTGCAGAACCGATCGTCATGGCGATCTTTGGGGGAGGCCTTTGTCAAGAAGTGGACGTCTTCCACATGAAATGATGATGATAATGAATACACCTAAATAATATTTTTTTTTGTTTTCTATTATTATGGTCATATTAACACGTTATTTTATGAAAAAAGTTTCAATTGCATAGTGTTATGTGTATGGACTCTTAAATTCAAAATATTTCATTCAAATAGCACTTTAAATCACTTATATACCAGTGGGAGGCTCCTTTGTACAGGATGCCGGCTAGATTATGGGTACCACAACGGCGCCTATTTCAGCCGTGAAGCAGTAATGATCTGTGTTTCGGTTTGAAGGGTGCCGTAGCTAGTTAAAATTACTGGGATTAAATGAGACTTAACATCTTTTGTCTCAAGGTGTCGAGCGCAATTGTGGTGCCGCTCAGAATTTATGGTTTTTTCAAGAATCCTGAGCGACACTGCATTGTAATGGGCAGGGCGTATCAGTTACCATCAGCTGAACGTCCTGCTCGTCTCGTTCCTTATTTTCATAAAAAAAAACTAATTGATCACATAAATAAAACTGAAAACAAAATCTTATGAATGATGCAGGAATCGAATCCGCGACCTCTCAACCGCTCAACCTCAACCCCAGTATTTGCATATTAGGAAATTCACTTGAGATGTCGCTGATGCAAATCTAAACAATTTGTTATATTTTTTTAAAGTGATCACACCCCGGTAACGGGAAATAAATGGTGTGGCAGAGTATTAAATATAGCCTGTAATAAACTCTTTTCACTTAGAAAATATAAAATTATCTATATATTATTATAAACCTATACACCTAACGTTCTTTTGTTTTGGGCAAATTTTCTTGTTGAAGACCAATCGTTTTCACATTAATATTGCATTTATAAAGGAGCATGCTTTTATTCATCTTAAATAGACAAGCGACAGCAAAGCAACTTGATTATTTTTCAAATTCGTATATTCGTCTCTGACATTTTCTACTAAGAGTAGGGTTAGGACCGTTAAAATCGAAAAGTTTTTCGTTTTTTCAATCATCGTTTCGACATTGAATACGATGTAACTAAGAGTAGGATTCGACACGACTAATGCGACGATATATCGAATATCGATTTTAGGAGTAGGCCCCCTCGAAGCGGACCATATTCGATGATATGTCGCATTGTCCATCGCACAAAATTATTTAATTACCGTTCGAACCGTACCGATTACGACGCCGGACCATCGGACCGTCCGATGAACCAGCCGTACCAAATCCGACCATGTGCTTAGGTTATAAGCGGAGGCCGAGTTTAATTCAAATTCAAATATTTTTATTCAAAATAGAATTAATGATGACTTATTAACCAACAAACCTACTACACATTCGAAAATGTATGCCTCAGATCTGAGAAGAACGGGTGCAAGAAAAAAATTCTTCACAGTAAAATTCATTATTAAATAGCAAGCATGAGGTCGTTCCATTCCCGATCTGTGTTTTCATTAAGAAAAACTTTTTTTTTATGTTAGTTAGGGGTGAGATGAGTAGGGCATTCAGCTGATGGTAATTGATATACCGTGCCCATTTACAATGCAGTGCCACTCAGGATTCTTGAAAAACCCAAAAATTCTGAGCCACACTACAACTGCGCTTGTGTCCTTGAGACATAAGATGTTAAGTCTCATTTGCCCAGTAATTTCACTAGCTACGGCGCCCTTCAGACCGAAACACAATAATGCTTATAAATAACTGCTTCACGGCAGAAATAAGCGCCGTTGTGGTACCCAAAATCTAGCCGGCATCATGTGCAAAAGAGCCTCCCACTGGTGAGGTTATTATTTTCTTAATTCTCTAGAATTAAGTACCTACTACATGTTTTTTTCAATTTTTGGGGTTCATGTTTTAGAAGCATATACATTGCCCAACAAAACACTACATCGACTTAAACGAGTATGAGGCTAAACATGTTTATATTTGTTCCTGGTGTTAAAATTTATAGTTTTTTATAGAAAAAAACTTAGAAATTTTAGTATTGAAATTTGAAATTCAATATGTTTGAGAACAATTTAATTATTAAAACTTATTTTCATTAATATATTAATCAAACAAATACACTATTTCAACAATGCACAGTATATACACACTGAATTTTAAACTAAATCCATTAAATTTCACTTATAAGATATACACAGCACTAATATCGCACAATACGACAGCTGTATAGCTACAGGTATACCGCTATAAGTACTTCGGTGATGCGAATTCACGAGATGTCACCCATCCAAAAAGTTTCTAACTAAATATTATATTTATGTTTTTAATTATTTATTAATCGCGTGCGCCAGTCATGAGCATGTCAGTGACGCAAACCCATAAGATGTTCCGCTACCAAAAAGTACCCAACACTGCTAAAGAAATTTTCACTTCAAAAAATAATATCAAATATAATATTATGTTTTGTCACGGACTAGTAAAAAAATAAGGAGTCCGTGTCACCTTACATAACAGTGCAGCACCAAAACAAGCTGATTAACGTGTAAATACATAGCCCCACGCACACACTTACACTACTACAGGCCGATAGGCGGCCATTATGAGAATTGTCATCGTCTGTGACAGATCACTTTGCGTCTCAATAAAATATTTTAAAAATAAGTATTTGTTTTTTTTTATTTGATTATTTAAGGGAGAAAAAGTTGTGTAACTAGTAACCCCCGTAACCGCACACACACTAGCATAACGGTGCGGAGTCCTTGTTTTACTCGTCCGTGTGTTTTGTTAAATAAATATCACTAATCTCATTTTCGGTTCTAATAAAGTAATTATCAAGTCATTTGTGCGTATTTTGTCTTTCGCCAGTATTTCTTATAGTCTAGTCAGCGATTTATTCTCTCGAACTCTATTGATGGCATTTAAGAGCTTCTGGGACAGATTACTAGAGAGTTAGAGCCTTTGCGGTGTTGTAAAACAACGTGATATATATCTGTGGACACTGTATAGAACAATCTGGTAAAAATATTCTTACTGTTGTCTAATGGAAGATATTTAGATTATCATGCTTAGTAAAAAGGCATAAAATGCATTTATGTTCTGAATATTAAAGCCTTTAGAATTATTTTTGATGTCACTTCAAACGTTATCACCGCTTCGGAAACAAACGGCGATAGGAGAGAGTAGAAACGGTGCAAGAAACTCTCTCAGCATTCTCTTTTTGCGCTCTTTTTTATAAAATACTAGCTGACCCAGCAAACTTTGTATTGCCATATAAATGGTAGGTAGCTAAAATTTAATTTGTTTTTTACCTTCTGAGAAAGTATTTTTTTAATATTTATTCATTCACCAAACCTTCCCTGGACATCCACAAATAATTCAAGACCAAAATTAGCCAAATCGGTCCAGCCGTTCTCGAGTTTTAGCGAGACTAACGTACAGCGATTCATTTTTATATATATAGATATAATGAACTGTTACTGTTATTGCTATGAAATAATCAAAATCTAGTCCCAGGCAGTCCGATCAATTAGATAGTCAACTGTGGAGTAGTAGGATTTACGACAGTGCCATTTTTCAATAAAACATTTAAATTTATTTATGGATAATGCCTGAACAGTGGCTGTAACTTTGTTATAAAAGTGTATTACATTTACCCTTAAAACTATCTAAGTTTTCGTTTGGCTAGGTATGTGCTTCGAAACTCTTCTAGGTAAATAGGGTTACAGGAATGTACAAGAGGATGTAAAAATATTAGAATTAGCTGTAATTCTGCGGAACTCCAACGTTTATATGATAATGTAGTGTTAATTTACTGAGTTTCACACGTTAGACACGTGGGAAAATCGGCTGCACTTCTTCTTCTGGAGCTGTTGGCTCGCCAAACAATCCAACTAGTTTTCTTGTAATACATTTTTTTAATGTTATTTAATAAAACGTAAATATTAATTAACATAAAACATGTGTTTTTGAAAGGTTATTTGTAGTAAAATTCAAAAGAATTGTTTTAAGGTGTTTGTGTGGTAAAGCTTATTTTAACATAAATAATACTTTTTATACTTTGGAGATTTCGTGAAGTCTTATTCATTCTACGTTTTCAATATTTAAAAAAGAAAAAATACCCCGAGCCAGCTCATTGTTAGAATTGTCATATGCACTGAAATTTCGCTGATAGAATTTTTTGTATTACCAATATATGTATTTCTAAGTCAAAAATATAGGTTACGGATAACTAATCACCAACATATTATATATTAAAACCTTCTCCGCAACACGCTGCATCTTATGGTAGAAGTATTATTCTGATCGGTTAAGCAGTTTTTGCAGTGTAACCGAAGAAATCATCGGCTCTCCATTTATTAATATAGATTAATGGACTTCCGTTAAACTACTCCTAAAAACATTCATATTGAAGATGGAGTAGGTGGAGCGATAAAATACATTACAAAAATAATTGTCAGTCGTAGAGACTGCCAATATAATGAAAACTTACAACTTTAAGTATTAAAATTTGTAATTTAATAATGTTTTGACCAATTTATTTTGGGAACTTATTTTCAGTAATATATTAATCAAACAAAAGCAATATTTCAACAACGCACATATATACACACTGTACAATTCAATATTACTAATAAGTTATACACAGCACTAATATCGCACAATACGTCAGCTGTATAGCTACAGGTATACTGCTATAAGCATATCGGTGACGCGAACTCACGAGATTTCACCCATCCACAAATTGTCTAATTATGTACATTTTTTTAATTATGTATTTATCGCGTACGCCAGTCATGAGCATGTGGGTGACAAGGTTTCCCCCTACCAAGAAAATTTCACTTCAAAAAAGAATTTTAAACAAAGAGTGCGAACAGAACTAGTCTTTTTATCATACGATTGAAAACGTATAAATCAGTAACACGAGTCGACGACGTAAAAGTAAAACTCGAGTCCGTTTTAATGTCTGCAGATGTGTCGAGCTTTGTTACCGTTTTTTTATTCGTTGCTACAGTTTCGGCAAAGGTAAATGAATTTAAATCTCAATTGTTTGAAGCGGGCCTCGATTTGCAACAATCGATTGCTCTAGGACTTAGCTCAACTGCAAAAAAATTAAATTGATAGGTTTTTTTATTATAATCGTTTCAGTTGACCAGACGACCTTTTAGTGTTTTATGAGATAGTTTTCGAACAAAATGCATTTCTTCTACCCACTATTCCTGTATACCGACAGTATTTACTTGAACATTTACAGAGCCAACCAGGCACCAGAAGCAACGTGGTTCACGAATTTGAAACAGTTATTATCGTCAGTTCACTCGCGAGAGTCACGCTGATTAAAGTCACACTGATGAAAGTCATCCTGATTAAAGTGGCAATGATTAAAGAAATACTGGTGAAAGTCACACTGATTAAAGTCACACCGGTTAAAGTCATACTGATTAAAGTTAAATTGATTAGTCACACTGTTTAAAGACACACTGATTAAAGTCACACTGACTAAAGTCACACTGACTAAAGTCACACTGACTAAAGTCACACTGACTAAAGACATACTGATTAAATTCATACTGGTTAAAGTCACACTGTTTAAAGTCATACTGATTAATGTGATACTGATTAAAGTCATACTGATCAAAGTCATACTAATTTAAGTCATGCTAATTAAAGTCATTCGAGTCGAGCAAGCGTTCTCCTGATGATTAGTGATCTGCGATATGCCATGCTCATTATAATGCAGTGCCGCTGGATTATTAATTGAACCCAAAATTCGTCAGTTTGAGACATAAGATGAATATATCCCATCCGTTGTTGTATCCATCTAAACAGGATCTGTAAACAAGACAATATGAACCTGTCAATAAATTCTTAGATAAGCATTAGACTGAATTTTATTAATCAATGACAGAATTTTACATGATTTATAAGTGGGACCTTGTAATGGCTCAGATTCAATTTATATAAAAGTTAAAACAGGCTTTGTGCGCCGCATTGTAGGTTGGCGATATCCGCAGTGCTTACATATTATAATAGAACCGAGGTCTAAAAGTCGGGGAATCATTCATTTTAAAATGAGACGTATTCAAGAACCGCTGAGAAGTGGCATGATAAATCTGTTTCACTGGCTCAAATGTCTTATATTCTTTGTAGTTCCGTTGAAATAGTGCAGTAACATTTGTGCTTTATAGTTGAATATTTATTTTAGTATTAGACTAAGTCGTAACTGCATTTTTTTAATCCCTCCTTATAAAGGAAGTAGGTACAGATGAGTTTAAGTATATTGCCTTGTTATTTGGTTTAGTTCTCGTGGCAGGCTTCGTCATGCTCGCTTAAACGTCTGTACTTGTTGCGGAGTCGTGGGACGGGTCGTTCCTGTCCTAGAATATGGTTGGACAAAGCAATGGCTGGTCGATACGTCATGCTCGTCGACGGGCGCTACTTTTGCGACTAAATGATACTGTTAGACAGAATCCAGATTTGAATTTAAAGCTATGTTTTTTATGTTTTTTGTTCGCATAATATCTTTATTTATTTACAGTCTGTGTGAATTTTATTTATATTTTACTGACTTATTTTTTTATTTTGCACTAATTTAAGCAATGTGAAATATTTGAGATATACTTTACCGTTTTGAACTTGTATTTAAATTGTTTTGAACTCGTATTAAAAAATTGTGAAATGAAGAAGTTGGAAAGTTTGAGTTCAAACATTGGCAATCAGTTTCTTGCCACTTCTTCATTTGTTAATGTATAACTTAATATGTTAATATCCATCCCTACCATGTGGGGATCAAATCAAATCATAACTGATTTTATTATTGTTATTATACTTTACAAATATGTGAAAAACGGCATTAGAAATTACATATACGGTTATCATATTACGTACTCGTCTATAGGCAAATAGTTTATTTAATTTATCTCTTGAAATTGCGAAATATACAAAAAAAAAATATCTGTCCTTATGACATTTCTGTAGAAAACTATATTTGAAGTAAGGTAAGTACATAATTCATAAAATTAAAATTTTAGATCAAAACTTCAATTAGAACAGGCTTCGGTCTACTGGACTGCCAGTTGAAATCACCAGCCTTAAGTTATAGTCTAATAATAATTACTTTCAATCATCTCTTTGAATTATAATTGCCCTTAGAGCTGTCTTTTATGCCAATTGTGGAAAGATGATGAGTCTTGTTATAGCTATATTTCACCAGGACACCACGGTGTCCGTAAGCTTCTAAATGGGAGGGTGGGAGGCACCTTTGCACAGGATGTCGGTTAGATTATGGGTACCACAACGGCGCCTTTTTCTGCCGCTAAGCAGTAATGTGTAAGCATTATTGTGTTTCGATCGTAAAGGGAGCCGCAGCTTGTGAAATCACTGGGCAAATGAAACTTAACATCATAAGTCTCAAGGAGACGAGCGCAATTATACTGCCGCTCAGAATTTTTGGGTTTTTCAAGAATCCTGAGTGGCACTGCATTGTAACAGGCTCAACCCTTTACGAAGTAGTGGTAGATTCAACAAGGAAAAATATTTCTTGACATTCATAAGTGTCATTTCCGTGACCTACGTGAATAAAGTGATTTTGATTTCATTTGATTTATTTGGCCGAACAGAAGTCAGTCACTTGTGTCATCATGTCCCTTCTTGTCAGATCATCCGTTGCATCATTTTCTAATAATGCCCTTAATCCATTGTAGAGTTACATCGTTATCAGAGGCGTCCAGTTCGAAGGATTAGTGACACTCTTGGATTAGCGCTGAGGTAAAGGTGCGTAATTTAGCCCGTTGAGCAGCGCCATACTGTCGGAGAGAATCTTAACATTGTAACCATTTGCTCTGCTTCTTAGTATACCAGTGTCGGTTCCCTAATGGATAACACACTCACTTCACACGACCCGTCCGACGTCACCTCCACAAGCAGTGATATTTAAGCGCGCGTGGAGACGCCTGGAGCCCTATTACCAAAATCGAAATACGAAGTTTCGGTTGACGGATCGTACATTTCTTATTACGAAAGTGTTTCGAATCCGAAGATCGCGATTCGCTATTAGACATTTTGTCTTTCGTTTACCTTATTCCCAAATTCACTTGACATTTACTTTTTCTTTGTTTGAGATTAGTAAGGTCGTAGCTACAACTTATATTTTATAGTTATGTCTATGGTTCCGAAACGAAATCCGTCCGCACTAGTCGGATCCAAAGTACTTTGGTAATAGGATTGATTTGTTGTTGTTGGAAGTTCGTTGTTCTTTCGTTTCGGACGAAACTTCGGCTTTCGATTTCGGTACTAGACCTTCTGTCACGAGAACTTTACTAAAGAACACAAAATAATGATCATCTACATATTATGCAATATTCACTGAATACCTCTAGTTAGTGATTTAAAATCCTATTTTGAATTTAAAATATTTGAATTTATCTGACATTCAATCAAAGGAATTACAGATACTATAGAATTAAAGCTATAAATGATTGCCTAACTTGTCTTGTTTATGATGAAGTGGAAAAATTTTCAGATCAAACCAACATGACAAGCACACGTAGTCTAAAGATGGAACCCAAATATAGGTCTAAAATCAAACTCACATACACACACTCACTCACACACACAGTTTCCAGACTTGTTTTAATTGTGCGATAATTGTAAAATTTGGTTTAAAATAATTTTTTGTTTATTTCTATATTGTTTATGCAATTATTATGTATTTTTGAGCTACTTTCATAGTATCATGTCCTACGGAATTATATTGTGGGGTAGGGCCACAGATATTGACAACATATTGGTGCTGCAGAAAAGGGCAATTCGAGCAGTCTATAAAAAATGCGTTCAAGGGATTCATTGAGAGGAAAGTTAAGTGGAATTAATATTATGACAGTACGTATATGAGAGCCTCCTGTACGCTCAGAAACACATTAGCCAATTTCAAAAGACTAGTGATGTACATAATGTCAATACTCGAAACAAATATAAACTCGCAAGTCCATCTACTAGGCTCCATAAAATTGCCAAATTTTTTAAAGTGGACTGTGTTATACTTTATAATAAACTCCCAAAAGATATTAAAAAATTACCAATTAAAAAAAATGTATCGTAAAAAATAAATTAACATCTAAGGCCTATTATAATGCGAAAGATTATTTGAATGATAATGATAGTTGGTATTAAAGTTTTTAAATTTATTGTTAATGAATATTGTTATACTCATTTGAATGATATTGTAACTTTTTTACTTCATTCAGACTTACACTAAATAACTTATAAAGTTTTACAGTGAATAAAGATTTTGTTGAATTTGAATATGTATCCGCTAAGGAAAATGCGAGATATTTCCAATAGAAGTGTCCTAAAACAACTTACTGGAAAGTCTCAACCACTAAAATGATGATTTTTTATGTTAATAAAGAACGCGACGAGCAGCCAGCTGATGGTAATTGATACGCCCTACCCATTAAAATGCAGTGCCACTCAGGATTCTTGAAAAACCCAAAAATTCTGAGCGGCACTAGAATTGCGCTCGTCACCTTGAGACATAAGATGTAAAGTCTTATTTGCCCAGTAATTTCACTAGCTACGCCGCTCTTCTTGTTCTCAGAAATAGGCGCCGTTGTGGTACCCGTTATCTAGCAGGCTTCCTGTGCAAAGGAGCCTCCCACTGGTAAATGTATTTGCATCTTTGTATCTTTGAAATAAACGAAATTTATTTAAATATTTAATTAAACATTCAGAAGTAATATAACGATTTATAAGCCCCGTACATAATAAATAATGCGACAGATTCTCGACAAGAGTTCCATGAATATTCAATGATAGTTATAAAAAATGATTTTGTTTCCGATCGTAACGACCGCTCCCCATCTCCATAGCATCGACGAGGCAGGAATTGTGTCTGATAAGCAGTGTTAAGAGTTTCTTTCATCATTCCCTTTATTAACGTCCACGAGACATCTTGACGGAATTTTTTACTTTTAAATTTTAATCCGTGTAGTCTTAGTTTTTATATTTTTACTCGTTTACACATAATGTTATTTTATATTTAGACTAATCTATATATTAACATTTTACATATTATATTGTAATTGAAATGATTTGTGTTAATCGATGTAAATGTAAATCTTGTTAGATAAGAGTGGCAATGAGTTTCTTGCTACTTCTTCTCATTAGCTCACCCTTTACGAAGTAGCGGTAGATTCAATCAGAATTTTTTTTTGACATTCATAAGTGTCATTTCCGTGACCTACGTGAATAAACTGATTTTGATTCGATTTGATTTGATTTATATGGTTGGTACTTATATCATTTTATATAAATTTTGTTGATCATCTGACAGTTCGTTTATTATGTATATACATCTTAATGTATATATTTCTTGTGTGCGTATGTATGTCACTGAACTCCTCCTAGACGGATTGACCGATTTTGATGAAACTTTCTGTGTGTCTTCTGGTGGATTCGAGGATGGTTTAGATTCACAATCGAACTACCTCCTAAACGGCTGGACCGATTTTGATGATATTTTTGGGTGTTCCAGTGAATTTGAGATTGGTGTGTGTCTTCAGGTGGATTCGAGAATGGTTTAGATTCACAATTAAACAACCTCCTAAACGGCTGGATTTTGATGTTTTTTTTGTTTGTTTCCGTGAATTTGAGTTTGTTTTAGATTCTCAATTCCGTCCATATTATATAATTCTCCTACTCATGTGTATGTTAGTGAACTCCTACTAACGGCTGGACCGATTTTTCAAATTTAAGACGTATGTACAGGACAACGTCTGTCGGATCCACTAGTATTAAGATCAGATATTTATATATCTCGGTAAATCAGCTCAAAATTAAAATACAGAAATAGTTTCACACAGTCACTTAGGTACACATGGAAGCTATTCTTAAAGTGATAGATTAGCGTTCATATAATGTTAATACTTTGGAATTTGATTAATCAGACACTCTCACTCACATATACACAAACACACAGAAACACACACTTAATGCACTTTTTGACCTTTCGGTTCATATTGGTAACCATAGAATGTAAATTAGTTGCCTACAGGACAGGCTATGCCTAGCATAGGGACCAAATACTAATATTATGGTATATAGTGTCTGTATATAATATTATAAAGCTGCAGTGTTTGTTTGTTTGTTTGAACGCGCTAATCTCTGGTACTACTGGTCCGATTTGAATGATTCTTTCAGTGTTGGGTAGTCCATTTATCGAGGAAGGCTATAGGCTATGTTTTTTTTTTCAAAATTAGGGATCCGTAATAAAATTGCTATTTTGTAACACAAGGTGTAAAATCGAAAACCTATTTTTGCTGCAAAAACTATTGACAATAGAACAAAATGATGTACAGGCTATAATATAGGCAATATTTTATTACTTATAAAACTATCGCGTGAATTATACTTTATATGGCAAAACAACGTTTGCCGGGTCAGCTAGTAATAAATAAATATAAATCCAGTTCCTTCCATGGAGATAACTTCATGTAGTGTAGCTAAGTCAAACTTAGATAGTCAATGGGATAGTTTTTATTTCGATTTGGGACCCATAATTATTTTTCTATCCAATATTTGTTTTCTATGGACATATTTTCTGACGATGAGAATTTATTGATGGACGGTTTGACAGTTCTGTTATGAAACAATTTCATTGTAACAACAGGGAGCATATTATACGAAATAGTTCTTGATGTTATAAAATATTATTGAAAAAATCATAAAAAAACAGTATTTTATTTATTTTGTGCAGAACAACGTAATAATTATAAAGTTACTTAGTATCATCACAGAGTATGATAGATATTTACGTATTAAGTATTATACCATATATGATACCATAGATATTTTTGGTGTTTGGAATGCAAAATCTCTGAGGTTTATTCACAATCAAATTAAATCAAATCACTTTATTCACTTAGGTCATATAAATGACACATATGAATGTCAAATTTTTTTTTACACTTACCACGATTTCGGAAAAAGTTGAGTGATAAATTGAAGTAATGACAAGAAACTCATTGCAACTCTCTTAAAAAAAATTTATTGAAGTAGGCGTTACTTTGCGGAAATCCATAATTATACAAATGAATTGAGTTTTCTTTAGTGTTAATTCCGCCAATATTTTGTCTTTAAACAATTCGACAAATTTAAACGTTTCGCCTCTACACGAGGCATCCTCAGGACGTGTTGTCTCGCCAAAATCTGGCACGAGACCGAATCAAATGAGCCGGAAGCCGCTCTTTTATACCCACGTCCCATGAAATGACGCGCTGTGATTGGTCGGCTGTTGTGACGTATTACTCCCGGAAGAGATACGTAACAAAGGTGATGGGACTACATTTGAAAAATGAAACACGTGTCGAATTGTTTAAAGACAAATATTGGCGGAATTAACACTAAAGAAAACTCAAATCATTTGTATAACTCTCTTAAATTAAAATTTACGAAATCATCGTTTTAAAAATTATTTTAATTACAATATATTATTATATAGAGGACCGATCGTCGTAGAAATCTTTGGGATTTTATAAATTATATGTTATGTTTTTAAAGTGATAACCCTCACTTCTAGGATTAATACACAAATAAAATTTGAAAAACTAAATTATATGAACGATGCGGGACTCGAACCCACGACCTCCGGTGTTCCGTGCCGATGCTCTAACCAACTGAGCAAACTGTTCACGTTATAAAATCTTGTTTGCATTGTTCAACTCTCAGGTTGTGGCTTCATCTACACGATCTACTTTACAGTGATAACCTGCTAGACCCCAATATTTGCTTATTAGGAAATTGACTTGAGATGTCGCTCTTGTAAATCTAAACAATATATTATGTTTTTAAAGTGATAACCCTCACTTCTAGGATTAATACACAAATAAAATTTGGTCAGTTGGTTAGTGCACCGGCACGGAAAACTGCAGGTCGTGGGTTCGAGTCCCGCATCGTTCATAATTTTTTTTTTCTAATTTAATTTTATGAATGTCATAGCAGTGTCGTCCAGCAGTGGACGTCTTCCGGCTGATGATGATGATAATGGTGATCATTTTCATCATAGTGATGCATCATCATCACAAGTACTCAAACGTCAAATAGGTACTTAATGCCGTTTATAAGTAAAAAGATTTAAATTTAAAAATAAAAACACAACAGTACATGTACAGCAGAGAACAGTAAGATGCGTAAATAAATAAAGAAAGGTATTATCTATCTATATATATAAAAAATAATTGCTGTTCGTTAGTCTCGCTAAAACTCGAGAACGGCTGGACCGATTTGG
>CATIXQ010000013.1:3913867-3960122 GCA_949711755.1 Leptidea juvernica | reverse complement strand
AAACATTATTTTATTTATTATATACAGAACAACGTCTGTCGGGTCAGATAGTCTATATATATAAAAATGAATAACTGTTCGTTAGTCGTGCTAAAACTCGAGAACGGCTGGACCCATTTGGCAAATTTAGGTCTTGAATTATTTGTGGAAGTCCAGAGAAGTTTTAAAAGGAGAATAAATAGGAAAATGCTGGTAAATTAAATAAAAACTACAAATTTGTTTTTCCTTTGATGTGTCCATACATAATTTCTATGACAGAAATTATTGACGCACGGTTTGACAGTTCTGCTGTGAAACAATTTCATTACAACAGCAGGGTGCATATTTTACGAAGTAATTTTTGATGTTATGATATATTATAGACAAATTCATATAAAAACATTATTTTATTTATTATATACAGAACAACGTCTGTCGGGTCAGCTAGTATATTATAAAACTATAAATATATTAAATAACTTTAATTTTAAGAGCATGAAGCAAAGTCTCCGATCACAGAATCATTAAAATACGTTTGTAGAAGAAATATTTTTGAAGTGAAGGATTCTTTAGGAGCACTGGACATTTTATTTGTAGGTATAAAATGAAGCTGTTCATTCGGGTGAAGGCAGCTCCAGACGACGAAAGGAGTCTCGAGAAATCACTCCAGTCCATAATTTCATATTATAATTTTTCGGCGATCAACTGCGATTTGTCAAAACATATTTTTATAGTAAAAACTTCTTTAGCTGCGTTGAACAGTTTTTGGTAAGGGAATATCTTTGGGGTTTGCGTCACCGACATGACATGGGATAGTCCACTGACAAACAGTCGGAGAGACAGCCTACTAAAATCACTTTATAGGTCAAGGAAATGACGCTTATGAACGTCAAAAGTTTTCTTTTCTTTTTATATTTTCCGCCACTTTGAATGGTTGAGCTTTAATGAGAAGAAGTGGCAAGAAACTCATTGCCACTATTTTAAATCAAAATTTACAGCTTCATCTTTTTACAAATCATTTCAGTTACAATATATGTAAAGTGACGCAACAAAAATACTCAAACGTCATATACTCAATGTTTTACACGACTAAGTAAAAAAATGTAAATATAAAACTATACGTAGAAAAACAAGAGTTATTGAGTGACTGAAAATAAATAAAAGCATTTTATTAGCAATTATAAAAAAATATAATAATTTTAATTTAAAAAAAAAAACATGAAGCAGACTTTCTGTTGATAGGATCATCCTGCCACCACAAGTAGCGCCCGTTCATGAGCATAACGCATGGACCAGCCATCGCCTCTTTCGACCATAGCTTAGAGAAGGGAACGACCTGTCCCACGTCATCGCCCATTAATTATTATCCTTCGGGTGCAGAAGCCAAAAAAAAACAGTTTTAAAAGAATTTAATATTTTACTAAGAAAAATGCACTTCAAATAATATTGTTAGCTTCATTATGAAGAGTTGTCTCATAATATTTAAGATGTTAAAAATATACGTTCCTCGAGCAAAATTAAGTAACAAAATCTTGATCCAGCAACCAATTAAAAAGACACCAATTAGCATGAATGATCACTTAAGAAACAGGGTCTAATTAAGTTGGTTCCTCGCAGCACGTTTTTAGGCTTTCAAGAGCCCTACAGCGTCTAGAAGGTACCACTATCGGCAACTATCTGTGCCATACATTTAAACCAAGTTGACATTTCTCTTCAGCGAATATTAATTATTTTGACGCTTGCAACACTTATCTTTCTCAACCAGCATTCGGATGACTTTTATTTAATAACTAGCTGACCCAGCAAACGTTGTATTGCCATTATAGTATCATCATCAACTAAGGTAACTAAAATTAAGTTTGTTTTTTTAACTCCTGAGAAAGTTAGACAGATACAAATATTCTAATTAGTTATTCATTTTAAACTATTCATTCAATTTGATTTCTTAAAGACGGGGGACACATCAAAGGAAAAACAAAATTGTTGTTTTGTTTTAAATTCCGAACATTTTCATATTTATTTACCTTTTAAACCTTCTCTGGACTTCCACAAATAATTCAAGACCAAAATTAGCCAAATCAGTCCAGCCGTTCTCGAGTTTTAGCGAGACTAACGAACAGAAATTCATTTTTATATATGGGTGTCTTTCTGCATGAATATCTCAAATTATTTCTACGAAAGCATGCATATTTTAGTTTAGTTATAGAAAGAACATATAGATTGGATTATAAAACCAGAAATACTACTTAATAAATGAAACCAATTATTTTCATTGATAATGCTAATTTTTTTGAAAATATAACTGTTTTCAACTTTTTGACGAATGAAAGGTCTGTGAAATAATTAAACTACAAATCAAATAATTGGCATTCGTTATAATAAATTGTTTAAGTAGCTTTCAGATAAATTCACTGAAATATAAGAATTCTTTTGCTACACGTAAAATAATTCGCAAACAGGCGACATTCAATGTTTAGACAGCATGGAATTCAAAAGGTTAAAAGATGATCAAAATAAAATTCGACCACTTTATTTTTTTTTATATAGGTTTCTAGTCTAAAGTTTAGATATTTTATATGTTTAAATAGAGCCTCTTGCTGTTAGGGAACGCATTATTATTATTACTTTATTGTGCATGACAGCTACGTCTTATAGTCTAAACACATGGTCCGATTTGGTACAGCGAAATCAAAATACTGAAAAATCAAATCAAAATCACTATAATCATGTTGGTAAGATTGAGCTTCAGTGATAAAATGTGACAAGAAACACCACAAGATGGGTCGATGATCTGCTAAAGCAGAGTGCAAAAAAAGAATGCTGGGAGAGTTTCTTGAACAGCTTCTACGTTGAAGTTTCGTTACTTTGTCAAAAACTAGCTAATCTAACTCACACTACGCTGTTTCCAATACATAATAATGATACACATTAGCTCTAGCAAAACAGCTGTCCCGGAAGACAAGAATACACACCCATATCTTCTACTTGACTCAATAAAACAAACTCTACGAAACTAATGTACGCAATTGTACACTTCGTTAATACTATTCTAGACGCGTAGACATTTTGTCGATTTCAATCATCTATTAGCCCAGTAGATATTATTATTGTAATTTATTCAAATAAATTTTTGTTTATGACAAACATGAACCGTGACATCATACCATGCGATATGAAAACATTTCTTAATTGTCAAATTTTTGTTATATGATACATTTTTCCAGCTCTTATTACTTACATGGATAATTTTTAGAGGACAAACGAGCATACCCAATGCCGTACACCTGATGTTATTATTCGGTATTACTTAAAGTATTACTTAAATCTGTAGATTGATAATTGTGCTCCCTACTTGTGTTTGAACGCACTTGATAGTAAGTGATCATCGCCGCCCACTCCTGCAACACCAGAGGAAATACAGGAGCATCACCGACTCTTTACAAAAGTGTACACGCTTTTTTGAGGTACGCATATCGTATTGACCTGAAAACACCGCACAAAGAAACTCATTCCATAGTTTGGTTGTATGTGGAAGAGAGTTCCTTGAAAACCGCAATGTAGAGAAATGCAAGACAGTGGGGATGATATCCTAGATTGTGCACGAAGGTGGAATTCGGCGAAAAGATTTATTTATGAATATAAGGGACGAGACGAGCAGGACGTTCAGCTGATAGTAATTGATACGCCCTGCCTTTTACAATCCAGTGCCGCTCAGGATTCTTGTAAAACCCTAAAAATTCTGAGTGGCATTACAATTGCGCTCGTCATCTTGAGGAATAAGATGTTTAGTCTCATTTGCCCAGTAATTGCACTAGCTACCGCACCGTTCAGACAGAAACAGTTCAGGCAGAAATAGGCGCCGATGTGGTACCCATAATTTAGCCGGCATCCTGTACAAAGGACCCACTGGTAAAGATCATATATTCGATATTATATAAACTAAAATCTCTAATAAGCATTTCTAATGTAAGCATTAAGCTATTTTTCGTTTAGATGTCATCGGTTTTGCCACATGAATTCTCAGACCCATAACCCGACGTAATGGAGTGATATCTACAACGCACGAATCGACCCCGAGACCTTGATTTCCTAAACCTTGGCTATTAGCGTAACGTACATAACATTTATTTACAACCGTAAATCGCATTAAGAAACGGGCGGTTTATTTTTTTAATTCTGGTAACATTGATCTGAATCGGTTAAATGAAGTGAATATTTGCTTTCCGCTGGTGAAAACTGCATGCCAGACGTACTATTTTCAACTGGGTACTAAGAGTTAGATAATATAGACAGAGCGCTTGACATTTTTTTTATGAAAATAGGGGCCTAGTCGAGTAGGACGTTCAGCTGATGGTAATTGATATGCCCTGACGATTACAATGCAGTGCCCCTTGGGAATCTTGGAAAACCCCAAAAATTCTGTGCGGAACTACAACTGCGCTCGTCACCTTGAGACATAAGATGTTAAGTCTCATTTGCCCAGTAATTTCACTAGCTACGGCGCCCTTCAGACCGAAACACAGTAATGCTTACACATTACTGCGTCACGGCAGAAATAGGCGCCGTTGTGGTACCTATAATGTAGTCGGCATCCTGTGCAAAGGAGCCTCCCACTGGTAAAAAGCGTGAGCGCTCTTTCCAACTGAGCCAACCGTTCGAGTGACGTATTGTTTAATGAGACTTAACATCTTCAACTGAATGAAGTAAGTAAAAAAGTTTTCTCCGCACATGGATCCCTGCGCCGGTTACGTAATCTTCTCCCAGTTCCTAGTAAAATATGTCTTGCGCAGACTTGCCGACCTTACCGAGGCTCAGCTGGATAAACTCGAACGCCTACAAAATTCATGTATTCGCTTCATTTTTAACCTACGTAAATACGATCATGTCTCATCCTTCCGAAAAAAACTCAACTGCCTTCTATACGTCTACTTCGCAATTCCCACATTCTACACCTTCTTTATTCCATAATTTTTCACCAAAACACTCCTTTTTACCTTAAAGACAGATTTGAGCTACTAGGGTCTCAGCATAAGCTTTCGTTGCGCTCTGCTGCGAAACAAATACTAAATGTTCCTTTCCATAAATCTGATAGCTATCACTCTTCTTTCACCATTAATGCCATCACTCTTTGGAATCAACTGCCACTTACTATCCGTCAAGCACAATCATTAGCATCCTTTAAATATCAACAAAAAAAACATTATCTGTCCTCTATTTGATAGAATCTATCTGTATGTATTGTATCCACCTACATAATTCAACAATTCTGAAATGTTAATTATTATTCCTACTTTTTACTTTCTTATAAATTTATCTATTTTTTAGTATAGTATATATTATGTGTGTCTATATTTTTGACACTTTTCTTACCCTTTTAATGTACTGTCTTTCTCTTTTATTGTATTACAAATGGTTGCCTGGAAGAGATCACTATATAGTGATAAGGCCGCCATTTGCACCATATCATGTAATTATGTATGTTAGTAGTTAAGTTATATTTTGTTAATGTGGTGTCAAAAAAGTGTAATAAATAAATAAATAAATAAAAATCTTATGTCTTAAGGTGACGAGCGCAGTTGAAATGCCGCTCAGAATTTTTGGGGATTTTCAAGAATCCTGAGCGCCCCTGCATTGTAATGGGCAGGGCGTATAAATTATCATCAGCTGAACGTCCTGCTCGCCTCGTCCCTTAAATTCATAAAAAAACCTTACAAAATAGAAAAACCACTAACAGAAGGACGAAAATAAATAAGATATTAAGCTGATCAAATTGTTCCGCTCTGTCTATATCATATCTTACTCTGGTTTTAGGAAGTATTTATAAATTTTTAATGTCAATCGCTAACCTTACGATATTAATGTGGATTTTCACGCGTAGTGTGATGCAATAACGTGTATATAGCCTTTTAAATTATTGACTTTTCTACCTTGAAGATGTGTACTATAAAAACATCTATTTGTAGTTATTAACCGCAGGAATAGGAATGGAAGGGAATTGGATGTTATTTCGAGATAAGTGTTACGTTTTATGATAATCTTACAGTTTACTTAAAAATAACTGCGAGGTTGTGGTTTTATAAGTCAATAACATTTTTATTTTTCATTAATTTAAGTCCTACTATGAAATACTAACAAAAAAGTTTGAATAGGATCCACTGACTGGCGGCTGTCAAAGTGCTTTTGTGCCTGTTTGATATTCGCCAATTTGGCGCTGTTGGACATGTAGCGAGAGTCTGCGGTACTAAAACTAGTGATGACAACCTCAACAGACATCGATAGATGGTGGGAATCAATTCACAAAAAAAATGTGTACTTTATTACGTTGATTCTTGAAGTATAAATAAAACGGAAAACGAACGAAATTAAAAATGCAAAATTACTTGTACTAAACGTCTTGAGTATTGTACGTTCCTTCGCAGCCATTTGTATTATACGTCAAAATTAGTTCTCTGGACGCTCGCGAGTGGCGCTTCAAATAGGCACAAAAAATTTGCTGTCAAACATATGGCACAGCCTGTCCAGTGGTATATGTACAGGTCAGTACGAATGTCTAATTTTAAAGATAGAAAAAAAAATCACATACTTCTTACGTCTTCAAAAAAGAGGTATTTCTAAGTTCGACTGATTTTTTTGTATGTTTGTTACATCATATCTGCCCCATTGATGAACCTATTTTTTTCATTTGAAAATACTTCTAGATTGTTCTCATTGTAAAGAGTTCCAATTATGAGGACTATGATTATTTGAGGGATTTTTTCAATAATTATTTAAATTTTTATCATTAACTTGTTATGCCAACTACTCGGCTAAGTCGAGTTAGTAAGTCTCGATGTATATGCTTTTACAGCAAGATCCCAGAAAATGTTCAAAACAAAAGTATTACGATATTCAAAAGAATTGTTAAGAACGTTTGTGTGGTAAAGGTTACTCTAACATAAATGACTTTCTTAATGATACCACAGATTGCAAATGGAGCGACCGCCCTCAGGCTATTTAGTAATAAGTTTAATTATACAATATTACTTCGTGAAAATATTTTTTGATGAAAAAAAAAGCCCGCTGAGTTTGTTGCGCCCATTCTTCTCAGGTCTGAGGCATTATTTTTGGCATGGGTGGTAGATTTTGACTTTCAATAAGTAATGTCACGTCCTATTACGAATAAAATATTTGAATTTAATTTAAGTATTGGAATTTCAAATGCATAGGAAATCCAGTGTTCTAATCATAATTTTAATTGGATAACCGCTTCACTTCAATAGTGAATAAATTATCTTAAAATGCAAAACAATAATTGTTTTATTAATGATGTTTTGCGCGATCAAAACTACGGTTGCCAAAAATGGTTTATGAACTCAAATATTCTGTTCAAGTAGTCTTATGTAAGTGGTATTATTGCTTCAAGTCATGATCACGTAAGCCATAACACAACAATATACAATATTATTGTGACCGGCAAATTAGCTATGGTTCTCCCAGAGCTAACACCAAAAAAACGGTCATAAACAAAAATGCCGTTCAAATAATACGGGTTATCTACTCATTTTGTCGGTTATTAGTATGGGTACCTCGTACCATCGTTCATAAAGTAGGTAGATACCATTTTGTTTATCACTTTTGTGAAAGAATCACTTTATTTTTAACCGACTTCAAAACAGGAGGAGGTTCTCAATTAGTCGGTATGTTTAGTTATAGGTGACGTGAGGAGGAGAGAGCGGGGCCTCGGCGCGAGGGGACGTTACCGATTACAAAAGTAACAATACTCGTAACTAGAATTAGTTTAATTAATTAGATTGTATGAGAATACGCAATTATTTTTATACTTTTTAGTACATATATCTATTGTTTTGGAATAGTGTCCTTGAAATCGGTGGTTTTTTTTTTGGGAAATAACCGTTTTGGTATTTATTATTAATTGCTTGCAAAAAAATTGTCAAAATTTTAGTAGTGTATACTTATTGTGTTTTACTTATTTAAAAATCACATCAATTCGACCTATGGTTCAAAATTTTAAAATCACTGTCATCAGCGCCACCTATCCGGCACTTACGTAACTACTTGCGTCAGAATGGCCATATCACCCTTTGTATGAGTGCAAATTGTCATTTTGATAGCCTAAAGGCTAAACATATGTCAGATTTGGTACGGCTGAACCATGGAACGCGGTCTGGTACCGAGCCATATTCGATGGGAAGTCGCATTGTCCATCGCACAAAATTATTATTATTATCGTCCGTACCGTATCGAGTACAACGCTGGAACAATAGCTGACCCGACAGACGTGGTTCTGAACACTATAAATATAACAAATAAAATTTGAAAAACAAAATTTTTATGAACGATGCGGGACTTGAACCCACGACGTCCGGCGTGCCGATGCCGGTGCTCTAACCAAGTGAGCGAACCGTTCGAGTAACGTTTCGTTATAAAATCTTGTTTGCTTTGATCAGCTCTCAAGTAGTGAATTCAACTACAGGACCTGCTTTACAGTTGATAGTCTGCTCAACCCCAATATTAATAATAATAATTATAATTATTAATAAATATAATACTGTTTTTATGAATTTGTCAATAATATTTCATAACATCAAGAATTATTTCGTAAAATATGCACCCTGTTGTTATAATGAAGTTGTTTCACAGCAGAACTGTCAAACCGTGCGTCAGTAATGTCTCTCTTAGAAAATATGTCCATACCACGACCATACGAAACAAATCTATATATATAAAAATGAATTGCTGTTCGTTAGTCCGCTAAAACTCGAGAACGGCTGGACCGATTTGGCTAATTTTGGTCTTGAATTATTCGTGGAAGTCCAGAGAAGGTTTAAAAGCCGAATAAATATGAAAATGCTCGGAATTAAATAAAAATAACAATTTTGTTTTTCCTTTGATGTGTCCCACGTCGATCAGAAATCAAATTGAAAAATGAATAACTTACTAGAATTTATATCTTTCTAATTTTCTCAGGAGGTAAAAAAAACTTAATTTTATATACAGAACAACGTCTGTCGGGTCAGCTAGTATTGGAATAAAAATGATGGGTTCCAAAAAGAAATAAAAACTATCCTATTTCTCAAGTAGGACTAAGCTGCACTGCATGAAGTAATCGCTATTAGAATCCGTTCCTTAGTTTAGGAGTTCACTTGAAAAAAACTTCAGGACACTGGATTTATATATATAAAGATTTATAATAAACCCATGGAACTTCTATACAAAAATGTTTTCTTTTATATGATACAACTCTTTTTAGTTTTAGTAATATGGGTCCCGTTAGGGCTTCGGTAGCGCAAAAGATAGAGTCGTTGAGTGTTTTTTTTTTATTGAAAATGGGAGGAGATGAGTTTGACATTCAGCTGATGGAAATTGATACGCCCTGTCCATTACAATGTAGTGTCGCTCAGGATTCTTGAAAGACCCAAAAATTCTGAGCAGCACAACAATTGCGCTCGTCACCTTGAGACATAAGATGTTAAGTCTCATTTGCCCAGTAATTTCACTAACTACGGCGTAGTTCAGGCGTAATGTGTAAACATTACTGTGTTTCGGTCTCATGGCAGAAATAGGCGCCGTTGTGGTACCCATAACCTAGCAGGCATCCTGTGCAAAGGAGCCTGCGATTGGTACATTACTTGTTCGTACTTTGTACGATTTTTAATATTTGTACCAATATTAAGGCAGTAAGGTAAAAGCATCGACTTACAATATACTTACGTATAGACAAACATAGCGTGCGAAAGAGAACAACATCTGTAACGGAAATACAGCAAGATAGAAAAGTAAATCGAATATAATTTAATTGTAACCGATTTTGATTGACAAGTCTTAAAAAGTCAGCCACGCTTGGAATTGAGTCGTTAGCATTTATTAAACCACTGGCTGCCCTGACAGACGTTGTTCTGTTTATACTAAAATAAACTCTGGCGGGTAGAATTTTTCCGTTCTTAGCTGACATCTGCTCGGCGATTATTCCTACCAAATTTCAAGTCTCTACGCCTTATGGTTCCAGAGATATCGTGATGAGTGACTATATACGTGGAAATCTCTTATATATATATAGACTAACTAAAACATCAAAAATGTTTACGCATTATCGGGCTGCCAGGTCGTATATACGCTTGTAATACTAAGTGTATGGTAAAAGGTGCTTGAACACATGGCATATACGCAAAATATGCGCATAGTAAAAAAATTGCTAATTTTTAAAGTGATATCCCTCAGTTCTGGGATTAACTAAATTAAATTTGTAACCAAACTTTATGAACGATGCGGGAGAGCCAGAGAGTTGAACAAGACATACCAAGATTTACGAATCATACGTCACTCGAACTGTTGGCTCAGTTGGGAGAGCGCTCGAACGGAACCCGAGAGGTTGCGGGCTCGAGTCCCGCATCGTTCGAATAAATTTTGATTACAAATTTCAAGTCATCGAGTTGAGGAAAATTCTCCTTATTAACAATTTATTTTTTATTTGAATACCCTTCGATGACACTAAAGATGATGTGTCATAATCAGGAGGAAACCAAGCGCACAGCTTAAGCATGCTTGTTACAATGAATCACTAATATTTTGTTAGTACGATATATTTGGGTCGACTCTGCTTTTGGCATGTGTTACATCAATGAAATCGGTTCCCTACAATTATGTTGCGAACTCAGACTTACAGGTGAGATAGACAGCGACTGCAGTGACGTTATTTTTAAGAGTACTGTTAGATATTAATCAGTTATAACTATATCCGTCTCATTTTCACATGTGCTATTAAATATTTCTCATAAATGATACTGGTTTGTTGATAATCAGTAAAATTATAATTAATTCATCTTTCAAATAACCTTAATAATAATTCAAGATTTGTTTATGAAATTTTTTTAACAATTAAAACCAGTTAGTTGATGATAACTTTTTACGTTAATTATCAGGCAAATTTAACTTTATTTATATATATACGTTTTGGTTTCTAATTTCTAACCATGGTTTATATATTTCTTTTGTGCCTTCGTGTGTCGCTTCTTCGTGAATGATTAAAAATTCATTTGACCAATTAAATAGTAATTTAAAACGTGTATTATTGTTATACTCCCGTTAGTTGAAACATAAGATCATAATTATTTATTTTGTGGAGCAAACCAAAATTTACTCCCTTTGTCCCTCCCTAAGTTCACCAGCACTCCTACTTTCTTCTAACATTTTAAGCAGTTTTCAAGAACTCGTTCCATTCTGAAACGGGCCAAATAATCGGGAAGATTTTGAATTTTATATGTAGATTAAAATTGATTCATTTAAGGATAAAATAATACTGAGCGATAGTCATTGTAAAATCGTGCATCAACTAATGAAATATGAATCATAAACAATTGTAGACAATGGATTTTTTTTCTTTCATTTATTCTATACATTGGAGCGAAATATTAACTTATCCTTTGATGCAGACCGGCCCGTTTCACATGCTCTATCTGTGTTCTTCATTAGTCTATAGTTGTTAATAGGGTCAGTCTAATTAGAAGATTCTTTGTAACGCTGCTTACGGTAAAAATGGTGTAATACGGTTTTAAGAGCATGCAACAAATAGTTATTGTTCATGTTAGTGAGAACACTTTATGTTCTCCTAGCCGAGCCGCCAAGCGAATTGTTGAAAACATTATTTCCACAAACACCTTATCGCGTGATCCAATGATTATCCGATTATAATATCCCTATATGGCAAAACAAATAAGTGTGCAATTTCGTTTCATATTTATGAGTGTAAGTTTTTTTATAAGGGTAAGGTTTTATAAGGGTAAAGGTAAGGGACGAGACGAGCAGGACTTTCAGCTGATTTTAATGCAGTGCCGCTCAGGATTCTTAAGAAACCCAAAACTTATGAGCGGTACTACAATTGCGCTCGTCACCTTGAGACATACGATTTTGAGTCTCATTTGCCCAGTTATTTAGCAACGGCGCCCTTCAAGTTGAAACACAATAATTATATAAATATAAACATAATAAGTATGGTATTTTAATAAAAATCTGTCGTTAAGGAACAAAGTAGCCTAAGTAAACGCTCTATTTGGGATTCTGTGCTAGACTTGTATTTCCCTACTATCGTAATACTACTACATATTACATTCACATTTATAACATTAGAATGGAGACAAGGAAAGATAGAAAAGGAAAGCGAATCTTTTGTTACTTTATTAACAAGTCGGAAACAGTAAGCCAGCCAGGCAAGGCACTAGCTCCTTAATATTTTGAATATTAATCGGGCTGTCAGGTAGCTTATACATTAGTATATTCTCTTATTCAGAATATGACACGATTTCACTTATTGAAAGTCAAAAACTAGCACCCATTCAAAAAAGTGTGCCTCAGACCTGAGAAGAACTGGCGCAATAAACTCAGCGGGCTTCTTATTTTTTTAGTTAAAAAAATATGCTTACAATGAAACTCATTATTTAATAGCCTGAGGGCGATCACTTCATTCCCAATCTATCGTAACATTAAGTTAGTCATTTATGTTATAGTAACCTCAACATAAACTTTCTTTTGAATTTCGTAATACATTTGTTTTAAGATTTTCTGGGATATTGTTGTAGACTTAATAACTCGACTTAGCCGAGTAGTAGGCACTATAAGTTTTTGTCTGTTCGTGGTGTTAACATTATGGTTATGACGGATTCTAGAAAATTCTCTTACATGCCTATGTACGTACTTAGCATTATCCAGAATATATTGAGAAGCAACAGTTAAGATGTTTATTTCTTTAAATATTACTCTGAATGGACCTTTAGGCCCTATTAAATAAAATAAGGCCCATTATTTCAAGGCTTGCTTCTTTCTACACAAACCCAATAAAAACACGATTTGAAAGAGAAAGAAGCCATAAAATTTAAGTAATATTTAAATAATAACTCTACCTTCATTTATTTTAACTTAAAACTCGAGTAAAAATAGTACAAAACTGCAATGAATTCAATGACAGAGCCTCATAAGTGCCAAAACCAACTTTATTTCCACATCATGGTCGATGTACACTTATCCGTCGCCTTGGATGTATAGATATTAAGTGCAGCCTTCGGATACAAAGATAATACGGTGATTATCGCGACTAACCCAAGTTTAACTCGTCGACAGCCTTGGCTCGCGATCACTGCGTCATCATAGTTAAGTTTATTGTCAAAGTCATTCAGTATTAACGTAAGTGTAAGCTTAAAATTATTGTTCGTTGCACTATTATATTGGACTTGAGAGTTGTAGAGAAATTAATTGGTTTAACTTTTTCTATACAAAGTATAGGTTGGATAAAGATACTTGTTTTTAATATAGAGATGCGTACAACAGTTACTAGTAGGAGGCTCCTTTGTACAGAATGCCTGTTAGATTATGGGTACCACTACGGTGCCTATTTCTACCGTGAAGCAGATTACTGCTACACAAATTACTGGTGAAGCAGATTACTGGTAAACATAAGTGTAAGCATTATTGCAAATGAGACTTAACATCTTATGTTTGAAGGTGACGAGCGCATTGTAATAGGCAGGGCGTTTCAATTACCATCAGCTGAACGTCCTGCTCGTCTCATCTATTATTGTAATAAAAAGACATCTTTCTAGAAGGTCGGCAACGTACCTGACATCAGGTGTCACAAAGGTTCGTTTAATCTTTTCTTCTATAAAAGAAATCAAAACCTCTTCTGAGAAGGTCGTGGAATGAGGTAAGAAAACATGCTCAATTAAACCCCCAAAAGACTCTAGATTGTGTTTTAACACTCCACTAGCACCCATTAGTCTTATCTTCGCTCTCGTTATCTCGCTATCGAAATAACACTTCCTTTAATGCCTGGCCTAGTATCGAAATACTGGGTCTCAAAATTGACAGTGATTTCCAATTTATTACCAATATTTCAAGGATTTTTTTCTAACATCGTGCTTACGTGTTACTGAAGTTATTAGAGAATAAATTGTAGTTTTCAGCTAATTAATAATTTCTATTTTCACTCCTTGCTTCTTTATTATCATCAGTACTTCTAGTGTTCCATGGATTTCATCTGGAACTATTAAGAGTTTAGTTACTAAAGTCAGTCAGTCAGTCAACTGATCCGAAAAGGACGGGCTTCTTAGCTTTCTTTTAAGGCCTCTTTTACTACAGTGGTAGAGGCTTCCTTTAGCCTGCGCCATAAATTTATGTCTTGGGAAACACACATCCAGTTCACCCCAATGTAAAATTACCAAAGTATTTTCGGAATTCCATTTGGCCGCTTCTCCCCACATGGATTTCATTTAAGAATCGACTTGCACTAGAAACCTTATTTCCTCTTTACGTGACCAGCCCAAATCCACTTTAGAATTTCAATTTGATTGCCGAAGGCGGCCTTAAGAAGTTAATATGTTTGTTTGAGGAAAAATTTTTACTCTTTATTTCGGTTTGGAGTTAATATTCGAAAATTCAAGCGTATAAATCACGTGAAACCGATTTGGCATACATTACGCAAGTGCAAGACACGTAAAATTGTTGCTGAAAATAATATCGTGAAACTAATTTCACGGCATTAGTTCTGTTGAAATTCGGCACTCTTGAGAGTTGCCAACTCTCCCCTACCTTCCAACCTGTGAAAAAGCACTTTGCATGAATTCCTCACGTCAATGCTTCAAACACGAGTATGTAACCACTTCTTGTTATTAGTTCAAATAAATAACAGAAATATAACAAATAAATGTAAAACAAGAGAAGTAAAAAATTGGTTAGTAGAAATAGATGTTTTAAGTAAAGTCAATCAAATAACTATTTTTAAAGCAAAGTGATCGATATGTATAATATAAAATAAAGATCAATATTGATGTGAAAAACCTTTTGCAAAAATTACCAATTCTCAAAGAAGGTGACCAGAAAGTAAACAATGCTCTTAAAGATTTTGTAGTCATTCGAATAAACTATTCCAAAAACCAATGTTTGCAAAAAATAGATAGATAATAAATCTGACAATTGACAATGTTTTACCAATCATTTTAGATTATTTACTAATAATTAAAAGTTTTATTTGTGAATTTTAGATTATAAAAGCAAAATTTTACAAAAATATAAACGTTTACAGTTATGTTCTAATATGATTGAAAGATATGGAAATATTTATATCTATATATAATTTAAATCTTGATATAAAAGAGTGACAATGAGTTTCTTGCTACTTCTTCTCATTAGCTCAACCCTTTACGAAGTAGCGGTAGATTCAATAAGAAAAATATTTTTTTGACATTCATAAGTGTCATTTCCGTGACCTGCATGTATAAAGTGATTTTGATTTGATTTGTCTGCAGTTGTGAATCGGCTGTTCTTTCGCTTACGACTGTTTAGTTGAGTATTTATCTTATCTAGGTAGGTTAGGCTCTTTCTTAAATTCATTCATGAGAAAATAGGTATATTGCAAGTGAGAAAAGAAGAATTTTGGAAGTAAAAAAAGTTAAATAATATCAGTATTGATGAGAGATGTAACCTTGTTACCTTATGATAAATTTATTTGGCAATGATAACTGCCTTATAAGATTTACCAAACATGTGATTCCTATTGAATCTTAGAGTAGGCACTATTTTCTTAATAGATACAAAAGAATTGAAACCATAAGAAGTATGACTCTAATAACAGGACAATTACTCCAGGACACATGCAGGAATGGATAGAACTTAGAAAGTGGTAGATAAAAAGCAAAGTTTGCCTCTTCAAAAATGTGTCAAACTCCTGACACAATATGTGAATTTGTATAAGAAATAATCTTGAAAGAACTGTTTGATTTATTGGCAGAGATAAGCGAAAGTATGATGAATGTTGAGCCGGGATAACCCCGCATAATGCTCACGTTTAGTTTAAAATAGATCTTACAAGTGGGTTAATAACCGATGCTTTTTGGCCAGACGCGGACGTGGTCTGTGTCGATATTTGTTGTTTGATTGACGGAAGTGTTTTGTAGTCCGATACAGTAACTTGCAGCCACTCATATATTCTGGAGAAACGAGAAACAAAGATTATCTTTACACCAGCTTCTGTTTGGCAAGTTTGTTGGCAGAATCAATAGTTTACACAAGCATTTCAAGACTTATAAACAATATGCTCTCCGACATTTAGCTTAGCAGTAATACATAGCGTGAACTTAGAAAACAGGTGGCGTTATCCACTAATTTTGGCACAAATAAAAATTTATATATATTATCCGAAAAATGAGGGAAGTGGTTTAAAATTACAAATTGGCAAGAATCAGTAACCCTCATGGAGTCTATAGCCCTCTTCAGATCTGTTATATCTACATCTTTTTGTTCCATGTGGTCAACAATAAGTCTTTTCTTGTAAAGAGACTTTCCTTGGCTTCAATGAATTCGGATGGGGGGCTGCTGTTTGTTTTCTCCCCATGCTGTTTCCTCTAGATCCTGGCCCATGTTCATATATGAAATAAGAGATTATATGAGAGATGTAGGTTCTCTTATACCGTATATATCTCGGGCAGTACTCAGGGGAGTTGTTCGGATTGTTATCAGCAGCCGAAATCCACCACCCGAAATTACGTCAAAATGCAAAATTCCACTTATATCATGTTGATATCTGAACTTCTTGTCTGGCACAGCCACTTTATGGAATCAATTGCCTGCTGCATATTTCCCGAACTGCATATTCCACCTTAAAGACCAGAAACCCACCACGTGACTCCTAGTTTTATGGATGTCCATTGGCGGCTACGTCATCATTTCCCATCACGCTTACGTGATAGCTTACCTCTTGCCCGTTCTCCTGGTCTTATTTAAACATATTCTTGGAGGATGGGGAGCTACATCTAAATTTTAAAATTTATTTATAATAGACTTATAAGAAGATAAGTATTTGAAAATAAAAACAATTTAACTAAACGGTAGTTTTACTAGTATTCTTTTATGAAGTTTTTTCGATATGCACGAATAAATTTTTATCTGCCACCGATTCCCACAATAGCTCAGAGAGGTAGAATCGGGGTTATCAGTTACTAAACGCAGCCTCAATGGTCGGCGCCTGCCCAGATTGGCAGCAGATCTGAGGACGAATCAATCATATATTCTCAATGCAACGAGATCAATCGGATTGTGCTTTTGGCTCTTCAGCTGGTGCTATTATTGTTCCTATATTCTACCAGATGGAATTAAACAGGAACTGTGGTTTACCACAAAGATTTTTAAGTTTTATACTCCTGTAGTGTTCAAGTGATTTTCTAAATATATATGCATATCATTGTAACTAACATATAAATCCAGTGTCCTGATGTTTGTTTCCAGTTTTCCAACTCCTAAACTAGTGAACGGATTTTAATGGAGACTACTTCATGGAGTGCAGTTTAGTCCAACTTGAGAGATAGGATAGTTTTTATTTCGATTAGGGACCCATAATTATTTTTATTTCATGAGACATATTTTCTATGAGAGAATTTGTTGACGCATGGTTTGACAGTTCTATTGTGAAAAAATTTCATTATAACCAAAGCATATTTTAAGAAATTATTCTTGATGTTATGAAATATTATTGACAAATTAATAAGAAACAGTATTCTATTTATTATATACAGAACAACGTCTGTAGGGTCAGCTAGTTATAAATATGAAATTTACCAGTTCAATATCAAAACATGGCGGCTACGAGATGAACGAAGAAAATTGTTTTTTACAATTCGGAAAAAGAATACCTTAAAAATAATATGATACTCTTGAAAAATATATAAAATGTTCTTAGTCATATTATATTATGAAATAAACCTTGCAGTCCTTAGGCTTCACTATGACAGGAACTCAGGATAAAATCCTTAGACAGGACTAAGTCCTGAACTACATTTAGGTCACTCCAGGATTACAGCCTTATTAATTTACTTGCAAGCTCCTTGAAGAGATCCTGTTTACAATACCAATATATACCTTTCCATAGCTATGCTTAAATCTCCAACAAGATTGTCTTGCAAGCTTTAGCGATTCAATGACTGTTTAAATATTGGGTTCAAATAGAGGACAGACTCGTGAGTTTTAGCATCATAAAATCAACAATCAAATTGAGATTTCAAATTCAAATAATTTAATTCAAATTAGGATTTAAAATCACTTATAGAACGGCAAAAACTACCTACCTATTCGAAAATTTATCCCTCAGATATGAAAGAATTACAGAAGACGGCCGGAAAATTTCTTTAGAAAAATAAAATATTTTTTCTGTGGTATTATTAAAGAGAAATTTATGTTATAGTAACTATTACCACATAAATGTTTTTTAACAATTCTTTTGAATTTAGTTACACATTAGAATTAAACAAATTCGTGGGATCATGTTGTAAAAGCTTGCCCAACAAAAGACTAACACGAATTAGCCGAGTAGTAGGCATTACAAAGGATTCCGCCGGATAGAAAGGTATTATTTCAGTTCGGTTGAGCTTTAGGTGAACATACACACACTCAAATTTTGTTTATATATATAACCTTCATATAATCGCCAAATTGTAACTATCATCAGCTCATCTTTTGCGCCGAATGAAGGAAGGTTTTCTATTATCTACTATCAATCAGTTAAAAGTATTATTCAGGATTAAACACTCTTCAATTTTAATAAAAAGCTTGCCAGAAATTTATAAAAAAGCTTTCACTTAAAAAAAAGCTCCTCGACTGTTGACTAACTTAAGTTTTACCCACTTCATATAATTAGCTCAAATAGCTTAAACCGCCAGGAAAACTTTGTGATGTGAATTTAATTGCACTTGGTAGGAATAGTACTAGTTTTAGCGAATTGGCCCGTTAGCTCACGTTGTTCTTAATATAATATTCCACCAAATTTTGTGAGTTTTCTTGAGTATTGATTCCGTTAGGATACATCTTTAATCAATTCAACACGGGGTTTGCCTCTACACGAGGCATCCTCAGGAGATATTGTCGCAATACTCGCAAATTCTGGCAAGAGACAGTTAGTCTACAATTTTCGATGCTTTTATTATTATTATTATTTAAGTCAACATCGATAAGCAATGTTAAGCTTACCAAATATTTTATTATATTTATTTATTTATTACGTTTTTTTGACACCACATTAACGAAATATAACTTAAATACTATATACGTATAATAATATCATATTGTGTAAATGGCGGCCTTATCTTTTCCAGGCAACCATTTGTAATACAATAACAGAGAAAGACAGTACATTAAAAGGGTTAGAAAAGTGTCAAAAATATACACACACATAATTTATATAACATACTAAAATATATATGAAAGTGAAAGAATACGTAAATAAAAAGTAGAAACAATAATTAACATTAATTATGAATTGTTGATGGATACAATATATGCAAATACTTTCAAATAGAGGACAGATTTAGGTTTTTTTTTTTTCAATGTTTATTTTTAAATTTATATAATTATACTAGCTGACCCGACAGACGTTGTTCTGTACATAATAAATAATATACTGTTTTTTATGGTTTTGTCAACAATATTTCATAACATCAGGGATGATTTCGTAACATATGCTCCTTGTTGTTATAATGAAATTGTTTCACAGCAGAACTGTCAAACCGTGCGTCAATAAATTCTCTCACAGAAAATATGTAAATTCAAACCAATATTGCAGATAATAATTAGGAGTCCTGCACTGAACTGGCACTCCATGAAGTAATCCCCATGTAAATCCTTTCATTAGTTTAGAAGTCCATCACGGACAAACAACGTGTCACGTAATTTATATATATATATTAAGATTTGTTTTATTACATTTATTCACCATAAGAAGTGAAAATAACATAACATATTGCAACAATACTTAGTAAACGTCATGAAGCGACATCAGTTCGTAAAGTGACGTTGACGTGGGGAGAAGAACTGACAAGAAACTCCCAGACCATCTTTTAAATCATATAACAACTAAGCCTATCTAATACAATATCAATTTTAGGTGCCCTGCGCAGAACCAGAAAACAACCATATATTATTATCGTCTATATAACCTACTTTACTATAGTAACTATTTATATATATATTACTATAGCCTTCTTTATCAAAGAAGCTTTCTTGAATTTGTGCTCAGTGAGTCCTGTGCTGGTGTTTATTCTAAAATTGAATCCTAAAATTGGTATGAATACCAAGACTTATTTATTTTCTCAAAATTGATTCCTTTAGAATTCTTTTTGATGTCATTTCTAATATACTAGATACTACTACCGCTTCGGAATCAAATGGGCTCTGAGAGAGAAGAAGCGGCGCAAGAAACTCTACCAGCATCCTTTTTTTGCTTTCTTTTTAGTGAAATATACAGTACTGTACTGTCATTGCTATTGCTATAAAATAATCATAATCTAGTCCCAGGCTGTCCGATCACTCAGATATTCAGCTGTGGAGTAGTAGGATTTACGACAGAGCCATTTTTTAATAAAACATTTAAATATATAGATGATGCATAAACAGTGGCTGGGACTTTATTATAAAACTGTATACATTTACCCTTAAAGCTATTATGTATCTTATGAAGCCTACTAGAATTAATTACAAGCTATCCCTTATTTCCAGTATTATAATATTAAAATCACTATTAACGAATTGACGATTTTTGTGAACGTATATTAAATTTTCATAAATGTACTGACAATGAACAGTCATAATATTTATTTCATGATATTTTTCTTTGAGAGACTGTCTATAAGAGATATGACGAATATCTCTGAAAAAAGAAACTTATGATTTATTTTATTGATAATGATAATTGATTGTTAATGAATTATCATTTGAGCAATAAAAAATATTACTTTTACGATAAAGTCTTTGCAACTACCAAGTCAGAAAGGAAACACGACGACAAATTGTTTACAAATCCAATTAAGAGAGCAGTGTTGCAAACGTGTACTATTTTTAGAAGAGTCACGGACACTTCTTTTGTATCTCTCGTACATATTACGTAATACTGGCGGGGCTCACTGCGTGGTGGGTGAACCAAAACGTAACTTCGAGTTACTATGAGCAATTTTTAAATTCAAATTTCGACAGTAATATTTGAAATTGATTTTGTTCAACGGTCTGTAGAAATAATATTTATAGTATTTATATCACCATCAGCGGCGTGCATACGTTTTTTAGCAAGGTGGGCACTGTATTTCTAACTAGTCGTAGTTGAGCTTTGGAATATGGAACCTAAAGATAGCTTACCGTAGGTATTTATTATCTAGCGTAAGGAAAAATCCTAAATAGGTCGTTTAATGTTTGGTTATAAAATAACGGAACCAAATTAAGCTAAATTAAATTTAACACTATATTTATTTAGGTTGATAACGAGGTAGGCACTGCATAATCATCATCATCAGCCGGAAGACGTCCTTTGCTGGACAAAGGTCTCCACGACGATCGGTCCTGCGTTGCCCTCGTCCAACGCATTCCGGTGATCTTGACCAGATCATCAGTCCATCTTGTGGGGGTCTACCAACACTGCGTCCTATTTATTTTTTAATTTCTAATTCAAATTTAAAAAAAACTTTATTCACTGTAAAACTTTATGAGTTTAATATTGCAAGTCAGAATGAAGTACAAAAGTTGAAATATCATTCAAATAAGTATTACAATATTCATTAACAATAAATTTAGAAACATTAATAGCAACTATGATTATCATTCGAATAATCTTTCACATTATAAATAAGCCTTAGATGTTCATTTATTTAAGATGCATAATTTTTTTTTATTGGTAATATTTTAAAAACATTTGGGAGTTTATTATCAAATATAACACAATTTACAAGATTTTGCAATTTTACGGAGCCTAGTAGATTGAATTTCTTATTAACTATTATCTGTTACAATATATTATGTTTTTTTAAAGTGATAACCTTCAATTCTAGGATTAATATACAAATAAAATTTGAAAAACAAAATTTTATGAACGATGTGGGATTCGAACCCACGACCTCCGGCGTTCCGTGCGGGTGCTCTAACCAACTGAGCTAACCGTTTGGGTACCGCCTCGCTATAAAATTGTGAGGTGAGCAGGTTATCAACTGTAAAGTAGATCCTGTAGATGAAGCCACAACCTGAGAGTTTAACAATACAAATAGAATTTTATAGCGAGGCGGTACTCGAACGGTCAGCTCAGTTGGCTAGAGCACCGGCACGGAACGCCGCAGGTCGCGGGTTCGAACCCCGCATCGTTCATAAAATTTTGTTTTTCAAATTTTATTTGTGTATTATCTGTTAACAATTATTTCAAAGTACAACTATAGCCAGCAGACGTGGTTGTGTTCGCGTGGATTGCGGGCTATTAAATAACTTTTTTTTGACGGCTGATTAATTAATAACTTTCCGTATGCGTATACCCCGCTGCTCTTACAACGAACTGTTCGTAAAACATAATACCCTAAAAAACCTTTTTAGACATAAAGGTTTTTTTGAATGAAAATAAGGGACGAGACGAGCACGACGTTCAGCTGATGGTAATTGATACGACCTGCCCATTACAATGCAGGATTCTTGAAAAACCCAATAATTCTGAGTGGCACTACAATTGCGCTCGCCACCTTGAGACATAAGATGTTAAGTCTCATTTGCCAAGTAATTTCACTAGCTACGGCGCTCTTCAGACCGAAACATATTATTGTGTTATTCTTACACATTACTGCTTCACGGCAGAAATAGGCGCCGTTGTGGTACCCATAATCTAGCCAGCATCCGATGTAAAGGAGCCTCCCACTGGTAAGATAGTAGCTAAATAGCGACCCTTCAAAACTTTCAAATAAATATTCGATATTTACTTGATATTTCACTATACTCTAACTGTGCCAAGGAATACGATCAAATCAAATCAAATCAAAATCAGTTTATCCACGTAGGTCACGGAAATGACACGTATGAATGTAAAAAAAAATTTTTTCTTATTGAATCTACCGCTACTTTGTAAAGGGTTGAGCTAATGAGAAGAAGTAGCAAGAAACTCATTGCCACTCTTTTATATCAAGATTTACATTTACATCACATTCCGCAGTCTACGTTCTATGTCTATAGTCTATGTCTGCTCGTATCGTCCCTTATTTTCATTTAAAAAGCTATGTAACATTAGGAATAGCTTTAACCGGCGAATAGTGGATGGTTACGGTTAACATTTAAAGTTATGACGTCATCTAAAAGTTGTCAAATGGTGAAATACATATTTGCTTAATCGGTACTTTAAAATGTTTGTTATTGTTAAAGTTATTTGGTGCAATCCAGCCTTACTTTTCGAGGGTCGCAGTGATAATTTTGCGATGTAATTTCAAAGGGGTTCAAGTTGCTTACGGGTGACTCAAATCTAAATAATGAGGGACTTCAATAAATTTTGAATCATTATAAACATCCCGTTAATACTGTTAGTAATAATAAATTATAAAATATCATTTCTTTGTATTTAGTTCTACCAGTTATAGTCATTAGGAACCAATTTTGAGAAAATAAATGTCTTTTATGCCTTTTATACGGCTCCCTTATCTATATATCTAGAGGCGTAAATTGGTATCAAGTGAAAAGAATAAATATAGATTTTCAGAAAAAAAAAGTGAAAAAAAAAGATAATAATAAGCATTTATAAAAGTTTGCACACCTCTGCCTGCGGCCATTGTAATTTTTTCCCGTCCACACACCAATTTCATTCATGTACCTGCGCAGGGCGCGCGGGCAAGCGGCGGCAAAAACGAAAATTTGTTACACACTTTAATTTATTATTATGTCCACTTGCTCAGCGTTTCTCAATCTTCTTGACGTGACTGTCACTGACTCCTATATAACTATGTATACTATAACGAACCGGGCTCTTATTTGATTCTCAGTGTCACAATTTTTTCGGAACACGTCACGTTTCCCCAAAGGTAAAAGTGGAGCGGCGTGAGGTCGCGAGAGACCACGGTGGCCAAGCGACAAGACCACTTCTCCTGATCCATCGAGTGCCCGTAGTCTTCATGGAGATACTCTAATAATACTCTAGGCTCCGTATATATAAGAGATATCCAGCTTTGTTTTGACTCATCAGGATATCTCTGGAACCATAAGGCGTAGAGACTTGAAATTGGGTAGGAATATTCCTTTTACCATGCAGAGGTCAGCTAGGAACGGATTTTACAAAATTCCACTCGCAAGAGTTTATTTATGATGAACATAACAACATCTGTCGGATCAGCTAGGTCAATCATAAAGTATTGAAAAGCAAAAACATAGTAAAATATTTCATTGAATTTCATGTCATATGCAATATTTAATTAAATCAATTACATTCTGAACCACTATTAGACGAGTTAATAAGTAATATTGCACGCAACCAATCAAAGATTATGTTGTACGAATAATCCAAATATTAAAATAATATGTTTACAGAAGCAACACAGTTTGTTTACTCTTAATATAGAATCATATACGTTTGAGAGCATTCGTATACGCTGGCTTTGAACATTCTAGACAGAGCAATGCGTTCAATATTTTAATATACTGGCAATGTCCTGCGGTTTCACTCGCGTAGATACCGATGTCGTGGTACTGGACAGTTTACTAAGTCAGACTATTGTGTCATAACTACAGTAGATGGACATAATATGGTGGCTGTACTTTTTTGTAGATATTAATACGTTCTATAATACTGTAGAACATTTTTTGATCCATCATAAATAGTTTCCGCAGCGCACGCGAATACAGCTTTTTTATGACAAATTTTTTCACATCTTTAGGTATATTATTGCATTTTATTACCCTATTTTTTGAAAACGTAATATAGCTTATGTTACTCAGTGAAGATGCAGCTTTCTAATGGTGAAAGAATATTTGAAATAGGTCCAATGGTTTTTGTGTGAAAACATACATACAAAAACACAGATGTTCTCTGTATATCAAAAACTATCTGGATGTATCTCAAAGTTTAGATATGGATTTAATTTAATTTAACAAATTTAATTTGATATTTTTATAGTTATTAATATGTAATGTTCTTTATATAATTATATATTTAAAGTTTTTTAGCAACTGAATTATTTTTTACGAGACTTCTTCTCGTTTTTACTTATACCTGGCTTACTTAGCTTTACTCTTTTTGGTTTTTCTGTGAATTCTTCGAAATTTCTGTCATAAATACATGATCTGCTATGTTATGCCCAACCTCTCAATTAAATTTATGTTGACCTAAATTAATTAGGAAGTAGCCATAAAATGTTAGGAGATAGCAAATACACAAATACAACTGACACTGTTAGTTTTGTAAATCAACTAAAACTGTAGTTTTACTATTTTTCTCCGAATAACATAATAAATATTTGCATTAGATCATTAAATTGAATATAAATTATTTTCGTTGAGCTCCGTCTGAAGATTCTTATATCGATGCATTAAATATAGATATTAACGTTCGGGAAAAGTAATAACGCAAACGGTTCTAATAATTGTATCAACAACATTACAATTTACTGCACACTGGAAGTTGTAGCTTGTGTGAAATATAGTGGGTAACAACTTTAGTGTATGGGGTGTGAATATAATAATATTGACACACTTAATATAATATTGACACACTTTTTACACAAATTATCTTGCCCCAAGTTAAGCATCTATAGCCTGTGTTATGGGTTACAAGACAACGATATATTTAATACAATATACTTACTTAAACATACATAAATACAGTTAAACATCCATGACTCGGAAACAAACATCCATATTCATCATATAAATGCTTGCACCTACCGGGATTCGAACCCGGGACCTCTAGCTTAGTAGGTAGGATCGCCAACCACTCGGCTATACAGGCTATATATATATATATACTCAAATAATTTGGGTACAGTACCTTAGTCAGAAAAGCACCAACTTTTTCACTAATTATAATACCGCCATGCATAGAAGGAGAATATAAAATATATAGCACTTACACATACACTGATAATATATATTACATGAATAACACAATGCAGTACAAGAATACTTTATAAATTAATTAAGAATATTATTTAACACAAATTACAGTTATGAGATACGTGGGCTTATACTTTCAATGGAAAAAGTCGAATTTCATTCTAGTATTTAGTTCAGATAATAATACCGAAGATATTTTTGCCTACCCGCAGAATTTCAGATTATTTAGTCGCGGTACGCATACTACGCGTATACCGCGACTCTGTTATGAAATAATAAATATTATTATAATTATTTTGTAGGAGAGAAGTGATTGTCTGAATTTTATGTGTTTTAGTTTAATGCCTGATATTTTAATACATATATAAATATGAAATAAAATATTTCAATACTTGTTTGTGTTGTATATATGTACATATTATGAGAAAATACATATATTAAAATAATGTGTGTTAGCCACACAACAACCTACTAAAGATCATAGACTTACAACATACATATATATAGACGTATAGACAAACAAAGCATGGGAATACAACATACTAATGTATATACAAACAAAGCACGAGAGAGGGAAGAACATAACGGAGATATAGCAAGATAAAAAGGGAAGGCGAATCTATCGTTGCTGTAACCGATTTTGATAGACATGTCGTAAACAGTCAGCCACGCCTGGTATTACCTATTTAGTATTTTGAATATTAAACTAGCTAACACACACATTGACATATCAAAATTAGTCATAAATTATCGGGCTGTCAGGTATTCTATGCGACATTATATACAAAGTTTATGAACAAGCTAAATAGTGTAAGTGGTTGTCGTATAGAGTTCTCAGACCTAAATATTACTTAGAACGGCTTTTTATTAATTATATATTAAATAATTCTATCTCAGTACTAGGTATAAACAAATATCCATATTTTCATTTAAATGCGAATCCGCTCATATGGGTTGTGAACATATTTTTACTAAGAAGAATATCTGTAAGAATTTTTCAGACAAGCATGCCAGAAAGTGTAATATGTAGAAATTTTCTGACATCGCGTGTAATGTTAAGAATTTTTTTGATCCTTGAATGTTTTTGTAATAAAATGAACAAAAAAATTTAAATTCCTTTATCTGCCAGTTTTCTTTTTAACGATTCTATAATGAGCAATAAATTCACAGAAGCGATCCGAGATCGGTCGTCTAAAGCCCGAATATAGACATTTTAATATCGGTTTAAAGTTAGCCAAACTATTTCGTTTTAAACTTCGTAGATTCGATAAGGCAAACACTGTGTATATAGCCTTCTGAAGTTCTAAACAAAGGCTTCTTATTTTGCATTGGAAATTGCAAACTATTATCTGAAAACTACTTGAGTATAATCGATGTGTTAATCTGTTAATATGTTATCTATACTAATATTATAAAGAGGAAAGATTTGATTGTTTGTTTGTTTGCATTGAATAGGCTCCGCAACTACTGAACCGATTTGAATAATTCTTTCACTGTTGGGAAGCTACATTATCCCCGAGTGTTATAGGCTTTATTACATTTTCAGAAAATTAGGTATCCCTACTAAAAGTCCAGTAATGTAACCCAAGGTGTAAAAATACGTACGCGAACGACGTCGCGGGTTATCAGCTAGTATATTATAAAATTCTCGTGTCCCGGTGTTTGTTACCAAACTCCTCCGAAACGCCTAAACCAATTTTTTTGAAAAATTTTATGGATATCGGGTAGGTCTGAGAATCGGCCAACATCTAATATAACCCTAAGTGATAAGGGTCACCCAACCGCAAATAATTTTTTTGACAGTTTTTTTTTCTTTTTATTTTATTATGATTCAGCATTAAAAAGAATTTGAATGTAACCTCAAATTTTCAGCCGTCTTCGATCAACATCTATTTTGAATCTCGATTTTTGTATTATTCTGTCCCATCAACAAATCCGCTATAGGGTTGCATAATGGAAATCGAATATAATAATTGCAGCACGTTAAATTTTATGTACGATATGTTTGGTAGGTCTGAGAAACGTTCGTCATCTATTTTTTATACCCCAAACATTTTAATTACTAAATTTTTTTTATTACTTTATATGGCAATACAACGTTTGCTGGGTCAGCTAGTGTTTTTATGATAGATGGGGCATTTTGTCACCTATTCGGTGATCACTGCTACTCATAAACTCGTGCAACACCAAAACAATCACTCCAAAAGAGTATTTTCTTTGATTAATGCAAGTTTTACATATTTAAATGAAAAACTTTTAAAGGGTTAAAACGCTTGTAATACAGTTACAAAACCACCATGGAAGACTATCGAAGAACAGCCACTTCTGGACAAAGCCTCCAAAGATGGCCATAATGATCGGTCCTGCGCTGCCCTCATCCAACATATTCAAGCAATTTTGGCCAGATCGTCGGTCATCTTGTACCAAAACTACGTCTTCCGGTACGTGGTCAGCATTCGAGGACTTTGCTGCCCCAACGGCCACCTATGTGCCCTGCCCACTACAGTTTCGCATTCATTTGGGCTATGTCAGTGACTTTGGTTCTCCTTCGGATCTCCTCATTTCTAATTCGATCTGGCAAGGAAACCCCGAGCATAAATAATCCCACTCCATCTCGATTAGCCAATTTAGGATTGGCGATTGTATATAATATGAAGCCTAATCGTTAACTGCATTTAATAACATTACCACTTACTGTCAAAGTTTGAACCCGTGTTGAAACTCAACCATTGATTTTTTATTACAAACGGTGAAGAAAAGATGCCCCCCTACTGGCAAATTTCTCTTTTAAATATCACACATAATACATGTATTAATATTTTAAATTTTTATTAATATTTAATATTGACACTTTTATACACATTTAATCTATTCCGAAACTAGCCTGTACTATGGGTACAAGACAACGATATATTTAATACAATATATACTAACTTAAACATACATAAATACTTATAAACATCCATGACTCGGAAACAAACATCTATATTCATGATTATATAAATGTTTACAACTAAAAAAGTTATATTTATTGAACAATAAAAAAGAATGATTCCTTTCACTCGTTACATTATTGAAAATTTGCGAAAACCTGTGAATTAGTCGCGACATGAATAAAAAATCCCGGTGTCGTATTGGTGAATGAATAATACAATCTAATTAAAGCAGATCGTGGGCGGGTGCCAACTGTCGACCGTCGATCTGCAGCTAGGGTTGTTACTCTTATTGATTATAAAATTAATCTATACTAATATTATAAAGCTGCAGTGTTTGTTTGTTTGTTTGAACGCGCTAATCTCTGGTACTACTGGTCCGATTTGAATGATTCTTTCAGTGTTGGGTAGTCCATTTATCGAGGAAGGCTATAGGCTATGTTTTTTTTTCAAAATTAGGGATCCGTGATAAAATTGCTATTTTGTAACACAAGGTGTAAAATCAAAAACCGATTTTTGCGTGCGCTGCAAAAACTATTGACAATAGAACAAAATGATGTACAGGCTATAATATAGGCAATATTTTATTACTTATAAAACTATCGCGTGAATTATACTTTATATGGCAAAACAACGTTTGCCGGGTCAGCTATTAGTAATAAAAATGAAATACACTTGGAGATTTTCAAAAAATATTACAGAAATAGCTAACCCGGTAGACTTCGTACTGCCTCAATCGTTAAATAAAATATATATAGTTAACAACTGTAGTTAATCTACTTACTACAGTTACCTAAAATTGAGTTTTTTGTTTACGTCCTGAGAAAGTTAGAAATATTTAAAAATTCTAATTAGTTATTCATTTTAAACTATTATTTTTATTTGATTTCCGAACGGCGGGGGACAAATCAAAGAAAAATCAAAAACGTTGTTTTTATTTAATTCCGAGCATTTTCATATATATGCAAATGCATATGCGTTTTAAACCTCCTCTGGACTTCCACAAATAAGTCAAGACCAAAATTAGCCAAATCGGTCCAGCCGTTCTCGAGTTTTAGCGAGACTAACGAACAGCAATTCATTTTTATATATATAGATTTTTGAGTTGCAATTTGAAACATTTTTTTAAAACCATTAAATTATAACAGTTAAATATTGTTTCAGCTGTTTTTATTAAGGAAGTATCACGTTACGTAACGAAGCAGTTTAGCAAGATGTTATCAGTTCAAAAAATGACTTTCAGTTCAGAGGATCGCCTTCCAATTATGGTTGGTTAAGCCAATATGTGTCTGGATAATTAGTATACCTTATATTAATGGTAGAAGTGTTATCACATGACTAACAAAGTCAATAAAAATCGTTATTCAATTCGCATATAATACTCCACGGACGAGTAAAAAAAGAAGGACTCCGTGTCACCTTACAAAACAGTGAAGCACCAAAACAAGCCGGTTAACGTGTAAATACATAGCCCCACGCACACACTTACACCGATACAAGCCGATCAGCCGCCATTATGACATTTTCCATCGTCTATGACAGATCAGTTTGCGTCACAATAAAATATTTTTTTTTAAAATGCCGTGGTGCGTTGTGAGAAAGTGTAAAACAATCTACAAGAATTTAAGAAATCGGAGTTTAAAGTAATTGGGACCGTAAGGGAGAAAAAATTGTTAGTGGTATCCCCCGTAACCGCACACACACTAGCATAAAATTGCTTCACTTGCTAATATCACGGCGCGAGAACCTTCTTTTTTATTCGTCCATGGAATACACATACACTTTCTTAAAATTGCCAAACGAGCAAGAAGTTCAAATAATGGAAAATTTTGAGGTAACCGCCCTCATTTGTAACACTAGGCATCAAGAGATACGTTATGACATTTAAGTTAAGAAGTATGCTCTAAGCTTCAAGGTATCTAAGTTTTTTTTTATATATAAGAGGGTTTATTGAAGTAGGCGTTACTTTGCGGAAATCCATAATTATACAAATGATTTAAGTTTTCTCTGGCACGAGACTCGTACCAGATTTTGGCGAGGCGAAACATGTGTCGAATTGTTTAAAAACAAATATTGGCGGAATTAACACTAAAGAAAACTTAAATCATTTGTATATATAAGAGGGGGCAAACGGGCAAAAGGCTCACAGGTGTGTCAAGAAATGCGTTGCCGGCCTTTAAGGTGGGTTTATCGCAAAAGACGTTGTTGTAATATGCCAGACGTTAGGAAGCTAGAACGATTAGGTGTACGAGGCATAGCACTGGAATTACTCACAGATTATCTCAACAATACTTTTGATTCATAATATTGTCTTTATCTAACAGAAAGAGGGCTATTAATGCGCTCTATAGAAATATATATATACATATATTGACACACTTTTTACACAATTATCTTGCCCCAATTTAAGCAAATATAGCCTGTGTTATGGGTTACAAGATAATCATATATTTAATACAATATACTTACTTAAACATACATAAATTCATATAAACATACATAAATACATTTAAACATCCATGACTCGGAAACAAACATCCATATTCATCATATAAATGCTTGCACCTACCGGGATTTGCACCTGGAACCAATGAATACAATAATACATAATACATGAATATAATGTATGTTTGTAAGAAAAAACCATTACGGAATTCAAGAAAAATTTTGATTTGAAGACAATTCAAGAAGAAAGAAAAAACATGCCGTATAAGAGGTTAGCTAGGGTTAGTAGGGCTCCTATAAGGTCCTGGTATTCAATTTTAGAATAAAATACCAAACAGTATAGTAGGGCTGACTGAGTACACCAGTTTTACTGGTGGGAAGCTTCTTTGCACAGGATGCCGGCTAGATAATGGGTACCACAATGGCGCCTATTTCAACCGTGAAGCAGTAATAAAAAGTATTAAACATAACTGTGTTTCGGTCTATAGGGCGCTGTAGCTAAGGAAATCACTGTTGAAATGAGACTCAATATCTTATGTCTCAAGTTGACCAGCTCAATTATAGTGCCGCTCAGAATTTTTGGGTTTTTCAAGAATCAATTACCATAAGCGGAACTCTCGTCCCTTACTATCATAAAAAAAAACAAATTTAAGAAATACATTAAAGCTTCCTCCTGGACAAAGAAAGTTTACTATTTTATAGCAGATTATAATTATAGAAGACAGGCTATCTAAAATTTAATGGTATTATATTATTTCTATGATTTAAAAGCTGGGCTGGAAGTTTCTTATCAGTTCTTCTCCAAATATCAAAGCCCCTTTACGAACTGATACATCTTTATCGCTTCCCAAGTGTTGTTACAGTATGTTATATTTTTTGTCCTCCCCATGGTTATAAATATATTTCTATTCCATTCTGTCCAGATCGTGTGATTATGTTTTTTTTTATATTGACATTCTTACAAAAACTATCTTGCTCCAAACTAGGCACATCCTGTGCTATGGGCACAAGACAACGATATCTTTATACGATATATATACCTACACATACATACAAATCTATGACTGGGAAACAAACATCCATATTCATCATATAAATGTCTGCACCTACCGGGATTCGAACTCGTAATCTCTAGCTCAGCAGTCAGGGTCACTAGCCACTAGGCTATATGGCTGAATCTTCTTCTTCTACTTCATCAGCCGGGAGACGTCCATTACTGGACAAAGGCCTCCCACAAAGATTTCCACGATGATCGGTCCTGCGCTGCCCTCATCCAACGTGTTCCAGCGATCTTGACTAGATCATCGGTCCATCTTGTGAGGGGTCTACCAACACTGCGTCTTCCGGCGCACATATAGCTGATTACTTACATGTAATTATTAGACCAATATTCTCTTGCGATAAAAGATACATTGTGATATTTAAACTTTAATTAAAATTAATATTAATTGTTACCGTTAGAACATGTAGGTGCATACTATGCTACATTTGAAACTGAAATTTTGAAGTCCTCAAAAGACTACGCATAATCTAATTCTGTGCGAATAAAGCTTACTGGGAATTATTTTTAAAATACTAGTACAAAACTTTCAATTGTGATATTTGGAACTTTGAATATCTGCTAATATTTTGTGTGATATTTTAAATTTTATTTCTTTTTTATATATTGTGCTTCAATCTTAATATGTATAAATCCAGTGTCCTGATATTTGTTTCCAGTGAACTCTTAAACTAATGAACGGATTTTAATGGAGATTACTTCATGGAGTGCAGTTTAGTCCAACTTGAGAGATAGGATAGTTTTAATTTCGAATTGCGACCCATAATTATTTTTATTTCCAATATTTGTTTTGTATGGACATATTTTCTATGAGAAAATTTATTGACACACGGTTTGACAGTTCTGCTGTGAAATAATTTCATTATAACAACAGGGAGCATATTATACGAAATAATTCTTGATGTTATGAAATATTTTTGACAAATTCATAAAAATTTGTATTTAGTTTATTATGTATAGAAATAACTACGTCTGTCTTGTCAGCTAGTTAAATAATATTATTGGTAATATTTTTCACAAAAATAGTGGCAGCCCTAAGCGTCACGTCACGAAAGATTATTTTAGTTATTTATTGTAATCGTAATGGAACTGTGTTTTTTCTATTGTTTCAAGAGCCTTGGCCCATTTGTTTCGCTAAATACTTCGTATTAGTATTCGTAATCGGTGAGCTTCATATCTTCACATAACTTCTTTAAAAAGCAAATAGATTTCTTGAAGTGATAACTTCTTATGAGAGAGTTAACCTCTTCTTTGGTCTCCGCTGCGTTCCAACTAGATACCGCAGGCGTAGTCGCAAAGTGCGGCTACTAATACTACGCCCAAGTAGGCGTACTGGAGCCAGCCTCAATGTGTGGGGTTGACGTGCCACATGTTCTGTTAAACTTTGCTAATAATTGAAACTAAAATGTTTGAATGGTATATATACTTGGCAACCCGGCCATGGGCGTGGTATTAGTTGCCACACTTTGCGACTACGCCTGCGGTATCTAGTTGGACCGCAGCGGAGACCAATCCTGAATCTCAGGATATAGAGGTAGAGGTTACGAGCGCCTGTTCATAATACTATATATCTATATAAAAACGGAGCACCAGCCCTACGCCCATGTTTTTTGTACCACACTGTCACTCGAGATACATTTTATTGAATTATGCGTTACTTTGCGGAAATCTATAATTATACAAATGATTTAAGTTTTTATTAGTGTTAATTTCGCCAATATTTGTTTTTAAAACAATTCGACACATGTTTCGCCTCTACACGAGGCATCTGCCAGATTTTGGCGAGACAACACGTCCTGAGGATGCCTCGTGTAGAGGCGAAACACGTGTCGAATTGTTTTAAAAACAAATATTGGCGGAATTAACACTAAAGAAAACTTAAATCATTTGTACTCGAGATACTCTCAAAATCGTCTAACGAGCCGCATACCCCTCCTCTATACATAGTCCTTCCCAGGCTTAGATATTTTTTACCTTACCAAGAATAAATTTATTCTGAATGTTAGAAATACATTATTAAGCACTAATGATATCAATCAAACCAGCTAAATTATTAAAAAAACACTCATAATAACAACACAATTACCCAAACACATACACACAGAAACCATGATATTATGCGTACATTTTTTTTCCTTTCTCACTTTTTGTGTTTTGCTTATCTTAATATATATATTTCTTTTGTGCATCTGTTGTAACTGAACTCCTCCTAAACGGCTGGACCGATTTTAATGAAGCTTTCTGTGTGTCTTCAGGTGGATTTGAGAATGGTTTAGATTCATAATTGAACTACCTCCTAAATGGCTCGACCGATTTTGATGATTATTTTGTGTGTTCCAGTGAATTTGAGATTGGTTTAGATGCTCAATTCCGTCTATATAATATAATTCTCCTGCTCATGTGTATGTTAGTGAACTCCTCCTAACGGCTGGACCGATTTTTCAAATTTAAGACGTGTGTACAGGACAACGTCTGTCGAGTTCACTAGTATAATATAAAATCACTGTTGGCCAATGATTTGTACTTTATTACCTAGGTAATAAGACATGTAATGTGCTGTAGATTTTATGAAATAAATAAATATAAAAGGCATTTATTTTCTCAAAATTGATTCCTTTAGAATTCTTTTTGATGTCATTTCTAATACTAGATACTACTACCGCTTCGGAAACAAATGGCGCTCTGAGAGATAAGAAGCGGCGCAAGAAACTCTCCCAGCATTCTTTTTTTTTCGCTCTTTTCAATAAAAATATACAATATTGTACAGTCATTTATATCGCTATAAAATAGTCACAATCTAGTCCCAGGCTGTCCGATCAGTTAGATATAAATAATAACATTACATTAATAATTATAAAGGAATAGGACTCGGACAGTACACCGTACAAACTAACCTGCATTTATAATAGAAGTTAATATATATCGATATGGAATGAAGCCAAAATTTACGATTAAACAAGACATCGCTCTGAAACTGTTCGACACAAACCAGGAACGATTATTTTGTGTACTCAAGTCATATATCCGTGATCCGGGATCCAAATATTTCGATCGATTTCATAATTTAATTCATTATATTAAACACGAGTGACGTGGAATGTTTTTATTTGTTTTAATATATTGTAATTGTATTTAATTAAGTTATATAATATTGTGTTTCCTTTAAAAAGGCAAATATATATCTTATGAAATATATCATTGTTTTGCACATATAGTACAGGTTATGCCAGTATATGGCTAGATAATTTATACAAATCTTATTAATCTAAACAATTTATTACATGTGATAGAGCGACATCTCAAGTCTATTTCTAAATATGCAATTATTGGCGTTGAGCAGGTAATTAACTGCAGAGTAGATCCTCTAGATGCAACCATATCCGCCATAACCACAACGAGAGTTGGAGAAGACATACAAAGAATTACGAACCATGCGTCACTCGCGCGGTTGGCTCAGTTGGTAAGTGCGCTCGGACGGAATCCGAGAGGTCGTGGGTTCGAGTCGGGCATCGTTCATAAATTTTGGTTACAAATTTAATTTATAATATAATAAATCCCAAAAGTGAGTGATATCACTTTACAAATAGCAAATGGTTAAGATAATTAGTATCCATTGTTAATTACATGATATTTTATATTATTAAAATGTGTCAAACAAAAATGAATTCAAGCGGCGGTGACGCTTCTCTTCTAAAAAAAAATTGCAGCTGTCATAAGTAGTTATAGGTAGGCTTTTAGTTATTGTGTAACGGTTTTGTCATGTCTTTCCACAAAGGGGGAGATTCCGCTAAAAGAAAATAAACTGCGAATTTTAAAATAATTTAAGAACTCTATTTTTAGAAAAATTTATAAGATTACGTGTAGCATCAAAAATACGGTCTCATCCAAAAGAATGGCTTATATCGCAGCATGCTGACCCCGGGGTAATAACTTAACTTAAGTGCTTAGAGCGGTGCATTGTCGTAAAGATGTTGCTTCGGATATAAATACTACGGACTAGGCTGGGACTTTGGAACTTATAAACTTTAATAGAAGAAATCTCTGATTCTTTTCGTATTTCTGTATTATATGTATAAACTTTTATCCCTTATGCTGCTGACGTAAATATAGTTTTTGTGAGTTGAATAGAACTCTTCGTGCTTTATATCGCCCTGGTACGACGATATACATAGACGGTCTCTTAGAGAAAATAAAAAGAAATAAATATTATATAAAAACACTTTGTTATGTTTTTAAGTGATAACCCTCACATCTGGGATTAATTACACAAATTAAATTTGAAAAAAAAAAATTATGAACGATGCGGGCTTGATCCCGCCATCTCTCACATTCCGTGCGAGCGCTCTTCCAACTGAGCCAACCGTTCTAGTGACGGATCGTTGATAAAATCTTGTATGCTTTGTTTAACTCTCAGGTTGTGGTTTCATCGACAGGATTTTCTTTTCAGTTGCAATATGTTTCAGCCCCAATATTTCCATATTAGGAAATAGACTTGAGATGTCGCTCTTGTAAATCTAAACAATTTGTGAAAATATTATTTATTTATTGGAGAAAAAACAGAATATATTACAAAAATATTAAGAATAAACATATAAAATTAAATATTTGCAACGGCACTGAACGTAAGTAGTGCATTTCGTGCGTGTAGTGTCGCACCAGAATTGCACCACCTCATCACCTCCCGTGGGTGTCGTAAGAGGCGGCTAAGGGATACAAAAAACGGAGGATAGGCAGCAGCATCCTTCAGAGATTGCACCACCATCAACTGCTATCGCCAAGCCTGCCAGGCGTGCCAATTACGGCAAATGGATATATAGAGTAAAAAATAAGTCAGTGATTGGCAGCCTAGCGAAATTCTCTAACAAAAAAGCGATTTATTCTTTTGTATGAAACGTGCAGTCATTGATAGATTAACATATGATGACGAATCTTGCAAAAAACGGAGATAGCCGACATCCACTGCGTTATAAGCAACTGTTCGCTTTCAAACTTAGCCGGATTATACTTCGCCGCAAATCGCGATACAGTAATTATTGTATTAACTACTATTTCAAACTTATGTCAAGTTAAACGAAATTTAGATTCTTACTTCGACAGTCCTGCTTTTTATTACGTAGTATTTACATCCTCTTTGGTGACTGGCTTCACATCTGTTGAACCCCACGCTAAGAGCGCATGTTATGACGCGCGCAGATAATTTACAGCCATCACAGATATTATTTATAACACGGCTACGAACATCACCTGCTTGCAGTTACACTCGTATTTCTTTGAAGTTGCGCTAAAACTTCACAAGACGCTCTGAACATAGAACTACGAACTACATAGACAGACGAAAACTAGAGACCCTTTTTATTAGAAAGATTAATATTATACCACGGACGAGTAAGAAAATAAGGACTCCGTGTCACCTTACATAACAGTGAGGCACCAAAACAAGCCGGTAAACGTGTAAATACATAGCCCCACGCATACAAGCCGATCGGCCGCCATTATGAGATTTGCCATCGTCTGTGACATATCAGTTTGCGTCACAATAAAATATTTTAGGAATGCCGTCGTGCGTTGTGAAAAAGTGTAAAAACAATACTATAAAAGTATTTGTGGATATATGATTATTTAAGAGAGAAAAAATTGTGTAACTGGTTTACCCCGTAACCGCACACATACTAGCATAAAGGTGCTTCACTGTCTAATATCACAGCGCGGAGTCCTTCTTTTATTACTAGTCCGTGTATTTTACCAATTATTAAGATTTCTTTAAAGGTATAAAAGGCATTTATTTTCTTAAAATTGATTCCTTTAGAATTCTTTTTGATGTCATTCCGAATATACTATACACTACTACCGCTTCGGAAACAAATGGCGTTCTGAGAGAGAAGAAGCGGCGTATTGTCATTGCTATTGCTGTAAAATAATCATAATCTAGTAGTAATTTTAACAGAATTAAACGTTTTAATATTTTTGCTTTATTTTCTTACGAAGTTATCACATGATAAATACTGACCGTTCGTAAGATTGAAGGAAAACCATCTTCTTTATTACACAAATTAAATTTGAAAACAAAATTAATGAACGATGCGGGACTCGAACCTTTCGCGGTGTGTGCGAGCGCTCTTCCACTGAGCCAACAAGATAAATATTGTATGTCTTTGTTCAACTCTGAGGTTGTGGATTCATCTACAGGATCTACTTTAACCTGCTCAACCCCAATAATTGCATATTAGACATATGTCGCTCTTTCATATCTAAACAATTTGTTATTTTTTAAAGTGGTAACCCTCACTTCTGGGATTAATTACAGAAATTGTTCGTCTTGTTTATTTTTATTTTTCTTTTCTTACCTATGTCATGAAGTTTTACTAAATTAACATACGTTTTTATAAATTATCATCGCACTTTTTATTATCATCCGTGTTCCCATACTAGTGGGAGGCTCCTTTGCACAGGATGCCGGCTAGATTATAGGTACCACAACGGCGTTCTGCCGTGAAGCATTACTGTGTTTCGGTCTGAAGGGCTCCGTAGCTAGTGAAATTACTGTGCAAAAGAGTCTAAATATCTTATGTCTCAAGATGACGAGCGCAGTTGTAGTGCCACTCAGAATTTTTGGGGTTTTTCAAGAATCCTGCATTGTAATGGGCAGGGCACATTAATTACCATCAGCTGAACGTTCTGCTCGTCTCGTCCCTTATTTTTATTCAAAAATTTTTTTTTTAAATATTTTTTGCTCTTTTTAAACATAATGAATGGCAAATTATTCTGCCTTTATAAATAACATTCTTATATTATTATTTTTTTTTAATCTTGCTTCAATCTTGTATTTTGCTCCGTCTATTTCATTTTATGCCTTGCTCTATTAATACGACGACTGTTTTAATATTTGTCAGCATATTGTAAATATTAAAACTAAATTGGCTATATTTTACATATTCTTTGATGGGATATTTAACATAATATAGTCTACATCATGTTAAACATGCAATTATTTTGGCTAATCGTACGATACTGAATTACCTATTCAATATTTATTGATATAATGTACTTGCTTTCTATGAAAAATATCACCAAAAGCTTAGATTAAGGATTGGTCTCCGCTGCGCTCCAACTAGATACCGCAGGCGTGGTCGCAAAGTGCGGCAGCTAATACTACACCCAAGTGGGCGTACTCGAGCCAGTCTCAATATGTGACGTTGACGTGCCACATGTTCTGTTTAACTTTGCTAATAATTGAAACTAATAGTAACGGCTGGGTAGTAATTTTGTAAAAATAATACTACATGACATAAGAAAGACACTGGGATCACATATCATCAGTAAGTATTCTGTATTTTATTAATTTCAATGTAAAATAACATGAAGCGTATGTTACAAAATTTGAAAGATGCCATTGAGTGTCAAGATGCCACGCACACAAGCATCTAATAGTTGCCGTAATAAAGAAACTATTGTTCTGAGGTAGTGCAGTATCTAGTTGGCGTGCAGCGGAGACAAATCCTTAATCAAAAGATGTATCTATATATCAAGACAGACAAACACCGGACATACTTACATCCCGTCCTGTTATGTGTGATGTAGGACCCTTAAAAGTCAAATAATTATCCTTATCCAGTGCCCTGAACTTTTTAAAAAGTTCAGTCCCAACAAAAAGGATACAAACTTAGCCTTTTTGGCATTATCACCATGTTTATTAATTAAGTCATATTTATTATTATGTTGTAAGCTTCTTATACTTTTACCAGTATAACCATATTATTTGGTATTCCATTCGTATAAATATATATATATATATATACTAGCTGACCCGACAGACGTACAGTTCTGTACATAATAAAAAAACTACTGTTTCTTATGAATTTGTCATTAATGTTTCATAACATCAAGAATTATTTCTTAAAATATGCTCCCTGTTGTTATAAAGACATTGTTTCACAGCAGAACTATCAAACCGTGCGTCAATAAATGTGCTCTCATAGAAAATATGTCCATACAAAACATATTATATTGGAAATAAAATTAATAATGGTTCCCATAACGAAATAAAAACTATCCAATCTCTCTAGTTGGATTAAACTGCACTCCATGACGTAATCCCCATTAAAATCCGTTCGTTAGTTTAGGAGTTCACTGGGAACAATCGTCAGGACACTGGATTTATATATATTGAGATATATGTATGTATGTTTAGCTACAACTCGAGAATCGTTTGCGCAAATTGATATGAAACTTGAAACACTCCAATGCTTCGATAATCAATGTGGTACCTCTGAAGAGACCGAAGCACAACCCAGATCTCCATCGAATCAAAGGCTTTACATCCATCAATTTGAGAGTAGAATCCGATATTTTTCCTGAATGAATGTATTGTAATTTACGCAAACAGTGGGAGGCTCCTTTGCACAGGTTGCTGGCTAGATTATGGGTACCACAACGGCGCCTATTTCTGCCGTGAAGCAGTAATGTGTAAGCTAGTGAAATTACTGGGTAACCGCGACTAAATATCTTATATCTGAAGGAGATGAGAGCAATTGTAGTCTCGATCAGATTTTTTGGGATTTTCAAGAATCCTAGTGCAGGTCGTATCAATAAATTAAAAATTTGTTTTATATATCATGTCGTAGAACACTTTATGGTGCAAATTCTTTTATTAAGCGTGCTTGTAAACACTTTAATGATAATGAAAATCTAGTTGACACAGATGTTTTCTTTGATAAATTGTCGACCTTAAAAAAATGTTTCAAATAAACTCTTTCTTGATTTGTTAATTTAATGCTATAATCTATTTGTATCTTTACAATAACCTCTATCTCTTTATATATAAGTACCTATATTTCATTTTTATGTCAAGTATCGAATTTTGTTTAATATTACCTCTATGTAGCGCAAATCTACTCCATTATGTTTAAAAATAAAGGAATCTATAGGTTTTTGATTGTAAAGTATAAATTGTTAAATGTTTTGTATAACCGTTTGTTTCTGAAATAGATAAATAAAATAAATATCCATCTGCTTAACGTCCAGTTCTTCTTGTCCCTTATTGTCCTAAAAAAGCTAAAACTCTTAGCAAACAACATGTATTTCGTTAGAAGTGCTAATAATAATAATAATAATATTGACACACTTTTACACAAATTATCTTGCCCCAAATTAGGCATAACCTGTGCTATGGGATTCAAGACAACGATGTCTAATACGATATACTTACTTAAACATACATAAACCCATGACTCGGAAACAAACATCCATATTCACCATATAAATGTTTGCACCTTATTTTCTATTTCTCTTATTTTACGTTATTTGACAAACCAACAATATTTATGCACAAATGTATAAATAAGAACAAGAAGACTTAATACTAAAAGACACATAGCAAAAATATCAATAACTGGCATAAGTATAAAAAAGATTTAGAGACATACAGATTTTAAGGCGCGGTCATACCTCAACAAAAATTGTTTTCTTAGAGAGTCGATTACAAAATAACGTAATGAAAATATTCAGACGCAAAAATACATTACAGAAACAAAGAGTTAAAGAAAAATTTGAACCGAGTAAAATATTTATAATTTGAAATATCCAATAAAAAATTTGGCAGTTGCTTCCCAAAAATAAACTTTGGAGTTAAAAATCTCTGAATTTTCAGCGATAGCAACATTCTTTTTTTAAAGAATTTAATAGAATTAGTATTTTTCTAAAACTTTAACCGAACAATTGTTCAATTTAATATGTATATTTTGAATAAACAAAAGAAAACCAAAACCGTAAAATAAATGCCCATTTGCAGCTTAGCCACATGATCAACACAAATATTGTACTATAGTACAAATGATTTAAGTTTTCTTTTGTGTTAATTCCGCCAATATATGTTTTTAAAACAATTCGACACGTGTTTCGACACGAGACTCTTGTCTCGTGCCAGATTTTGGCGAGACAACACGTCCTGAGGATGCCTCGTGTAGAGGCGAAACACGTGTCGAATTGTTTTAAAAACAAATATTGGCGGAATTAACACTAAAGAAAACTTAAATCATTTGTATAATTATGGATTTCCGCAAAGTAACGTCTAATTAATTTTTTTTATTGTACTATTGGTTGGGGATTTTACAATCCTAGTCAGTCCGCGCCTTAAAGTAGTGTCACAAAAATAATAGTAATAACTACAAATTATCTCCCTTACGCAGGGACTCAATGACATTACCTACCGGGATTCGAACCCGGTATAACAATAATAATGTCAAAACCACGATAATATTAAGAGTGATAAAGTAAAATATACTAAGCTCATGTAAAACCATTAATTTTCTCGCTCCATAATTTCCCAATTACACGGCGGATGACCTGCGCGCGACAACACTGCACCGTCCTAAACCACTCCAAGCGCTCCGGTTTCCAACGAATATTAATATCCAAAACTGCAGCCAAAAACCTACTCAACTTCCAGCCTCATGCCGATCTATCAATACACGATAGATGAAACATGAAACGGAGAAAGCACGACACGTTGTCGTTCATAAAGTTTATTAAAATACCGAAAAAAGTGCATTCGAGCGAATTGCTGTAATGAGAACACTGCCTAATACAAGTGCCTTATAACATCAAACGTGTTTTCTTATGGTGCTCAATACAATAATATAATTAAATAATGTTAAAGACGAACCTCCACGAGTGTATTGGACGTTTAAAATGTTAGACGTGTTTCGGGGTTTAAAGAATCTTATAAAAGTGAACTATGTCCATATCGATTCGCCTGTGTTTCGATTGCACTATTCAATTACTGTTATACTGTTGATATCGTTTAGTCTGATAGTCACTACGAGGCAATACGTTGGAAATCCAATAGATTGCATCCATACCAAGGATATCCCTGAAGACGTGCTAAATACCTACTGCTGGATTCACTCCACGTATACTCTCAAGAGCTTCTTCAACAAGAAAGTTGGCGTGGAAGTCCCATATCCTGGTATAGGAAACAGCAGGGAGAACGGGAAGGAAGATATGAATGACAGGAAGATCTACAAGTACTACCAATGGGTGTGTTTCTGCCTATTCTTTCAGGTGAGTGCTAGTAATTAATTAATTTTACCTTGTGCTTCCCCGGGGCTTCAAAAGAATAGGGAAGTCCCAGGTCCAAAGGTGTCATAAGAGGTGATATAACAGCTTCTTTGTGCAGGATGCCGGTTTTCTGCCGTGAAGCAGATAGGTGCAAACATAATTGTATGTGTGTGTTAGCTAGTGATATTACTGGGCCAAAATTTACTATTTTTGGTTATAGGTCTCACTTCCGGGAATATAATGTTTATTTTTTATGAACCAAATTAGAGGATGATTCAGGATTCCTCCAGATTTGACGTGACAGCTGGAAGGATAAAGAAACTAGTTAATTATTGAACTAACACGTTGGGTAAGAGTGCCAGAGGCGTCCACTCTAAATTACAATTGGTCGTAAATCTTAATATTACAATTTTTTTCAATTCCAATAAATATCTCAAGATTGTTGTTGCTTAAACTTTTCAAGGCTTTTATGAAAGCTTTATAAGTTGTGGGACATTGTCGACGTTGTGTATATTATTATAACTTTGATAATATTATCACAAATTGAAAAAAAAAAATATTATGACGTTTACGTAAATTGCTGTTTTCTTTGTTTTGTCTAAATTACAATATAGAAGGCTGGGCTAATGGACTTAGTTCTGCAGCATACGCGGTTTAAAAGATAAGACAATTAACCGACGTAAATACAGCGCGACTAGTTTTCTTTAGTTATTTTCACAGTATTATGTCCTATGGTATATTGCTATGGAGCAATGCAGCCGATATCAATACCATCTTTGTGCTGCAAAAGAGAGCTATTCGTGCTATTTATAACCTAAAGCATCATTGAGAGAAAAATTTAAGGAAATAAGCATCTTGACTGTTGCCTCTCAATATATTCTTGATAACATTATATATAGGCACTTAAGTGAATTTGCTAGAAACTCATAACCATAATGTTAACACCAGGAACAAACATAAACTTATAATGCCTACTACTCGACTAAATCGAGTTTTTAGTAAGTCTTTTGTAGGGCGATGTATATGCTTTTACAACAAGCTTCCAGATAATATTCAAAGCGAATGTTTTACGAAATTCAAAAGAATTGTTAAAAACGTTTGTGTGCTAAAGATATAAAAAAATATCGTACGTTTACTATATTCATTATCAACATCATCATCAGCCGGAAAACGTCCACTGCTGGACAAAGGCCTCCCCCAAAAATTTCCACGACGACCGGTCCTGCGCTGCCCTTATCCAACGTATTCGGGCGATCTTGACCAGATCGTCGGTCCATCTTGTGGGGGGCCTGCCAACACTGCGTCACTGCCACAACGGCCATCTGTCCGTCTAACTATGTGCCCTGCCCACTGCCACTTCAGTTTCGCAATCGTTTGGACTATGTCGGTTACTTTGGGTGCTCCTACGGATCTCCTCATTTCTGATTCGATCTCGCAGGGAAACTCCGAGCATATATTATTTCAATATGTTATCATAATATTTGGCTATGTCAATGGATAAATATCGTAAATGCATACAACATGAGACAGGTTTTAATTTCAATTCACAGTATAAGGTGTAATTCTTAATAATTATGGTTTGAAATTTTACTAGAACATGAGTCTCTATCTAAGGTAACAGAAGCATATTGCAATATTGAGCCAATCAATGTAGTTTTTTTTATATATATTTATTTCGTCTTGTCTCAATTTACCTGCAACATGCGGTAAACATAAGACACCTTATAAAAGTCATGGTTTCCCATGTAGAATTTCAATGTTTGTTAATTGAGACGTTAAAAAATAACAAAATATTGAATTTGCGCAAATTAAAACAATAATAAATCAGTTATAACTAGAGGTATTAAATAAAACAAAATATTATCTCCAAATCTTACCAGATCTTTTACTAGTTCTTCAAAAATCAAATAAAAATTATATAAAATCAAAAACAAAAAACAAACTTCTTCATAAATCGTCAAAAAATAAATCAACATAAATCTCGATTTTGAGACCGAAGGTAATTTGAGATCTCAATTTGCCCACATGTCTCAAATTAGCCTTTAACACTAAGTAAATTAATAACATTTGCAACTTATAATAAAATTTAAACATTGAGATCAAAATTGGAGTCTAAGCTATTAGGAACGTTTTATTGCGATACATAGGCTATACCTAGGCATACCTACGCTTTGAAGTGCGCACAAAAAATATTATTTTACAAAATTTTATTAGTGTTATAATTAAATATTAATATTAAAAATGTATTTTCCCCTTTTCACTTGAGTGGGCTTAATTGTATTTATTATTCGAGAAGTGTCAATTGTCGTCATGTCATCCACTGCTGGAAATATGTAAATACCCTTTGTAGCTGAAAAACATCTCATGAAGCGACAGGTCACTTTTCCGTCGCTAACCATGTTCGTAACTTGAGCAATAAACTTCTTTTCAGTTTGTTTTTTTGTATTCTCATTGTAGAGTAATTCTACAACAACAAAAGAATCTGATGAAATCTCCGAATTATTTACAATTTCTGTATCGATATCTTTAGAGCAACCAGCACCACCATCACTAGGTACAGAAACTTTAAATTGTTCGTCAGTATAGACCGATTGGTCTACATTGAGTGGATCTTCATTTTCTTGGTTCTCATTATGTGGGATGTTAGTTATACGTGGTGACGCCGATCTTTCATCATCATCAGGAAACATGTCATGAACATCATCAAAAAACACTGTGTCGAACTCATTATTGTCATCGGATGATGAGTTTGCAGTATTCAAAAGTGCTTCCCTCCATTCTTCTAAATCACTGCAGGAAGTGCTTTCATCAGCGACGATCTTTTTTTTTGTTTTTTCCTTTTATTACGTTTCGTCTTAGTCTTTAATGATTCGGATAAGTCCTCCACTGTTACACCTTTACCTGGAATAACTGCCACCTTTTTTTT
>CATIXQ010000013.1:3899624-3913857 GCA_949711755.1 Leptidea juvernica | reverse complement strand
GGACTTCAAATTTTTTCACATATTTTCTATATTATCCAGAGTTTGCTTCAAAAGCCTCGGAAAAACATGCTTCGGCATTACTCCTCTATTTTTTTCCTTCCAAGACAGCAGAACAGACCTCCATTTTATTTTTAATGTTCGAAACACTGGTACATCGAGGGGTTGGCACAACCCCGTACTATTTGCCGGTAAACAAACAAATTTAATATTATAGTCAGTACACTTTTGTATCACATCTAATGAAAAATGACTGCTCAGATTATCACCAATTACAACCACGGGTCCTCTGCCATTAAACGATTCAACATAAGGAATAACCAAACCAACCTTCAAAAACCAATCCTCAAATATTGTAGTTTCAAACTATCCACTCCGAGATCGGTTGTAAACTGTATTTGGAGGTCCTCCTTCCGTCCAAGTATTATATAAAAGTTCCGCTTTATAAACGACGTACGGTGGAAGCAGAACACCTGACGCTGTCCCAGTAAACATTACGGAGGTACTTGATTTTGATGAGTCAATGATTTTATGGGCATGCTAGATACCTCGACGTACCAACACTTTCTGGCGTCCCGGGTCATCAGACATATTAGTCTCGTCAAATTTTACTATTGCAGCCGGATCTACATCCTCCAAGGTGGTTTTTAATTCTTGGAAGTATGATTTTAATGTCTCCTGCATAACTCCATCTCTTTGGCGTTTAATATTTTCTGAGAGCCTTACAGATAAAGTGCTTTTATGGCGCCGTAGAAAACCTTCCAGCCAATATCGTCCCGGTAAGTTACCTTTGAAACGTGTCTCATTTAGACCTAGCCTATCTAGATGTGATTTCACGAGTAAAGATAGGTCTAAACCTGATAGTGGATATCCCCAAGCAGCAGCTGTAATGATTGATTGCACAAAGACTTCCTCCAGAGCTTCACTGAAAACTTTAGGACGGCCGACTTTGTTTAATTGTAGCCTTCGGTGTTTTCTATTTAAAGTTGCTCGAAGTATTTTAAATTTTTCTTCCGCTTCCCTCAAAGTCATGCCAGTGTCAACTGCTGCCGTAGCAGCTTTCAAAGTGTCCTCACTATAATTTCGGTAGGGTTTCGCCCCGAGAACTCTTCGTCTTCGCGAAGACATAATTACTGAAACAAAAAAAAATTATGTATCATCAATAATTATCATAATTACTTGAAATTGAACCACTAACGATTTGAATAAAATTTGAGACATATGCACCTAATTTGACTCATAAGCACCTAATTTGAGACATGGTCTCAATTTTCCATCATAAAAATAAAATGCGTCCAGTTTGAGGAAATTTTAAATTTATTCTGGCAACATTTAACAAATAGTCTAAAACATGGAGTTTTTTTGTCTATGGGAACATGCTTCACAAGATGGGATTGATTCATCGATTTAAATCACAGTACTTATTAGTCAATTATCAGAGTTCTGAGGTATATGTAGTACAACAATATATTTCACAAACAAATTAATGTCTATTTCTCGAAAAATACTACTTACCTGGTAAAAAATCCTTCACGACAGCAAGTATGGAACCTCACACAACAAATTTGAAACTGAACTGTCAGTGTTGCCAAAATAATAATGATTTTAAGTTAAGAAGTTTAGTCTCAGTTTACCTTCGAGTCTCATGTTGTACGCATTTACGGTATTACTTTTTTTTATATAAATATAGGACAAAAGAGCGTGTGGTGGTGGTTGTTAAGTGATCACCGCCACCTATATTCTCTTGCAACACCAGAGGAATCACTGGAGCGTTGTTGACTTTTATGAAGCTATAAGAGCTGTTTTTGAAGATATGTTGTATGAGAGAACCTCTTCTTCGCAGTTTGATTGTACGTGTCAGAATATTCCTTGAAAACCGTACGTTTTTAAATAAAAAGTTGCTAAATACACCTTGAACAAAAATCATAACGGCCTTACAAATAAACTTGGTATAAAGTTATACCTGAGAATAAACTAAGAATATCCAAAATAATGTCAATACAATGATGATATTGAGGTATTCCGAATGACAAGCAGTCTTGCAAATAGGAAACTTATACGTCCGAATAAACTAATCATAAGCAAAATGTATATTTGTAAACATTTTGCATATTCTTGGTTTATTCTCAGTTATAACATCATACCAAGATTATTTGTAAGGCCTTAAGTGTTTGACATACAAAACATTGTACCGAGGAACTTGTCAATGTATCTTGTGAACATTGTTGAGACAATGAAGACTGATAGGAAACGGAACATACAGAACAGATAGAATCATAGTTGTTTATATAATTTGCCAGGTGCGAGACATCAATCGATCGAAAATCTATTTAAGAGATATTGATTCATTTGAAAGATATTAAAAGCTTTTTGGAGATCTTGTTATAACTGCTGTTTATAACATCGTGAATGAATGAAGTGTGATATGTCGACACAGCTTATAATATCTTAAAGATTAAGTTGAGTTCAAAATTCATAGCCCAAAAGAGATGCTTAAGAGCTATATATTTAGATTCATGTCTACCACTGTTTAAAGATTTAGGAACTCTCCCATTTCCGTGTCTATCCACCTATGAAACATGTTTGTCAAACAACATTTTTTATGGTTTTATGTGCTCTGCCCACTGCCACTTTAGTTTTGCAATTACTTGAGCTATGTCTGTATATTTCTGATTCGATCTCGCAGGGAAACTCCGAGCATAGCCCTCTCCATTGCCCTCTAAGCAACAATGAGCTTCCTTATAAAGCTTATAGTTAGCGACCACGACTGCGTAACGTAACACACTGGTTGAAAATCTTGGTCTTCAGACACTGCGGTATTTGGGACGTTACTTACTCCAAGCTTAAAGTTCGTTCAGTACCTCGCGAACATTCGACATAACTGTATTCTTTATCGCATTTGAGTTTCGGTGCAGTGTAACGCTGGCCTTAAATTGAGATAATAAAAATTGTAAACGGGTCGCGATAAACAGATTTATAAATAGAGTGTGTTAAACTGTAACACGGGTTACGACATCATACCTGCCTTCAAACAATTCCCGACAGCTCACTTACATACTTTTGTACTTTCATAACAATGTAGATTATGATGCTAGCGATACCTTAGTGTTGATCCATTTTATTTAATGATTTATCTCATGTTGATCCTTTTCATCTAAACTGATATTAAAAAGAGGAAACATTTGTGTTTTTGTATGTTTATTTGTAATGCTTTCACACAAAAACTACTGGACCGACTTCGAAGATTCCTTCACTATTAGAATGTTGCATCTTCACTGAGTGACATAGGTTATATAACATTTTCAAAAAAAATAGTGATCCCCAAAAATGCAATAATATAACCCAAGGTTTGAAAAAAATAGTACTGTAGTTATGTCACTATAACTACTTTTATACATTTTAAAAGTTGATAAAAGTGCCGACAATAATCAAACCATATTATTCATACCACTGTATTAATCCTTATCGCATTATATTAATCCATATCAAATGTATTGAATACCGTATTTCAATACCTGTAAAATACTTTCTAAATTATTAAAATCGGACATTCCATTCAAAAGATATAACGAATTTAAAAATCTCAAACTATAGAAAATAATAACTAAATGATATAAACATTTTATGTTAACAAAAATGGATGTATAGCACGACTTAGTAGACTTTCCTCTACCACGAGGTCGGTATGTACGCGAGTGAAACCGCGGTACATTATCAACTAATAGATTTTAAGTATTTAAAAACTAATCGGAATTTTGAAGGGAGTTTAATTAATCATCTCATATATAAACCAGTAGCTAACGCACACATTGACAAAGATATTGGTCACGCACTTAGATAATTTATGTACAGGTATAGGTATGTATAGGTATATAGGTATATACTTAGGTATATACTTCCTTATGCGTTATTTCGACATAGGTACCTTTAACAAAAGCGCGTACACATTCCTTAAAGGCCGGCAACTCTCCTGTGATTTCTCTGGTGTTGCAAGAGAATGTGGGCGGCGATGATCTCTTAACAACAGGTGACCCGTACGCTCGTTTGTCCTCCTTTTGCATAAGAAAAAAAATATACGTCTAGATAGAGCCTCTTGCTGCTAGACAACCAATGAAAACAGACCAGGTTTAATACTTTAGTGTATGTAACAAGCTACGAATGTCACTTTGTCTTAGTGTGCCTGCGTTGCTCAGAATTGAGGCTAACTGTCAACCTCAATATTCTTTTTGCCGTTTTCACAGACGACGTGGGAGGCTCCTTTGCACAGGAAGCCGGCTAGATGATGGGTACCACAACGGCGCCTATTTCTGCCGTGAAACAATAATGTGTAAACAAAACTTTGTTTCGGTGTGAAGGGCGCCGTAGCTAGTGAAATTACTGGGCAAATGTGACTTAACATCTTATGTGTCATGGTGACGAGCGCAATTGTAGTGCCGTTCAGAAGTTTTGGGGTGTCCTGAGCGGCACTGCATTGTAATGGGTAAGGCGTATCTATTACTATCAGCTGAACGTCCTGCTCGTCTCATCCCTTATTTTCATTAAAAAAAAGGTACAAAAGATCTAAGGTTACGCAATATCGCGTTGTCAGGTATACGTTGGTATAGTCTATGAGCAAACATTCCCACTGAAATTTCAAAAATATGTTCGTATATAGCACTATATAGTTCATATATAGCTAGCTATGAATATCATTGCGTACTTTACAATCCGCGACCTAAATCTGTAAACTGTATCCATCAATTTGAAAGCACTTTTAATATGAATCCACTTTCAATATTTGATCCAGCCTACATTATATTTTATTGTACCTGCGATGTGTTCAGTAATCGACCTCTGGACTGGTCACTGCCCTTACTATTAGCATTGCGTTCGTTAACACTCAGCTACTAAATCGATAAATATTACTCACATCTTAATTTTTTCAGCATTTTCGTGATTTTCACCATAACGGTAAGTTTTATCATAGAAGTACCCCAAAAAAAGTTGTAGATCATAAAATTATCTAATAAAAATGTATCTATACTTTTTTTTCTACGAGCCACAGTTTCTGAGATATATCGCTAAGTACACTACCTCATAGTATTTGGCGTATGACGATAACAACCTTTTGAATCGTTATATCTCAGAAACGGTGGCTCGTTGGAAAAAAGTATAAATACATTTTTTTAAGATAATTTTATGATCTACAATTTTTGTTTGGGGTACTTTTAAGATATAATTGGTCGCGTAGCTGAAAATCGCGAAAAAACTTATATTTTTACTCTATGATCTCGAGTAAAATATTTACAATACACGGGAATGATGGGGAACGTAAATTTATTTATTTATTTATTCAAAGATACAATGTAACATTACAGATTAAATCTAAAGCGTTACAAAGATATTATACTAAAGAAAAAACGAACAATGAAAATTATAAACTAGTTATCTTATTTTATAGAGCTTACAGGCATCAAACTCTCAAATCTTTTCTTACAATCTTTGACCAAACATTCCATCGAGCTGGCAAATAGATCACACTGTGGTGCTACCTCAAGTACAGAGTTTAGAAGACAGATGGCTCGCATTACAGGCGTGTGCTTATGCGCTTGAGTGCATAAATATCTTATTTATAATTGTGTTTCAACAACTTTTACGATTGTTTGTTGTGTATTAATGCACCTTTGAACATCTAGATTGAGCGGACTATTGTTCATGTAGGTCAAGGAATTGATACTTAACAATGTCATGTTATTTTTATTTACCACCACTTTGAAAATTGGTGAGCTTTAACAGTGGCAAGAACAGCTTCATCCTTTTACAAATAAGTGCATTTACAATATATTTAAAGTGATGCAAATAAAAAATGATAAACTCAAACGTCAAATACACAACGCCTTACACGAATAAGTCAAGAAAAAATGTAAATGTTAATAAAATAAATATCAACGGTGTCATATATCATTACAATAATCTATATTTTTTGTTTTATTTAACTTTTGTAATAGTGTAAATAAAAACTTAACTATTTTTATGATTATAAAAGAATTAACAACAAAGGAGGTTACGAATCAATTTTGTCCATGGTACGAGTATACTAGCTGTCCCGACAGACGTAGTTCTGTTCATAATAAAAAAAAACTCTAGTTGATGGAATTTTGTAAAATCCAAATTCTTAGCTAACCTCTACTTGGCGAAAGGAATATTTCTACCAAATTTCAAGTCTCTCCGCCTAATAGTTCCAGAGATATCGAGATGAGACAGTAGGTACATAGGCGGAAATCTTTTATATATAATAGCTAGCTGACCCAGCAAAAGTTGTATTGCCAATTAAAAAAAAAAATGACGACCGATTCCAAGTCCTACCAAATATATCGTACATAAAATTTATTGTACTACAAAAATTATTGTATTTGATTGCCATCTTGCAACCCTATTGCGGATCTGTGGATGGTACAACATTTGAGGTTGAATGTATTATTGAATGATGAATCATAATAAAATAAAAATAAAAAATCATAAAAAAAATTAAAAAATATATGTAAATGAAGCTCTTTTGGCTCTCCATTTAATTTAAATTTCCCACACATTAACTTTGACTTTAAATGTCAAAGTTTTACATGTCTGTTTATTCTATGGTGACAGCACTTTGCACTATGTTCCTTCTTTAACGGTATTCACTCTGGTTTTATGTAATTGAAAATTAACTAGGATTATTTGTAAAGAAATACTATTAAGCATTTTAGATTATTAAAATATAAATTGGAGCAATAGCTTTTAATGTTGTTTCTCTTTACAGGTTTGTAAATATTATTGTAATGTTTGAAAGCGTAAAAGTTAGTAAGTTTTATAACTAAATAAATTTCTCTTTAAAGAGCAACAATTAAATAGTTTTTGTTTCATTATAAAACATATTACATATATATTTAGGGGTGAGTGACCCTTAGCATTTAGGTGTATGAAAAATAAATGTTGACCGATTCTCAGGCCTACCCGATATACACACAAATTTTCGGAGGAGTTTGGTAAAAAACACAGAATTGATAAAGTTTTCATTCATACATTCATTCGTTCGTTTATTCAGTTCAAGAATCTGCTTGATCGTATGAAATAGTGTTGTATTGCATGAAATCAAATTGATCGTATCAACCTAAATTTTAAAAGCATACATAATTCTAAATTAGTATCTTCATAATTTAGATTTACTACAGACGGGGTCAATGTGTGTAATATAGTATAAGTAAGCTATGCAGATGAGTTAATCTTGGTATTTTCTTGTGCTGATAACAACCGCGACGTAATCTCTCGGATTAGCGCGTTTTTTGACCCGAATTACAGCATCCGAGTCTTGAGTTATTATGTTTATGATCCACTAAAGGATTTATATAATCAGTGTATTGTATTGTAATCGGTAGTTTAACAATTTTGGCACGAATTACGGAACTAAACTTAAAAAATATGTTTTCTTTTTTTTTTTTTAAAATAAGGCACGAAACGAGCAGGACGTTCAGCTGATGGTAATTGATACACCCTACCCATTACAATGGAGTGCCGCTCAGGATTCTTGAAAAACCCAGAAATTCTGAGCGGCACTACAATTGCGCTCGTCACCTTGAGAGATAAGATGTTAAGTCTCATTTGCCCAGTAATTTCACTAGCTCCGGCGCCCTTCAGACGGAAACACAATAATGTTTACACATTACTGCTTCACAGCAGAAATAGGCGCCGTTGTAGTACCCATAATCTAGCCGACATCCTGTGCAAAGGAGCCCACTGGTATATTTTATAGTAATCGATAGTTTAAAAATTTAGGCATGAACTGAACTGAACTTTTGCGAAATATGTTTTCCTCCCCGTATTTCGTAATCTACTCAAAACGAACCCTAAAACCATAATTTGAAACTATGCATTCTTGCAGATCGTTTGTCAGTTGGAAAGATAATTTACAAACCACCTGTTACTGTACCACATTAAATACTTTATTATTAGTTTCATGGCATTTGCTACAAGTGTATGATTACTGTGGCCATCTTTCATTGTACATATCAACATGAGTAATAGTTCAAGAGCTGTAAGATTGAGTAATTACTATTATTATTTGGGAAATGAACACTTAAGGCGACACTAAATGCCAGCGACCTTGAGCGATATGAGTTCACGGCTGCCGGCCCGCCATTTATGTAACATCGCCAATATTTTCAAAATTCTTGGATGGAAAACAGTTTATATGCTTACAATCCTCGTTATTCACTACTAATCTGAATAAATGAACCTACACAAAAAAGTACAAGCTATAAGAATAACTTTTCTGAGAGAAGTACCAAAAAAAACCGTTTAAACTTGTTTAACTTCAAAGAAAAGTTGTAGTTCGAAAAGGCTCGGCAGTGTTAACTATAACCAACAGCAAGCATTAGCAACATACAAATAAGACTTAAGGATATGTGTAACAGGATTAAGTAGTGTTCATAGCTCGAAATGCTATACTTTCACCACAAAACTTGTCTAAAAACACCATGTTTGCGTGTTTTCTGCTTACTCTTCGCCTTAAATCTGCCCCTACATGTGTTCTTTGATGCACGCATTAGGGCGTTTTGATGAGATAATTGAGCAACATTTAGAGAAGTTATTCCCTTATCGGGGTTCTTATTTTATTAAGGTCATCTTTTAACTATATTCACAATACTACGTAAAATTAAAACTTAACAATAAATATCTTTACACGATATGAGTTAGGTAATCTTTTCTCTGTTCTGTTCTGTTCTTTGTTTATTTATAGATGAGGGTACAGTTTACTAGTTTACACCAGTTTAGTTTTAGTGAACCAATAAATTTCTTACTTCAAGGTTCATCATCATTATCAACCGGAAGACGTCAACTGCTGGACAAAGGCCTCCCCCAAAATCTCCAACAAGACCGGTCCTGCACTGCCCTCGTCTAACGTATTTCGGTGATCTTGACCAGATCGTCGGTCCATCTTGTCATCCAATATCATTACGCAGTACCATTACTTGGAAGCGTACCTAGAATAGTGGCAGCATTTCCGCGTTGGATGCTAGGTTGATTCGGTGACCGAAATACCTGCCAGCGCTTGGGTTTCCAGTAGCCTTATTGAGACGCTAATATAGTACCTTGTACATTTTCCGCGCCTCTGGGCCCCACGAGCTCGACCTCAAACGGCACAAAGATATATGACTCACTGAGACCGTCATATTTGCGACGCTTGCTGTCTTGCACCAACTGACGTAACTTGGACATGAGAAGGAGCCAGAGTGTCGACGCAAGTCGCGTCCCACACCAGCGCCCTTCCCCGGTTCTTAATTGTATATAAATCACATCCTTTATTTTGCGCTTAGAGAAAGGGAAATGGCTATGCAACGCAGCCTAAGTCTGCGTTGGTTATGTGGGACTCACGTAAAACCAAACAAACCCAATAAACAACACCAGTGGTTGGCTTTGGGCAAGTGCCCTCTAAGCCTTCATCGGAGGTGACCTTCTCTTGGGAGAGAGAGGCGCAAGCGGCACTCCCTATGGAGTATTCGCTGCTCATACTAAGACAATAACATTCAAAGAATGCATTTAATATAACACATAATTAAATTTATAACACCGCGAATCTCCTCTGGTTCAAAGATTAGGCTGGTTATTAGATTATTATTTATTATGCAAGAAATACATTTGTGAGGTGCTCTTGTGTAGTTTTTACAATATACATCTTACTGAAATTGATATATTTTCATTAAATATACAAAAATATAAGAAAATATATGGTGATATTATACTCACTTTAAAAAATTAGTAACTCTAAATAATAAAATCATTGTTGTTGTGTCCTGTTCTTAACTATACTCTTATAACTTTGAATTTTCGTTTAAAATATCTTTGTTGTTTTTTGTGTTGCATTATTGTCCATTGTAAACATAATTAGTATTTAATTTATGGAACTGTTTTGTCTTCTAGTTTCTGTATATTTGTAACTCTGTTTTGTTCCTGAATAAATAAATAAATAAATATTTTGACAGTATAAACAGACACGTGATTATTGCGTCAACTAATTAAGAAAACAAGCGATTCTGTTCCGGAAGCGAGTTTTAAGTCGTGTATATCGCAGTATCATATTTTATTGTCGACCGGAACGCGTGGGTACTGCACATAAATATTTAAGACATGCTAATATTCCGGAGAATTCTTCTCTGTAAATGTTGAACACTTGAAAGAAAAATTTAAAAGAGAACCGACTTCTAACATTTTATTGACTGTAAATCAGCGTTTTAATATGCTGTAAATAATGCGACGCAACGATCTATTCTCATTTTTCAAATAGTTCAAAGATTTGAATGTTTAAAATGAAATAAATATTTTTTTAATGAACGATGCGGTATTCGATCGGCAATCTCTCGCGTTCCGTGCGAGCTCTCTTCCAACTGAGCCCACCGTTCGAGTGATGTATCGTTGATAAATCTTGTTAAAAATGAAATAAATAGGAGAACATCACATTGATGAGAAAACATCGAAAAGGACTGGTCTCCGCTGCGCTAGATACTGCAGGCGTATTCGCAAATTGCGACAACTAATGCTACGCCCAAGTGGGCGTACTCGAGCCAGTCTCGTACAATGTGAGACGTTGACGTGCCACATGTCCTGTTAAACTTTGCTAATAATTGAAACTAAAATTAGCGGGTTGCGTAGTCAAACTTTGTAAAAATAATAATACTAAACGAAGTAAAATAACACGAAGCGTATATTACAAATTTGAAAGATGCCATTGAGTGTCAATATGCCACGCACACAAGCATCTAATAGTTGCCGTAATAAAAAGCTATTGTTCTTAGGTAGTGTGTTATCTCGTTGGAGCGCAGCGTAGACCAATCCTTAACCTAAGGGGGATAAGCAGGGTGCACGACAATGGGATAAGACAAATGTAGTAAAATTCTAACAAAACTGTACCAAAGAGAAGATAAAAGAAAATAGATAGACCACTAACTCCCAACCATAGTAAAAGAAAGAGTCACGAAAGAAGAAGTATAGAATATATGTAGGGAACCTGTTGCAACTGGAACAGATTTTTTAGATATCTTTTTTTTATTTTTATTTGACGAACTATACTCAAACCATTTTTACATATTTGATGGTTATATGAAAGGTTATGATTTGAGTATTCACCACCAAAATATCATAAATGTATATCTCATACATTGTCTTTGAACAGGTACTAAACAAAATCAAGTCGAATTGAGTCTGTTACAAACAGACATACAGCAGAAGCTAATAAAAGCGTATTAATTTAAAAAGATCGACTTCATATGTAAATGTAAATAAACGCATTAATGAAAAATCTTAAAGAATATATATATTTTTATTATGTTTACATTTTGTACAACTACTCGGCGAAATATTATATATCAAATATTTTACATTTAAGTAGATTTTACCTGATTACATCATTATAATTATATTTTCGAATCATTAATTATCATAACTGAAACTACAAAAATAGTTAATAGAAAATAAATCACAATAACTTTAAAAATTATAGATATTAAAAAAATAAAACAATAGGTTAGGTTTAAAAAAGTCCTATTAGGCGTGAAACGCGCTATATATACTCTTCATATTAAATTAAACATTTAATAATATGCATAGCTCATACAAATTTGTATGAACTAAATTGATAATTCAATATTTAATAAATATAAAGCACACATGTTTATATATACAATACATTTCATATTAATGTATGAATTGTAACTTACTTAGTACCTACCCACGTGCTTATCAGATTTTCCGGCACTATTATTCACACCACTTTCTTCCATAATTTATAGAATTCTCACTTAACTTTATGAAAGTATAATAATAAATCAATTTCAATAAAATAATAAAGATTCAAAATAAAAGAAAGTGAAAAAGTGCGCGAGGAATGATGCGCACCAAAAACGTTACTATGCCATTTGATGAGTAGGTTTTACTCTCCATATATTTCTTATACCGGGCGCCTTATATGAGAGTCGATTCTTAAGGAGTAAACTCCAAAAAGGGATTTATGGCCAAGGTACAACATATCCCATGTAGCCAGTACTATAGTGTCCCTAGGACACATTGAGGAAAATGGGTTAATTTATGGAAAATATAACAATTCTTAAATAAAACTGTTTCATTCATTTAAATTAATATTTAACAAAAAAGAACTTACAAATTCTGAACAAAATCAAAAAGATAGTTAAAGAGTATTTTTTCTAATGAGACTGAAACTTTTACACTTTATTAGGAATATTATATTGTGAATGTGATATAATTTAAGAAAATATTCTCCTGCCAAAGTACATTATCTAAGTGTGCCCTGGCCAAAGTACAACTAATTGAGAGAGACCGAGGTACAACACTAACACAACTTCTACAAAACGGTGGATTTCAAATAATTTAGGGTTACTGATCTAGTAAGTTTATTATTGTACTACTAGTTAAATAAAAGATCTAATGGCATATAAAAGTTCAGAAAATATTAAAATACTTACTTATTTCCCAAAAAAAAAACTTTTTAACGTCGATAACACCAAACACCGGCCTAATGGGTGTAAGTGAATACTTTAAAATTGAATAGTCAATAGTGATGTACAGACTACACTAGACAATAGAATTTAACATCGCGGGAATTTTTAAAACCAGCCTAATGGCCGAAACTTAAGACGCTATGTGTACCTAACACATAGCGTCTTAAGTCTTAAAATTATAAAAAGATCAACATCGCTCGGTTTCACTATACATAATCGATAGAAATCCTTAATCTAAGAAAACACAAGAGTATAAGTACTCGGTGTATTGCTAGTCAGAGCCAGTCGAAGTATAAACAAGCCATTCCCTAACATAATCAGTTATGAAATAAACGTAGCGAGCTCAAGACTTAATATTAAGTGTTTAACATTCGCCGAGCGGACGCCAGACACCATTACAGACTTGCACGACCTAATTTAAACATTATTTACACCCAAAACGGGAAGCGGGCCTTTATTTTAGAGCTAAGTGTTGTGTGTATGATTTCTGCGAGTTTTTAAAACGGGAAAACCTAGTAAGAGATAATTATGCTATGGTTTGAATAGAGTAATTTGTTCATGCTCTGTGGCACTCGGCTAAGTCTCTAGGGTTCTGTGTCAACATTGTACAAGCAGGAATTTTCCAGCGTATCATTATTAGGGTTTGTCTCGCAACTTTATCTGATGTATTTTGATTTGTTGAACTGAACAGTACTGCAACAGTATTCCTGTCACTCGGTTCCTATGAACAAATAAATATTTTCTTTTATATGCTTGTTATCTTAATATATATAAATTAAGTGACACGTTGTTTGTCCTCGATGGACTCCTAAACTAATGAACGGATTTTAATGGGGATTTCTTCATGGAGTTAGTTTGGTCCAACTTGAGAGATAGGATAGTTTTTATTTCGATTTGGGACTCATAATTGAAAATGTTTTGTATGGACATATTCTCTATGAGAGAATTTAGTGATGCACGATTTGACAGTTCCGCTGTGAAACAATTTCATTATAACAACAGGGAGCATTATTACGAAATAATTCTTGATGTTTTGAAATATTATTGGCAAATTCCTATAAAACAGTATTTTTTTTATTATCTACAGAACAACGTCTGTCTGGGCAGCTAGTATCATATAAAATCAACTCAATAAATAAGTGTATTTATAGGTCATACAACAATTGAAATATTTTTGTTGATCGTGTTAGAAGTTATATTTCATTGGTGTTAGAAAGAAACTTTAAAGTAGCAAAAATGATAAAATTATCGAAGAAAATTATTGTTCTAAGTCAGCCTCTCAAAAAGTACTGTTGAATATCAAAATTTTCTCTCACGGCTTGAGCACTACTCGAAAGCATTGCAGTATGATAATTGGACCAAAATTTGGAAAATATCTGAAACTCCATAGGGTAAATTCTACGGTGGGAGTCAACCTGAAATCCCTTAAAAAATAACTGGTTGTACTCCGGAAGTACCGGCAGCAGTGAAAACTAGAACTTTGGAATGGTTATGGAATACTTCGCACGAATTACTTTATTTATCAATATAAAGTACTATCATATATGTGATCAAATACAATATTCATTTATTGCGCTATCGTACACAAAAATTTATTGAATAAGGCGTTACTTTGCGGAAATCCATAATTATACAAATGATTTAAGTTTTCTTTAGTGTTAATTCCGCCAATATTTGTTTTTAAAAAACAATTCGACACGTGTTTCGCC